>VWZO01014463.1:87883-131892 GCA_013396975.1 Bucco capensis
TGAAAGGAGTGGAGCATGTGCCCTAGGAGGACAGGCTGAGAGAGCTGGGTCTCTGCAGCCTGGACAAGAGGAGACTGAGAGGAGACCTCAGCAATGCTTAGAAATATGGGAAGGGTGAGTGTGAGGAGGAGAGAGCCAGGCTCTGCTCCATGGCATCCAATGGTAGGCCAAGAGGGAATGGGAGCAAGCTGGAGCACAGGAGGTTTAGTATTAAGCTGAGGAGGAACTTGTTTGCAGTTCAGGTGCCAGAGCACTGGCCCAGGCTGCCCAGGAGCCTGTGGAGTCTCCTTGTCTGGAGCCATTGCAGAGCTGCCTGGACACATTGCTGTGTGAGCTGCTCTAGGTGATCCTGCTCTGGCAGGGGGGTTGCACTAGATGATCTCTCTAGGGCCCTGCCAAGCCCTGACATCCTGGGATACACTATCTTTAATGCAGCTGATGGTTTGGAGCAGGCACACAGGATCACTCTGGAGGAGAAAAGACAGCATAGAAAGAATCGTGTCTTGCAGGTTCCACCTCCTGAGGAGTCCTTGTGCTGTGCCTTTGGCACTCTTGCCTGTCCCAAATTGGCCTTTGCAGCCAGCAGCAAGCCTGTAACAAGCATGGGGAGAGCCCTCCCTGGATCTTCATTTGCAAAGCCTAGCCATGATGATGTCTAAGAGTAAAGAATTTATCCACACTGCTAGCTAAAAATGCCTGGTTTGGACAAACTAAAAGCACTATGTTGGAACAATGAAGCAGAATATTAACTGTCTTTTCAGTAAAAATTCCTTAATTGTTTAGAAACTCCCTGTAATTTTTCATAGGACATAAATAGTAGGAAGACATAGCTTGGAAACTCTTCCCAAACCAAAGCAGGATTACTCACATGGGATGAAATATAGGCAATACAATCATCCAGCTTAGCCAGCATGGGGATGAATCCTTCACTGGTCACAGACAGAGTGGGGGAATTCAGTTTCTTGGGAAAACAAGGAAAAAAAACACATCACTGAGGCAATCCAAGTAACTTAGTGTTGGTGAGAAAGCCCAAGAGATCAGGACATTTTGATTTTGAAAGGCTTATCACACTTACTGTGTTGATGTTTTCCAGCTCATTAAAGTAAGAAAGCTTCTGCTGGATGTTTTCAGCCAGCTCAACAAGTTCTGACTGTTAAAAAGCAAGGAATAAAAGGAAATCAGCAAGCAAAGAGTTTAAATATATATGTGTATATAATTATTCAGCCTCCTTTTTAGCTCTCAGCACACACCAGTGGTAAGTAGCTCTAGAAAACAAGCAACTAAAGCACAACAAAAGACAGCAGTGCCCTCTTGCTCTCTCCTACCAAAGACAGACATATTAATAGTGGATTGAAAAAGATATATTCCACAAAGTTTGTCAGCAAAAATGAGGCCCAAAGCAGATGGAAGGATTGCCACCACAGCCTGAGAAGAAGACATTGGTCTTTCTGGTATCCTAGAGGTTTCTTGGATTAGGGAGGTGCTGGAGTCACCATCCCTGCAGGGGTTGAAGGAAGAGATGCTCTCCTTAGGGTTAGTGTCCTGGGGGTGACAGGGATGCTTGGACTTGATGAGCTTAGAGCTCTCTGCCATCCTGTGTGACTCTGCAATCCACCCAAGCTCACCTGCTCTTTCAGGAGCTGTTCACAGGCCTCATGCAGAGTTCCTGTCTTGGTGGAGACAAAAAGGTATTGTTTTTGCAGGGATTCCAGGTGCTGAAGGGCACTGTTCACATCCTCCAAGATAGCATCACACTGCTCCTGAAAGCCAGACAAGTAATCCCTCATCTGTCTAGAGAAAGAGAACCAACACAAGTCAAATGGCACTTTCTGTCCTCTCCTAAAGGAGCTGAAATCACCCCCAGAGGATTCCAAACTTACTGTGAGGACTGAAAGAAGTCTCAATGACATGGATGCTGGATCTAATGTCACCAAGTTTGTCTAAGTCTAAATGGTTCCTAAATACACCTCAGGCACTCAGCCTGACTCAAACTCCATTTCCAATGGATTATTTGTGGATGTCAGCTGAAAGTTCTGAGCTCTGCTTCACCATGTACAAAGCAGCAAGTGAAAGCCACACTTCTCTGCAGCCAGGTGCAATCCTTTAGTGCACAACAAAGAACTTACTCATGTTCTTCCTACAAACAAAGGCATCTTGGCCCTCCTGGTTTACACTCCAGTACCTCTGTGCACTACTGTGAAGATGCCAGCTGCCAAAGGACAAGTCTGCTACACCTTTTTAGGTTGTTATAGGCCTAAATTCCTGCTTCTAAGACACTTCACATCCTCAGAGCAAGAGGCAGGCCAAAGAGAACCAGAGAGCAAGAGAAATGGGGAACAGAGCAGCATTTCTGTGGCCAAAGGCAGTTAACATTCTGTGCACAAGATGAGGTCCTTGGAGGGTTAAGTTGCTTACAGTGAGAGGAAATGCAGAGGAACACATACCTGTACTTGGCACCTTCATCTTGATCCATCTGTGTCTGCACCTGAGCAAACCAGGAGAAGAACTGCAAGAGATTGGAGAGTGTGAGTAACACAGGGATCCCACAGAATCAACTCTAACAGAAAGAAAGCACCTCTAGGAAATGAAGAGGAGCTTGTGTTAATAACAGAGCTTAACTACTCATCAAGGAAACAACTATCACTCCTCACTGCTGGCCCCTTGCAGCTGCAAGATTCTATTCCTCCACTAAAAAGGTCAAGAGTGACTTTCACCTGGTTTCAGCTGCACAAGAGCAAGGCTGTCACCTCAGGAAAGAGGAGGAGGAGGCACAACACTCATCTGTAAGCAACACCACCCTCCTGGAGGGATGCCTCACTCACAAAGGGTGAGAAGGAGCTGTCACTTAAAAGCTAACAATTCAACAATATTCTCCCCCCCCTCCAAGATTCTCTGCAAGGGTTGTTAAACATTGGCCCAGGCTGCCCAGGGAGGTGCTGGAGTCTCCATCCCTGCAGGGGTTAAACATCTAGCTGCTCTGCTTAGGGCCTGGGGGGGAATAGGGATGCTTGGACTGGATGAGCTTAGAGCTCTCTGCCAAGCTGAATGATTCTGTGATGAACTTGGAGGTGATTCAGCATCACTGACCTGTTGTGCTGTTTCAATTCTCTCATCCTCCATGCCCAGGATGGCAAATCCTTTCAGCAGGACATCCTCTGTGGATTGTGGCACTGCAGCTGTCAGTGGAACAGTTAGGGCCTGGGAGGTGAGGCTGCACAGATCCTCAATGGGAAGCTGCTCACAAAACCCCACAAACTGCAGTTAGAGAACTTGCTGAGCCTGTTCAGCTCAACCACAGCACCACAAAGCAGCAACCTGAGGCACTGACTTGGGAAGAAACAAATGCAGTGGACATTTGATCTAGCAACATGATAAAACAGCAACAATGAGCATCTGTAGAGAGTCAGAAACATCTCAATTTGCAGCTTCTGAGTTAGGGAGAAAATACTAGACAGCATTTTATATAAGTGCATCTTTGGGTAAGAGACATCTACCTAACATCCTGATGAGCTATAAATATATATACTACATGTACTTTCCTTTCCAACTGAGCTGGTTCTACACCCAAAGAAAAGTATCTGGATGCAGAACACAGGCAGAAGGGAAGATAAATGCCACTATTGTCTCCCCTGCATGGCAACACAACTGCACAGCAATTGTCAGATGGGGTTTTTTGCCAGCTATTCAGAGACAATTCAAGCCTTAAGACTGCCAGAATTTATCCAGAAACAGTGTTTCCTATTCTTTTTTAATTCCTTTCTAATGAAGAAGTCAAGCTTAAAAGAAAGGCTGTTTGAGGAGGCAAGGAATGGGAGTTATCAGCCACAATGATTTGCTTTTAAGCAAGCAAAATGTGGAGAAAAACAAGTTTGTATTTAAGTATGATTAGAGATTATTAATTAGCTCATATGGAAGAAGTTAATTGATTAAAACTATTGTTACAGTTCATTCATTGTGACACACTCCTAATGAATGTAATACCTTCTGTCATTCACTGGACACGAAGTATGTTGTTATTGCTGAGAACATCAGTAAAAAAAAACCCAAATACACTACTTACAAAGTGACATCTCTCTAGAAAATCACTCAATTAGTCAACTATTAGTCCAGCAAGGAAAGAACAAGCAGCATTCCAGCTCTTGGAGATGCCAGAGTGACCTAGCTTGTTCAAATCCACATGATGTGTCAGCCAAAGCAGGCAGCAGCCTGAGCCAAGCTTTCTCTTGTGACTCTTCCTGAGGAATCCACTGTCCCAAGGCACTTCAGCAGCTCAGGTACTGACTGGCAAACAGAGGAGCTGCCTTGTGCCAAAGCTGGCTTAGATCCTGAAGAACAGCCTTCTCCAATCCTTTGGGATGCCTGCCAACATTTGCTTTAGTACAGCTGCATCCAGCTTCCAGATCAAAAGGAAAGGAGGAAGCATGGAGAGCAACAGGTGCATTTCAGGAAGGAATTGCTTTAGCTTCTCTCCCCTTCCTTATTGTCACCCTTCAGACACTCTCAGGTGCTGAGAGCCACCTGGGTGGATCTGGGATCCTGTTCAAACACAACACCTCTGATGAAAAGGGCAGGTGGGGAATGCAAACAGTGCACTCCCCTCCCCTCTGGAGAGGAGGGAGCTGCCATCAGTAATCACCTTGGGAATGACAAGGTATTGAGCTTTTTACCACTGTTCCTGACTTCCTATGGCTCACTGTACCAGGAAGTAACACGGGTGCATTGATCTAGATCAAATCAAGAGAAATAAAACCATGTGGAAGTCAGCCACTAAACCTCCTCATTTCTAGAGGGCAAACTTTGATCAGCTGAGGTTCAGACAGGCAGAGAAAGCCTCATGGATTCTAGGAGAAAACCCCATGGGGCACCTCAGGAAGGCTGAAAGAAGAGAGAGTCCTCCTAAGGGGTGGTTCAGGGTCCCAACCAGCCTGAAATCCTCTTAGAACACAAAGCACTGTTGAACCAGTGGGCTGATGAGCTTCAACAAGGCTAAGGGCCAGGGCCTGCACTTAGGTCACACCAACCTCATGCCATGCTCCAGGCTTGGGGTACAGTGGCTGAGAAGCTGCTCAGCAGAGAAGGAGCTGGGGCTGCTGGCTGATTGTTGACTGAACATGAACCAGCAGCGTGTCCAGGTGGCTAAGAAAGCTAACAGCATCCTGGCCTGGATCAGAACTAGTGTGAGCAGCAGGAGCAGAGCAGTGCTCAGCATATACTACACTGTGCACTGCGGAGGCTGCACCTCGAATACTGTGATCAGTTTGGGGCTCCTCACTGCAAGAAAGACACTGAGGCACTGGAGTGTGGCCAGTGAAGGGTCTGGAGAGTAAGTCTGATGGATGATGAAGCTCAGGGAGCTGGGGTTGGTTAGTCTGGAGAAGAGGAGGCTCAGGGGAGACCTTAGCTCTCTCTACAACTCCCTGCAAGGAGGCTGGAGTGAGATGGGAGTGGGGCTCTTCTCCCAAGTTACCAATGAGAGAAGAAGAGGAAAAGGCCTCAAGCTGCACCAGATTAGATTGGATATTAGGAACAATTTCTTCTCAGAAGGAGTTGTTAAGCATTGGCCCAGGCTGCCTAGGGAGGTGCTGGAGTCACCATCCCTGGAGGGGTTCGAAACACATCTAGCTGTGGCACTTAGCGGCATGGTTTAGTGGCATGGGGGTGACAGGTTGATAGTCAGACTTGATGATCATAGCGGTCTCTTTCACCCTTAACGGCTCCGTGATGCCCGCACGGAACCGGACGAGAAGAGCTGTCCCGCAGGCCCCTGCCAGCCTGGCCTGGCCGAGCCGAGCCGAGCCCACACCCCCGGCTGCCTGACGACGTGGCACCGCGCCGCTCCCGTCCCCGCTCCGTCCTTCCTTCCCTCCCTCCTTCCCACCATCCCGGGCAGTGCCACCGCCTCACCTCGGGCGGCACCGGCAAGTTCTCCGCCGCTGCCTTCAGCTCCAGCACCGAGTCCGTCTGGCGGTCGCTGAGCGGCGCGGCGGGCTGCGGGCGGCGGTCCCACAAGCTCAGGCGGTCCCGTAGCTCCCTGGCCGCCGGTTCGGCGGGGGGCGGCTCCGCCATGCTGGCAGCGGGGAGGAGAGCGCAGGTGAGCAGCGGGCGGGGCGGGACCCTGAGGAGCGCAGCGGCGCCGCTTCCGGGGGAGGCTCCGCGCTCCGCGTCGCATGCCATGAGCGTCAGGGAGGGCGAGGAGAAGCGCTGTAGCAGAGCGGCGCCTGGCCGGGATGGCGCCCTCTGGCGGCCAGGAGGAGCGCGGCTTCCAGCTGAACATGAGGCAGCAGTGTGCTCAGGCAGCACGCAAGGCCAATGGCATCTTGGCCTGGATCAGGAATAGTGTGACCAGCAGGATTAGGGATGTNGCAGGCTTCTTCCCCCTTGGGAGCATCCCTATGTGTGTGGTTGCCCAGGCAGGCTGGAGCAGCTCCCTTCCTGCCCTAGAGCCTGCTTTCCCCAGGCAGCTCCACAGCTCCATGGCTTAGGAACACTTCCAGGGATGGGGACTCCATCACCTCCCTGGGCAGCCTGGGCCAGTGCCTGAGAACCCTCTGGGGGAAGAAATTCTTCCTAATATCCAATCTGAAGCTCCCCTGGTGCAACTTGAAGCCATTTCCTCTTCTCCTAGCACTTGTTACCTGAGAGAAGAGCTGCATCCACCAGACTTGTGTCACCACACATGAACTCTAACAATCCACACTGCTTACAAGTGCAATCAGCTTCAGTATTTGAAAGCCAACCACTCCACCCCTTCTTTGAAACCAAAAGCAGTTCAGAGTCATTAAAGAATGGTTTTTAAACTTCCAGGAAGCTTAAAAATTTAATATATAGACTGAGTTTACACAGTGTACAAAAATATTTACACATCTTTCTATTAAAGCATAGAAACAGCTCTAAGGAAAAAGTCTGCACCTAAGTATTTACATAAACCATTGTTCCTTAGGGAAAGAAAGTGCCTTGTGCATTTCAAAACCCACCTGTGACTTCAAAAATGAGGACATTTGAAGTGATGACAGTCATTTGGCAATGACATTTCAGTGGAATGAATGATTGAGCAAAAACAATGTTCAAGAGCTTAAGAGAGTGCCACTACAAAGCAAAGCTGTGCCTGCCTGCTTTGCCACCCTCTGTGAGCACAGAGGGATCACTGTGTGACTTGCATCTCACAGGCTTCCTTTCCTGGACTTCAACAGCAACATGTGGAAGGAGGCAGACATAACTCCAGTTAATAATGGCCCTGATGTTTTGATACACATTTAGGCCCCGAGGTCATGCTTGGAGAGGTTGTGGCTGTGTTTGCTGGCATGTAACAGCAAGCTGGGCCTGTTTGCTGGCTCAAAGTGCTCAGCAGTTTGGGGTTTGGGGGTCTTTCTGGTCAAGGAAAGCAGTCTTCTGAGTAGATTTACCTCTGGAAGGACTTGGTTCTTCTCACACAGGCACCTCCATGACACAGCCTGAAGTGCTGAGTGACAAGCATGCATCTTTCAGAGGAGACATACAACCAACAATGGGAGAAGCATGTCAGTTTGCTCTCCAAGACAGGCAGGGGAGCATGGGCTTGTTTGGACTTCATTCCTATGCACAATTTGCACAGGAATATGTTGAAGAATCACTTATGCTATGATACTTTGGGGGGAAAAAACCCAACCCCTTTCCTCAAGCTATGCAGAAACTGACTGTAGCAAGCACACTTTCAAGTGAAGATGGACAAATCCCAGCAAATGATGCAGACATCTAAGGCCTGCTCTAAAACCAGAAGCAGATTTTGTGTGGCAGCAGGCATGTTGCTGATCTAGTAAGAAACCAGAAACTCTCAGAGCCAAACTGTATCCAGTTCTGAAAGCAGGAAAAGCCCAGCTCCTTGGTCCTACCTTCAGAGAAAGCTTGTTCTTTGTCTCTTTGACCTATAAACATGGTGCATCTGAATCCCAACAGCAGAAAGTTGCATTACACATCTTCCCATTCAAGAACACTCAGCTGACAGAACTTCATCTGTCATCCACTGAATCCCACAAGCAAGCCACTGTCACAGGAGCCACTTAGCCTTCATGTCACTTCCAAGTTGTCCTCAGTCCCAGTCTTGTAATGACCTCCTCCTTCGGCCAGCATCTCAGGCAATAAAGAGCAGATACTCAGGATAGCTTACAAAGCTGCTCTACACTCCAACAGGACCTGAGGAGAACTCAGCACACAGCTCAGCCTGTCAGAAGTCCAATTTCTTCAGCTGCTCATAGGTCACAAAGAACTGGGACAGCTGATTAAGGAAAACTGCTTCCTGTTCAGTGTCACTTCACTACGCAAAGAGAGCAGCATTTGTGTGAAGCTTTGCTCTTCTCTTAGTTCCTCCTCATTCTCTTAGTTCCCTCCTCTGGGATGCTGCTGGTTGACCAATTTTATCATGCAGAGCAATAAAACTTGCCTCAGGACACTCCTGTACATCAACTCCTTTCCCATCCCTGTTCCTCAGAATCCTAAACACAGGAATGAGGAGGCAGGAAAGAGCTAGAGAAGCCCTTAGAGACTAAGACAAACTCACCACCATTTCATGGCTTATTGCTAGCCCCCAATTTTAGTTAAAACTGGGCTCCAAACTAAGGAAGTAGACAGCTACGAAACTGGAGGGAGAGAAAAATGGTTTTCAAGACCACATTCTAATATTCACCCTGTGAATCCCCAATTTAATCATCTCACCAGCAGCACTTGAGTAAGAAAATCAGCAATTACACCATGTTCCATTCCTAAAAAGGGAGGATTTGTGTACTTTCTACACTGAGGACACTGCCAACACTTGCTCTTGTGTGGGCAGCTTAATGGTTTTACACACCTCTGAAAAGGATACAATGATATTCCAGGGACCAAGTCTTAACCAGTTTGGCCAAAACCCTTTATAGAGTGCAAAAAAGCCTTCATTCTTCCATGTCTGGAAAAGAAACACAGCAAGAACACACTTATGTGATTCTTTCTTGGACACCTAAAGCTTCCTATCCACTCATCTCTATGTAGAAGGCAATCATGCTCCCATCTCATACCCAATTTAGGAACTGAAGTAGCCAAAAATAACCCACATCAGAGACTGACATTGCCTTTGGCTGCCCTAAGCTTCTCATGATGCAGTAAGCCACAAGGATCTGCCCCAGAACTGATATTTCCTATCAAGATCCTAACATTGTATAAAGGAAAAGAGAGCTGCTGGAAGTCTACTCATCCAAGCACCAAAAGGTTCTTAGTCTACTCATCCAGGTCTCAAAAGGAATTCAGTGCCTGCAGCACACATCAACTTTCTTCCTGCCCTTCTGCCAAGAACAGATATGCCCTTGGTGTGAGAAGTATACACTAAGTTCTACATTTCCCTAGAAATTAACCCAATTTCAACATCTACACCAAAAATCATTACTTGATGGCACCAGTTCCTACAGGAACTCCTTACTTGTAACAGGCAATCCAAAGTACCCTTGTAGTTTGAGTGTCCTCCCTGGTTCTGGCTTCTCTGATTCATCATCCTTGTTCTCACCACATCAATTGGGTTAGATGCAAGAGCTCCAGCTAAGCCACAAGTAAAACTGGAGCTAAGGAAACAAAAAGGTTTCATGAGATTTGACCCAGCACAAGGAGTTCCCTCTCCCCACAAAACATGGAATAAGAAGAATACTTCATTATGAACATCAGGAGTATGCTGATGACAAAAAGAGACTCACTCCTCATAATGAGAGCTAACTAAAAGCTGAGTTCTGCAAACAGTGAAGCTGTAGTAACTTACAGGAAGTGAGTATATACTGTATCTCCCATCCATCCAGACAGAATGATGTGCTTCTTGGTAAGGTCATACACTGGCAGTTCCACTCCCACAACAATAGCAGCTCTCTGTGCTGTCAGTGATACTCCCTGTCAACAAGGAAGGGTAGAGCTGAAACTTCAAACTAACTTACAAAAGCCTAGCAACACACCATCAATGTGGTAAGAACACTGGGACTTCAAATAAGCTTCATTAGTCCAAGTCTAAAATGCATGGGCACCAAAAATGCAAATTCAAATTAACAGGTAAATCACTTCTCCACATGGAACAGCAATTTCAGTTCCTTTATGCTTCTCCATCCCTGCCTAACATCCCAATTCTCACATCAGTCACCTAAGATCAACCAGCAGGTGATATTGCCAAAGGAAAGTGAACAGGACAGAAAAGTGGAGGTCAGGAAATTTTGCAGAGAAAAGCTTGTTAATAGGGAAAACCTTCCTGTTTTCTAGCTGTTTCAAAACCATTGTCCATCTTGGTCTTAGTTGTTACAGTCAGTGACTGTAACTGGCCTAAGAGGCAACCTACATGAGTGAGGACAGGAATTGCTGAGCTAGAGGGGATGTTCATTAGTCCTTTTACCTCCAAATCCTCTTCAGTGTGTGTTTTAAAGTGAGCAGAGCATGCAGTCTGAAAGATATCTTGCAAAAGGTTGATGAAGCAGCCCTAGAGCCTAATTTAAGCCTCTGTCTCTTTTTTAAGAGGTGGGTAATCCTTGAACACAAGACTGGCAGTGACCCTGAGACACCAGAAGTGAAGCAGTCATGACAAACTCTACCCATTAGCTCCTGGCTTCTCCATCTTTTGGCTGAGATTCCTGTAGAAATTGAGCGGAGCAAGCAAGTAGATGGAGGATAGAGTTCCAAAAACTTGCCTTCCATAATCCTTTAGTGCCTTCCTTCTGGTAGATCTGGAGGAAGTTGCCCATCATGCCTCCTTGAATCATACTACCTTGGGCTTGCATTCTGATCTGAGGTTCATTTGAAGAGAAAAAAAAAGAGAAAAATGCTTCAAATACACAACCAGGAACAGCTTAACACAGTTCTGAATCACCATCTTTGAAGTGGTAAAGTCAGCTTTGAATACAGATTAGGAGCTGACATTATCATAACCATAATGCAACCTTTGGAAGAGCTTTAACTACCCAAGTGCAGCTAATTTGGAACAAGTAGGTGGTGCAGCTCCTAACTGCATGGAGTCACTTCTATTCCTGTACTTGTACACTCCTCCTCTTAGATGAGACTGACAGTTGGGTCCTGCAGGATGTCCTTTACAGTGCTCTCACAGGAACATGGAAAAGATTAAGGTTTCAGCTAGGGAGAAGTGTGCTCTTTGACCCTCTGGATTTCTTGGAATGTCCTTGGGAAGCTGCCATGGTAACTACCAAATACAAGTTTGGTGACAAGCAAGTTGTTCCTTGGGAATTAACTAATTTGAAGTAGAAGCTCATGTTTGAAATGCCTCTCCACAACCACACTAGTATCTAACTAGTAAGTTAAATATCATCAGGTCTTTTAAGGAACTGGCAAAGAGGTGATTGGCTATGATTAAGCTAACAGATTCTTAATGAGGTGATTGTTTCCTCTCTACAGGCTCAAACTGAACACTCACACAGTATAAGCAGCACTGACTGAAACTCTTGCCTTTGAATTGATCTTCCCCTCTTCTGAGCTCTAGAAACATCCTAGGATAACAGAGCTACCAAGAAGTATGTGTACATGCCACGTGGCTTCCACACAAACACCACAGAGTCAGCTTAAATCATTCTCTCCCTAGTTTGATCTATGGATCATAACTGCCTCCCCAGTCACCAGTTGCCTGGGGCATACTTCCAAATCATTAGCAGGTACCCCAAGGAGCTTCCAAAAATGCAGGATGGTCCTGAGATTTCAAAGCTAAGAGATAGGGCTACAAACCAATAAATCCTATATTCCTCAGGAGATTCTGCATTGCCTCACAAAAGCTAAAGAGATAACAGACAAATACCTTTAAGACATCTGTAGGGTTGGCAATGGATGAGGAGATGACTCCAGAAAGAACACCACAGAGCACATTGATCATCAGGGTTTCATCTGTTCCACAAAGAAAGAGAAAAGGGTTGAGATTTACCAAGGGCAGGATGATGCCACCCTTCCATACCAATTCCAGAAGCCTTCAAACCTGCTCTGACAAGTTCTCCTTGCTGCCTCACTCACCCATAATTGGCACAAGTGATGTCTTCTCAGTAGACTTCTTCAAACATCAAATGGAAACAACCAGCTTCAAGCAAAACAGTTCTCAATTTCAGTGAACAAGAGCCCACTCACCTTCTGGATGCTCAACAAACATCCTTTTGAAGCTCTGGTAAGTGCCTATTTTGATAGTTCCATAGGAAGCCTGACGTAGCATTGCAGGTGCAATCCTGGGAAAACAAGCAGGAATCATTATTTCTGCTCAAAATCACAGAGAGCAGGAGAGACTGAACACAAGAGATCTACCAGGGAAAGGCTTGCTCATTTCAATCAGTAATTTGAGTTCACTAGAGGCAAAGCAAGGCTTTGGGGTTGTAGTCTGGGGGTGGTTTGTTTGGTTTTTTGTTTGTTTGGGGTTTTTTAAGCCTGCAAGAACAGGAATGAACTGTGGAAGGATTCCTAGCAGAGCTTGCCTCAGCTTGTCATCTAGAAAACCACTGGCAAGCTCAACTGAAATGCAATCTGTAGATTAGATCTCTTCACAGACTGTTAGGGGCTAGAAAGGACCTCTGGAGCTCAGCTAGTCCAAGCTCCCCTCTCAGAGCAGGCTCACCTAGAGCAGCTTGCACAGGATGTGTCCAGGTGGCTTTGGAATGGCTCCAGAGATGGAGACTCCAGCAGCTCCCTGGGCAGCCTGGGCCAGTGCTCCAGCAGCCTCCAAGCAAAAGTTGCTGCTGCTGTTGAGCTGGAGCTGCCTGGCTGCTAGTTTGTGCCCATTGCCTAGGTCCCAGAGCACACAGCCTGGCCCCAGCCTCCTGCCCCCCCCCCAGTAAGGATTGCTCAGCACTGAGCACATCTCCCCTCAGGCTGCTCTGCTGCAGCCTAAGCAGCCCCAGCTCTCTCAGCCTCTGGCCAGCACAGAGCTGCTCAAGTGCCCTCAGCATTGCAGTGTCCCTGCTCTGCTCCCTCTTTCTTTTTTCCCCATCACCTTGCATGCTCTAAAAAAAAAAAAACCCCATGCCCATTTTATACAAAGCTTCATTTACACAAAGCCTAATTCATTTTATACAAAGCTTAATTCAGTTTTCTTTCTGAGATGGAAAAGCCATAGCAGCACTGTCTGGAATAACTTTATGCTTAGCTACTTGATTTTTTTCAAGGCTTTTTTTTTTCTCTTTCTACACATGAAATGCTATCAGAGAGTGCAAAGACTGAAGCAGTCTAAGCTCTCAACTTCCAGATTAACTGAGGCTAACTAAATACCTTGTCAAGCTGAAACCAAAGCATCCACACACTATGGCCTTATCAATATATAGAATATATATATTACATAGATAATATTCAGCAAGAAGTAGTGCAAGTTTTACCCAGAGTATAAGGCTTTCAAGCCTTCCTCTCTGCAGATCCTGACCAGAGCATGCAGCATGCCACGGTAGCGAATCTCTTTGTACTTGGCATCATTCACTTGACCTTGAACCTGCAGGCGAGTTTTGGTCAGATCAATGGGGAAGGTACCTGCAAGAGAAAGCAGAGAGAAAAGTCATCCAATACCTCATGAAAGACAACAAGAGAGCAGGACAGAAGGAAGAGTAGCCTTTATTAGAGCCTGAAAAATATCAATCCTGCCCAACACTGTCACCCTGTTGCTTCTAAGAGCATGGCAGAGGTTTTACCTACTTACCTTCTTCATTCACAGAGTTTGCATGTGTACTCCATGAACATCTTTGAAGGCAAAGAGAGAAACTGCAAAGGACAAGCTCTTCTGCTCTAGAATCCATCAAAGCAACAGCAGCAGTACTCATTTCTGCTTCTACTTTCCTGTAGCCTATTCCTATGTCAAGTTCAGCCTCTCCACCCTCCCTTGATGAAAAGCTCTAGAATGCATATCCCTCCAGAAGTTATCTTTAGGATCAACATTTGATCCTCACCTCAACACTCTGACGAGACAGGATTAGCTACATCTCTTCTCACAAGGTTTAGCAGACCAGCAAAGCTTTTAGGAATTGCTTGCCTGCCTCACAAAGCGTTTGGCATTACTGATGATAAGTCATGTAAGAGAGTTTTTCATCTCAAGTTTGAGCAGGATACATAAAACTATTTTATTTTCCTTTTCTGCCTTTTCTTAAGTGTCATTTTATGCTCTGTCAGACAGATTTCACATGCAAGCCCAAAGAAAAACCTCCTGTGCTGAAGCCCACCATGTACTGCTATGTCCCTGGGAGCATGGAACCAAGCTTGTTTTAAAAGGGATTATCTGAGCAAAGGGAATCCTGCAAAGAGTTCAAGCACAAGCTTACCACATTCTGCAGTGATGGATGCTAAACCTCCATAGATAAAGGGCTTCCAGTTTAGGGCTGACATTACTGAGTCTTCTTGCTGTAAAATAGAGAGAATGATTTAATGCTTCTCTAAGCACATCTCTTACAGAAATATATATGCTAACACTTCGTGACATTTTGTGCCTTTTGGACCTTCCCAACACACTGAGGGTAAAAGCATTGAATGCCTTTGACAATCAGAAGGAAGTCAGTAATCCTACACAGAGGCATTTGGGTTCAAATCAGTGTCTCTGCTATGTATTTGGCCACCATTAGCCTCACCAGGAAAGGCTGAAGTGCTTTGTCTCCCAGGCACTGCAGTGCACAGCTTCCAATGACTTTTACCAAGCTGAATTGGTTTGACTACATAGAGCAAACAAGTGGAAAATGCAGACAGTCATTTACTAAACTCCTGCCCCTTTTTCCCTGCTATCAACATTCACATGAGCTGGTGGTACACTCTGACAGAAAACAACATTTTGCCTGCATTAAGGCTCAGTTTTACTAGCTGTTCACAATATTCATTCCTCTGAACTTCACATGAAGTGTAATCAGGTGCTTAAAGCCTTTTACAGTAAAAAAGGTAGTGTCCACAAACCATAATTAACTTCACCAAATGCTAAAGTCATCAAATTACCTTAGAAAAGAGATAAGAGCTGCAAAACCAGACTAGCCCAGCCCAGAGAGGATTGCCCTTCCCAAACCCAAGTAGGTCTCTCCACAGCTTATCTTTCCCCTTCCTCATAGCTTAAATACTTTCCATTCTGCATTTTCCCTATTCACCTCCTAAACATTGGATTACACAGTTCTCTTTTTGCCAGTTAATTTCACAGAAGAGAAACTATTTTCCTTGTCACTTCCATTCCCCGTTGCTTTGTTTCTTCACCTATACTGCCCAGCTGGAAAATACTGCAAACACACCAGTTCCTTTGCCCAGCCTTTTGCATAGGTAAACCTTTCGTGGTCCCTTCCTTTACAAGGGCCAATAATCCAGTGTCCAAATGAAGCTAACAGAAGCTGCAGACACTGAGCATGTCTGAATAGTTAATGCAGCCCTAGTTCTCCTTTTGTCCTCTTCACAAGGAGTTACTTGGGTCTTCAGTCTTCTGACATTCAAGAGAATGAAAACCCCCAGGAGCTCACAGCACACAAACAGTCAGCAACCAAGCCTACAGAAATCCATCTTTCATATTTCTGAGAACACCACTGAACAACAACAAAGAAAAGGCAAGTAAGGGCAAGAACTGCATTGCCAAAGAGGGCAATCAGGAGCCACAGACCATGCCAGCTTTTCAACATCAAAATAGCAGAGCCGCGTGGCTATGACACTATGCCAGAGGGAAGCCACTTCCAGCTCCAAGCTCTTCTGCCATGATTAATATCATATTTAATTAATGCAGACAAAGCCAGGCTCAGTTTCTCCACTATTATAGAATCCCAGGATGTTAGGTGCTGGAAGGGACCTCTGGAGCTCAGCTAGTCCAAGCTCCCCTCTCAGAGCAGGCTCACCTAGAGCAGCTTGCACAGGATGTGTCCAGGTGGCTTTGGGATGGCTCCAGAGATGGAGACTCCAGCAGCTCCCTGGGCAGCCTGGGCCAGTGCTCCAGCAGCCTCCAAGGAAAAGTTGCTGCTGCTGTTGAGCTGGAGCTGCCTGGCTGCTAGTTTGTGCCCATTGCCTGTGTCCCAGAGCACACAGCCTGGCCCCAGCCTCCTGCCCCCCCCCAGTAAGGATTGCTCAGCACTGAGCACATCTCCCCTCAGGCTGCTCTGCTGCAGCCTAAGCAGCCCCAGCTCTCTCAGCCTCTGGCCAGCACAGAGCTGCTCAAGTGCCCTCAGCATTGCAGTGTCCCTGCTCTGCTCCCTCTCCACAAGTTCCCTGTCCCTCTGGAACAGGGGAGCCCTGAACTGACCCCAATCCTGCAGCTGTGGCCTCCCCAGGGCAGAGCAGTAACTTCATTAAGTTTTTCTCTGCCCATGATCTAACACCCCCACCACCATCGCGGTCCCCACGGTCACGATCGCTGCCAGCACCATCGCTGAACCAGCAGCTACCACTTCCCCACTCACCACTAAAGCTTGGACAACCCTCTGTCCATCCGGGAGTGACTCNCAAGTGGCCCTCAGTGAGGGGGAGAT
Source organism: Bucco capensis (assembly GCA_013396975.1). Taxonomy (NCBI): domain Eukaryota; kingdom Metazoa; phylum Chordata; class Aves; order Piciformes; family Bucconidae; genus Bucco; species Bucco capensis. The sequence goes on from VWZO01014463.1 coordinate 104,296, forward strand.
TGGTTTGAGGAGGTTGTAATAAACAGGGAAAAAATGACCCGCCCTGTCCTTCCTGTCAGAAGTCTCCCCTAGCACGGGTTGTGTTTGCCGCTAGCAATCGTGCCCTGGGAGACTGGCCCAGGAATGTGAGGTATTGCAGTGCTTAATGAACAGGTCACTCAGCCCCTCAGGCTTTCTCCTCAGCGTTTGCTAGAAGCACAGGGATTTTGTCCCTCTGTTTCAAAAGCCTAGCAACAGGGTGGCAGGACCTGGGGTAAAGCTTCTGAAATAGTCCAATCATGAAAGCTGGAAGAGACCTCTGAGATCATCAAGTCCAAGCATCAACTTGTCACCCTCATGCCACTAAACCATTGTACCAAGTGCCACAGCTAGATGTTTTCTGAACCCCTCCAGGGATGGTGACTCCAGCACCTCCCTGGGAAGCTTGTTCCAAACCTTAACAACTCTTTCTGGGAAGAAATTGTTCCTAATATCCAATCTAAACTTGCCCTGGTGCAACTTGAGGCCATTTCCTCTTCTCCTCTCTCTGTTAACACTAAAAGAGAGCAACTGCCATCTCACTCCAACCTCCTTGCAGGGAGTTGTAGAAAGTGATAAGGTCTCCCCTGAGCCTTCTCTTCCTCAGACCAACCAACCCCAGCTCCCTCAGCTGCTCCTCCTCAGACTTATTCTCCAGAGCCTTCCCCAAGCCTTCTCTGGCCACACTCCAGCACCTCAATGTCTTTTGGGTAGTGAGGAGCCCAAGCCTGAACACAGGGAGCTGCTCTCTGGAGGAACACAAAGGGATCAGGTTGTCTTTAAATAGCTGCTTTGCTCTTCAAAGTTTACAAACCTCACCAAATAGTCCTATAGGTTATTATTAGTCGTAGTATTTATTCAGGTTATTCAGCTTTGTGCAATGCTGACTGTTTCTTTGCATGACCAACGCTGACATTCTACCCTCAGTATGGAAGCTTTGCACTGCTGTGGCAATGTGTATTCTGATAACTCAGCACTTTCTGGCTGAAGAGCTGCCAGACTTGTTTGGAGGACCTACCTCCATCTGCTTGTAGCATCCAGCCCTGCAGTGCAGCCCTGCTGCCACTGTCACTCCAGTGCCTCTTCAAGTGGATGGCATGCCTTACCCCTGAAAGGTCAGAACACCCTGTGGCATTGCTCCCCTCACTAATCTCAGGGCATAGTTGGCAGCTGAGAAACTTTATTTAACCTTACTGGCTGCTAGAAAAGGGGATAATGCCTGTTCAGCTCTCATTAAGAAGTTGGTTGTGACCTTACCTGAACCATCAGGAATTCAAGATTTAGGGTGTACTATAAATGCTTCATACAGTAAAAATAGTACTCTATAAGCCTCCAAGCCCATCACAGACCTCTCACATGTCAGTATTTATAGCCTGGGCAGCCCACATTGCAATTGCAAAGTTGTCTTTGCAGATAAGGCCTCTGGGAAGGTAGCACCAACTCACACCTCAGAATTGGCCCTTATGTTCAGATCTCCTCTTAAAACTTCTAGTAAGTGTCTAGTACTTGTGTTCAGTTCCCCTCCTGAAACTTCTAGTGTCTAGTGCTTTATATCCCCAGCAGGGAGGATCTCCTCTGAGGTAAATTCTGAATGGCTCCTTTCCTTCTCCTTGCACAGAGCTCACTTGGACTGATTCAAATTGCCAAGTGTTTTTTGCAGCACTTCTGCTTTCTGACTTCCCAAATCTCTGTGTCCTTTGAAGGACTTTAGTCCCAGTTTGACCTTGAGTTGTTGCTGGAGTTGGTCCAGCTCCTTCCTCAGGTTATCACCGACACAAACCAGTTCCTGCTCCAACAGTACAGCTTGCACCTGACCACAGCTCTGAAGTACCTGTTAGTGCTCAGCCCTGCACTCCTGAATGCACAGCAAGTCAGGCTAACTTTTGTTGCTTCTAGGGACTTTTGGAGGAGTCCTCTGAACAAGCTCTTTTCAGCCCAATTCCTACTATGAGCTAGGCAATGCTTTTGTCAACAAGCAGCAGGCTATTTTTGGCAGGCTGCCTCCAGTGCCCTGTCAGCAGTTGACTGTGGTGCTCAGCATCTCTTCACATGGCCCTGAACGATCCATGTGCTGCTGGTGTGACAGTGCTTACACAGCCTTACAACACACTTCCCTCCTGCTGGCCTGTGTAGAGATGAAGTTGGATTCTCTAACCTTACTGCTCCTGAGTTTCCTCACACATTCTTTGTGTGAGAGCCAGAGAGCTCTGCTTTTTGTGCACTGATTCTTGTTTCACTGCTTCCACTCCTACTTACAATGGAATATGGTTTCTCTTCTGGTCTCTGCAGTGGAGAAGACCCTTTTCCTTGTGTCCTACTACTTAACTGAATGGTTAAGGAAGAGGCTCAGAGGGTTAGGAGCAGCATTCCAACTGCCTTGTCCTTTTGTCCTTAGTTGTAACCACCAGACAGTTTCCTTCATCCCTTGGAAACCTTTGTTAGTATTAGCTATGTAATTAATTTGCTTTGTTCATGTCCCATTAGCTGCAGGATGAAAGCAAGAGTGGCCCAGGGGAGTCAATCACTTCCTGCTCCTTCAGTGTTAATCAGAGTTAATCTGCAGAAACTTTATTTGACAACACATTTTACAGCTTCTAATCCACTAACAGACTCTGCTGTGCAGAGTTCAAGGAGAGAGGAAAAGCAGGGATAACAGTAAATATTCTGGAGCCTTTTGGTTAATAAATATTTGGGTTTGTAATCTGATTGGGGAGCTGGCATTTCCAGGAGCCAAATGTCTTTATCATATCCTAGCTTTGTGGCTAGAAAAGGAGCATGGGATTTGGTTTGAATTAGCAAAGGGTGAAGGAACTGAGGACAGTTCTGGGTTGTGAGTGGATGAGAGACTCCTACAGCATCAGTTCCCAGCAAGGCAATTCTAGTAAATGTAAACCTGTAATCCAGACAAAATTTTCTGGAAGTGTTGCAATCTTCTAGCAGGGAAATGGATTTCTCTTCATTCCCTGCAGAGAGAATCACTCCTAGGCACGTCCTGGTGTGGGATTTAATGTTGTTATCTGAAGGAGCAAGTGAAAAGCTGCTCTAGATTCTCAGCTAGGAAGGCACTCCAGGTTTCTCACTGCTCTACACCACTCTCTCCAAGCTCAGCAGACAACCTGGCAAGCAGTCACAGGACAACAGCCTGCTTGCCAAGCACAGCTCAGCCCCAATTGCTTCAGGCAGGCCTTTAGTCCACCATGGCACTGCAGCTAAAGCAGCAGCAGCAGCAGCTGGAAGAAATGGAGCCAGCTGGAATGCTAGGAGATGCAACACAAAGCAAAGCAAACAAGTTCCTCTGCCCTACTGCAAAGCAGGCAGCATGTGCTGGAAGGGATGGCCTGGCCTTCCCCACAGCAGCAGCAGAGTCAGTGCTGAGCAAAGGGCACAGAGCTGAAGGTGACTCTCAGTACACACAGGATGTTTTCTGCCACTTCAAGGACACCCCTTGGCTGTACTCAACATCCAGGGAGAGCAGGAAGCATCTGCTGGGATAAATACCTAGCTACACTTGATTATCCTGTGAAAGCTGAGTTGCTGCTGTTCCACAGCAGCAGCAGTGTTACTCCTACAAGACAACAGAGGCAGCAAGTGACTGGGAGAAGCCATGTCCTTCACACACAGATTGAGCTTGATCAACACACAGAAATGCCTCTATAGGAAAATGGCACTTTTTAAAGGAGCCTCTCTATTCTCTTCCCTGATTCCCACATTCTGATCATTTCCCCAGAGCATCTCTACAATACTTTGCATGAAATCATTACCCAAATCATTCAGCTCTTCTTCTGTTTGCCACAGTCTGGCTTTGGGTAACTCAGGGGGTTTTTTCCTATCAGCATTTGAATACCATTTCCATACCAGACTCCAGGCTCATGCTGAATTTTGGAGGTTATAAACAGGGTGGACTGTATTTCTCAAACCTCAGAGCACAAAAGCAGGTCCAGAAGCTTCTCCCTGCCATCCACTGCTTTCTCCTTTGCTTCCCCTGCTTCATTTTGGACTTCAAATGCCCTGAAACAACTGGCAATGTGAATGTTAATGAATGATAGGCTCATTTGCCTCCAAGTTTTAGCTGCTCTCTCTTAGCCTTGTGAGGAATGTGCTTTGAAAATGCTTGGCAAGCCAGAGCTGTGCTGGGAGAGGAGGATAATTACTTGGGAAAGATCTCAGGCCATAAGTTGGAGAGGCAACAATAAAAGCCTTGAATGAAAATCAAGAGCAAATTCTTGTCCCCTGGATTATTGTCAGGAGGTCAACCTCTCCAAATATTAGGCTAGACATTTAAGATCTTCTCAGGCACAGACTGAAATGTTTGTCATCACTGAGAGACACATATCCAGATATAGATAGATAGAGACAGACACAGAGAGAGAGAGATACAGAGATATAGATAGAGATATAGAGAGACAGAGATAGATAGAGAGATATAGATAGATAGAGACAGAGAGAGAGAGAGAGAGAGAGAGATACAGAGATAGAGATAGAGATACAGAGAGACAGAGATAGATAGAGAGAGATAGATAGAGATAGATAGATGGAGATATAGAGAGACAGAGATAGATAGAGAGATATAGATAGATAGAGATACAGATAGATATAGAGAGATAGAGATATAGCTAGAGATATAGCTAGAGATAGAGATATAGCTAGAGATAAAGAGATATATAGACATATAGATAGAGATAGAGAGATATATAGCTAGAGATATAGAGAGATATAGATAGATAGAGATAGAGATACAGAGAGATAGATGTAGATATATAGAGAGATATATAGAGAGAGATATATAGATAGAGATAGAGATAGATATAGACAGATAGAGATATAGAGAGATACAGACAGATATAGAGAGATAGAGATAGAGATATAGAGAGATATAGATAGAGATAGATAGAGATATAGAGAGAAAGATAGATATAGAGATAGATGGAGAGATATAGATACAGATAGAGATATAGATAGATATAGAGATAGATACAGAGAGGCATAGATAGAGAGATATAGATAGATAGAGAGACATAGAGATATATATAGAGAGAGCTATATCTGGATAGATGCAGACACTCTCCACCCCACAGCCAACCTGCCTTCATGCTTGCCAGCATGAGGTTGCAAAGGCTGAGTCCAAAGGGCACTCAGGAGCTCTGTGGGGCATCCAAAAGGATAAACTCAAGCTCCTTTCTCAGAACTGCAGCTCTCCCTGCTTGTGTTTCGAGCCCAGATCTGAAGGGCTGAACTTTTCCCTGAGGACCACATGACAGAGCAAGTTTGTGCCAAGTTCCAAAGCCAGCTCCCAGAGACCTTTCCTGACCACAGACAGCAGCATGACCTTATTTTAGGGTCAGTCTGTGCTGGGATATGAAAAAAAAAGTCTCTTGTTTTCTGCTTTACACTCCTGTAATTGCATTAATGGATCCATGCCTGAGTTCCTGCAAGCAGCACAAAGAGAAAACAAGACAAAGCAAATGTGTGTTCACAAGAAAACTAAGAAGAGTAGGCAAATAAAAGCTGTTGCTATATTTGTGGATCATGAGTTTTGGTCATCCAGTGCTGTATTTCCTATCAGCTGTAAATGAATCACAAACATTTGTTCGCACAAAGCTTGTCTCCAGAGCACAAACTTGCTCTGCCTGAATAGATTCAAGAGATTCAACATGTTAATTAATACTAACAGTGGCACTAATGAAGAGGCATCAGCTAGAATATTGTGCCAACTGTGCTCTCACACAGCAATAACTCAAACCATCCTTTTTCTTGCCTTACAAATGCTCAGAGGCACTTCCTTGCAGATCAAGCACTGAAGAACAAGTAGGGAATCATGAAAGAATTGGACATAAATGGTGCAAATCTTCAGTGTTTGGATTCATTTCCCCTTACTAGGGCTTTGTAACACTCAGCCTTCTTCCTGCAGGCTTTAAAAGCATCTCATCCCATCTACTGCACTCCTAAGGTGTTAGGAAAAAGTCTTTGGGGTCCCTGTGTGTGGTCAGAGCTCCTGCCCACAGGCACATGCTAGGAATAAAGGGACTGAAGCCAAAAGATGGAAGCCCAAATTGAGTGCCAAGGGCAAGAGCTAAGCATCACAGGAAGCTCCTCTCTTCTCTGAGAAGCACAGGAAAATGGCTGAGGGAGAGAGGGGAGAGAGGAGAGAAGAGGAAGAGAAGAGGAAGAGAAGAGAAGAGAAGAGAAGAGAAGAGAAGAGAAGAGAAGAGAAGAGAAGAGAAGAGAAGAGAAGAGAAGAGAAGAGAAAAGAGAAGAGAAGAGAAAAGAGAAGAGAAGAGAAGCTGTAAACACCACTTTGGGCCCACAGGACTTTCTTTGCTGCCTCCCAGGTGCTTCCTCTGCTCCTGCTCACACTGCTGAACTTCTCAGAACTGAAGGCCAGCATAACCTTGTAGACAAGGAAATAACAAACTCAAACCTAACAGGCAGTGTCCAGATTGTGGTTTTCACTGACCACAGAAAACCAGGTTTGTTCCACTTGGAATGTGCATCTGTGTCTTTCCTAGCTCCTGGCAGACTTGGCTTTCTTGCACACACCTATGTGTTGATGGGTTGAGGTGTGCACAGATGTTCCAGATGTTATTTAATGGCCAGTGAGTCACAGGGAGGGGAATCCAGGACTAGAGCACAGTGCAGAACAAGAGAGAGCCCAAAGGACTGCAGAGGCTGGAGCTGATTTCTTGGCATGGCTGTACCAAAGCAGCCTTGACCTCGCAGCACCTCTGTCATCCTTCCCTTCCCCAGGGAAAGCCAATGCTGCTGAGCATTTGAGCACAGTCATTAAAGAGTAAGGATGGCAACCAAACCCCCTGACACGTGAGAGAGCTTCCACTTGCTCTTTCAAATGTCAAAAGCAGGTCACCAGTGAGACAGCAAAAGGAGGAATGCTCAGGGGCACAGCTAATGCAGTTAGCACAGCAGGCACAGCTCACCAAGGGTTATTCCAGGCCAGACAATCAGCTAGACATGGTGCCCTCAGCCTCCTCTGACTTTCCTGCTCCTTTTTCCTTGCTAGACATGTCCCTCCCTGAGGCAGCACAGGATGGATCAGCGAATACAGGAGATTCAAGGCTACAGGAGAGCTCTGCCAAAGCCTTCATCCTGCAAAGCCTTTCAGTGTTGAAGCCCCTGGCCTCCAGCAGTCCTGGGCTGAGGGGCTTCTAGCCCTTCCTGCATTGTTCCCACACCTCTTTCTAGCCATAGGCACAGCTTTTGGAATCCACAGCAGGAAGTTCCACAACACCCCAGCACCCAGGATGCTAAAGAGAGCCTTCTTGGGTCTCTTCTGAACCTGTCACCTCAGCTTTTTGTGGGTGTTCCTGTGTGCTCAGAGGCACTCCTTGACCTTCTGTAGTTCTCTCCACAGCCACCAGCCCAGCTATCCCTTTGGAAAGCTCTTATATCCTATTTATTCTTTTGCTGTTGGCTTCTTTTCCCTTTCCTAGCCTTCAGGTGCCTAAGCCTATCAGCCACCTGACAGATAAAGAGCTAAGCCCTTCTGTGCTCATTTTTTGGGGGGGGACACACAATGTGCAAACAGCTGCTTCTCCCACTCCAATTTGCCAAACAAGAGCAACCAAAGCAATTCCAAAGCCCCAGAAGCACAGAGAGATGGATTAAAATGGCAGAGCTCAATTTCAGGCTTCAAACCATTTGTGAAGAGTTTTCATTTTTAACCTCTTCTGGTTAAACACAGAATAGAGCCAAGCTCATTACAGAGTGATGCTAATTATCTGCAGAGAATGGTGTTTGTGTGCAGCATCCAACTGGCCAGGAGCCCAGAGATGTTTGGCTCACTTACAGGCTCAGGAGCTACTTTTTCTTGGGCTAATCCTGGGGCATTCCAGGGGATGTGGGAAGGAAAGCAGTGGGAATAGGTCTGGTGCTTGTCATCTCCCAGCTCCTGTCCTGCCATCTAGTGGGGTGACCTCTGGAGGGCAAGCAGAGAGATCTTGGAGCCTTTTCTCCAGGGATCTCTAAGGTAACTGAGCATTCAGCTCAGGGTCTGCAGGGAGCAAAATGAGGCAGAGAAGTTAGTTTGCCTTAGAAAAAAACAGTTCTTTTGGTCAATAAGTCTAAAATGTGGCTAGAGCTTTGGGCAGCACCTTGCTTCTAAGTTCTGCTCTGGGCAGTTCCAGTCCTGTCTTCCCTGGGAAGCAGCCTGGCACTCTCCCACATGCTCCCTGGCAGGCTTTCAGGTCAGCTAGCTGCACTGCTGGGTGCCATGTCACCAAGGAAAAGGCTTTTTGTGGCCCTGCAGAGACCTCTCTGTCTGTTTGAAGCAGTGCAGGCAGCCTGCAAGGAAAAGAGAGCTCGCGGGGTAGAGCCAAAGAAGATGCCAGAGGCTTTCCAGGGAGCAGTATAAATGCTGGGAAAGTCAGAGGTAAAACACATTTCTTCTGAGGGCAGGAGGGCTTGCTGCTGAACTGAAGAAGTGATGTCTTTACCTGGGATATCTTTATCTTCTCTAATCCAGTCTCACATGTTGTATGATTTAGGACTAGAGCAGAGCTGAGCTGATGATCAGAGCTCAATGCTTTCAAGTAGCCATGGTGGAATCTGGGATTCTGCCTTAGTCCACTGCCAACAGAGCTCTAAAGGATCATTTTTGGCTTTCAGCATTGCCAGGGACTGCCCTTGATTGAATCACACTGATGGCCTGGCTCCCTGAGGTCAGTTAGCACTTAGGAAGAAGGTTTAGCACCTAGAGATCAATTCTTAACTGCCCAGAAGGTCCCTGGGGAAAGAACCTGGACAAAAGCACTTAGAGCTACAGTTTCCATCTGGATGGGTGGAGTGAGGGGCTACAAAGCCACAGCAACTGTTTCAGTCCTAAATTTCAGCTAGATTTGTGAAGCAGGGGAGGTTTAGATTGGATGTCAGGAGGAATTTCTTCCTTGCAAGGGTTGTTAAAGCTTGGCCCATGCTGCCCAGGGAGGTGCTGGAGTCTCCATCCCTGCAGGGCTTGAAGAAACATTGAGATGCTCTCCTTAGGGCCATGGTTTAGAGGCATGGGAGTGATAGCTGCAGGCAGGATCTCCTCCCTTTTCATACAGCTCAGGATGGGCTGAAAATGTCCTGTTTCTTTAGAGGAAGAGTGGCAAACTCTCAGCTGTCACCTGCCATTCCTAGCCAAGACATAAACTATTAGTTGAGCACAGCCCCAGCTGATGGGAGGAACACTGCAGTAACTCACAAGTAGCTGAGATGTCTCTTCCAGGAGGAAGGCTCTGGCAGACACCTCCTCAAGTGCTATTAAAGGCTACTTCATCACCAAGGATCAGCACATGACATCATTAGCTGTTTCTATGGCATCACAGGACATTTCCAGCACTGCTACCTCCACCAATTAAAACATCACTCATCTAGTCCTAGGATGTATGGAGTGCTGAGCTGAAATCAGTTTTAAAGGCAACTCAGGTGAAAAGGATACCAAAAAATGCTGTCATCTCAACACTCCTAGCTTTTTCAACCTGATTTTCATTTACCTTAGCTCCACATCCACTTGATGTTCACACAGGAGCCTTGACCTATTTAACTGGCATGGCTTTAAATGATATTTCCCATCTCTCAGCAGAGACCTAGAGGCAGAGCAGCCTGATGCCAGTACATGGAGTCAAATCACTGCATTTGTAAGAGTCCTACAGAAATACCCACTTTCTCTTAAAAAAAACCACCCCAAATTTCAGCACACCTACTAACTGGATGTTTTTAGCTGCATATTACACTGCAAAGAAGGAGCCAAATGTTCTCCTGTCACTCAACTCACTGCTAAAGATGTTAAGATGCTCTTTTTCTACTGTGGTTTGTCAAAAGAGAAGCTATCAGGGCAGCTGCCACTGAGAAATCAGAGCAGCTTTTGGGGCAGGAAGGTGCAAACCAGCAGAGAATGACTTGTACATTTAGATTACACAAACAGCTAGATTATCTTAACAAAAAAGCTGATATCTGGAGCAAAGGAAGGGACAGCAGAGGAGGAGGAGAGAAAAATGAGCTCCTCTGGCACACACAAAGCAAGCAATGAGTAATTTAGTACCTGAGGAGGGTGAGGGACAGAAGGGGAATTGTCACCTGGTGCCTCTGCTAAGTCTCAGGTCATTAGCAGCATTCAGCATTGTAAGTCCCATGAAGTCTTTGGGAGGTATTTTATCAATGTCCCCTAAGGTTCAGGGTTGAAGGAAGGTCTGCCTTGATCTCAACTGTGACAGGCTGCTGCAGAAAAGGGGAAAGGCAAGCCTAGGTGTTACTGTCCTGCCTTTCATCTCCATCCTGATTGCTTTCCTCACTTACCTGGGGGCAAATGTACCTGCTCCAACCAGTCCTTTAGCAACATGCCTGTCCTGCTCTGAGTCAGAACAGAACTCATTCTGGGCAGGGATTTTGCTTCCCAGCTCAGTGTCTTTACAGGAACTCACTTTCTGCAGCTCACAGCATTGCTCACACACAGTGCCTGCTGCTAATGGTTAGAGTTAGTGCCAAGGCTTGGCATGCAGAGCAAGGCAGATCTTGTGGATCACACTGGGGATGCAGAGTTCAAGGCCTCACCTGCAGGGAGGAGCAGACAGGACACAGGTGACCCTAAAGTCACCAACTAGGGATTCCATTCCTCATTCATCACATTCAGGATAAAGCTGAGCAATCAGGAGGGTCAAGCTCTCTCTTGCCCTTCTCCACTGGTCAATGCCCAAGGGAGACTCTGCCTGTTCTGCCTTTGCTCTCAATCCATCAGTTCCTGAACCCAGTTCCAGTATCAAGCCCCTGAATCTGGTTCCTGTCTGCTGCTGAGTCCTTCTGCCAGGGCATCAGTGATGATGGTGATGTAGATGCCATCAGGAGGGGGCTGGCTTAGATATTGGTGTGCTATCTATTTCATTCTGTTCTTAATTTCTTTAAAGCAGTTTTAGTTTTCCAGTCCACAAGTCTCTCTCCCTGACTCCTTTTCCCTTCCCTTGGGTTGACAGAAGGGGTAACAGAGAGCATCTATCACTCAGTGGCTGGCCCAGCCCCAACCCTTGACAACACCCAAGTCGATTTATCCAAGGGAGCAATGACAGGAAGAGTCTAACAGCTTCTTAATTCTTTCTCCAGCATTCCTTTGGAGGAGGCACAGCTCTTACATGGTGTCAGGAGCTCCTCAGCAGCCAGCAAACGCGGTCCCTGCTGCAGGGGATGGAGGTCACGTCGGCAGCTGCAGGCACTCAGCACATCCGGTACACAGCTTACCGGGGCTCTCTGAACCGAGCCAGCATGGCCCGGGGCTGAGGCGGGACAGAGCCAGGCAGCAGCGCTTCCTCTGCCATGCCTGCCAAAGGCTCGGCGCCTTCCTCCTGCAACGCTGAGCTTGTGCCAGAGCTGAAGAGGAAGATTCATGTCCATATCAGTGAAAATGAAAACGAATCCTATCATAGCGGGGGAAGGAAGGCCAGAGCCACTAGGCCAAGCTGCAGTGCGCGGCTCCCCACAAGCCCTGCTCAGCTGAGGGCCTGGGCTTGTCGCTTCTTTCCCTGCCGCTCTGTGCTGCGGCAGCCTCCCCATTGCCCCCGAACACCGCTCAAAGGCACCATCGCTCCTCATCCTAGGCCCCAGAGCGGCGGGAGGGGCGGATGGAAGAGGAGGAGGAGGAGGAAGGATGCGCGTGCGCGGTGACGCGCGGGGCCGCGCTCGCTATATGAGCTGCGGCAGGCGCTGACTCGGCCTTTTCCGCCTCGCTCCCGAACGCTCTCGGGTCGCTGCGCACAGCCCGACCCGTGCCGCCGCCGCTTCCCCTCCTCCACCACCACCACCGCCACCATGATCATCTACCGGGACTGCATCAGCCGTAAGAGCGACGGGGAGGAGCGGGCGGGGGGCTGTTCGGTCACTCGGTGAGGGAAGGGGCTGAGTGCGGCCTAGGCCCGGCCGCGGGGCCTGGCGCTGTGGCGCATGTGCAGGACCGGAGGCTGCGGCGGGAGGGGGGAAGGGAAGGGAAGGGAAGGGAGGTGGAGACGCGGGAGGGGGTTGGAAGGGACATGGAGAAGCCGAGCCGCAGCCGCGGGGCCCAGGCTGGAGCGCTGGGGCCTAGCGAGTGAGGGTGATGGGAAGGCAGAGCGCAGCGTGGCCCAGAAGGGCGGTGAGGGGAAGAGCAGGCCCGGGTAGATTGTGACGCGGCCATGCCCGCCTGTGTGTGTCTGTTCCTCCCACAAAGAGGACGAGATGTTCTCGGACATCTACAAGATCCGGGAGGTGGCGAACGGCCTGTGCCTGGAAGTGGAGGGGAAGGTGAGTGGCTTGGTGTGCGCCGAGGGAGGCTGAGGGGAGGCAGCACTCGCTGCGCTGACTCAGGGCCTGGCTTTGGCCTGCAGCCGGGCCCGTGGTGGTGGAGGAGGAGGAGGCAGCAGGGGCTGGGGAGAGGCTTCCCTGCGAGGGGCCCGAGAGGGGGAGACCCATGGGGCAACGGCGAGTGGTGCCAGAGAGGGCCCAGAGCAGCTAAGCTGCAGTGCTGGTGGTGTGTGGCTACAGTCAGGTTCCTTGCACTGAAGTGTGGCTCTGGAGTCATGCCCTGCTGTCAGGCCACAGATGTGTAAGAGCAGTAGCACAAAGATTTGGTTGCAGAGCCGTTAAGTTTCTTGATGTCTCTAAATCTAGATGGTCACCAGGACAGAGGGTCAAATTGATGACTCTCTAATTGGTGGCAATGCCTCTGCTGAAGGTCCTGAGGGAGATGGAACAGAAGCCACGGTGATAACTGGTGTGGATATAGTCATCAACCACCACCTCCAGGAGACCAGCTTTACAAAAGAGTCCTACAAGAAGTACATCAAGGACTACATGAAAGCGTAAGTGTGGGCAGGCTTGCCTCTTCAATCAGGTTGTGAAATGCTTCAGTCACTGAGAGATTAAACCAGTGGTGAGCTTTTTTGCCTAGTTACTTCTGGTCCAGGTGCCAAACTGGCTGTCAGCTTCAGTGGTGTCTTAATACTTGGCAAAACTGAACCTCCTAAGCATTGATACTGGACTATCTAAGTTGATCTTGGCTGAGGTTTAGGAGCTGATCCTGTGCTTTGGACATTACTTGTTACCTTGCTTGCTTTTCATGTGGAAGGGAGTGAAGTGGTGAAGCTTCCCAAAGCTTTTCTGATATAACAACTGAAATGTCCAAAAATCATGTGTGTGAATGGAGGTTTTGGCTAACTCAAGGTCTGATTTCTGTTGATGATTCATGGTATAGTATTAAAGGTGAAAACACTTTGTGATGCTGTGGAAATGACTTGCTAATTCTTGTCTGCTGCTAGCCTAGCAGCAAAATGAGTTTGATAGGAGTGGCAGGCATTGTTCTGCTAATTCATTAGGAAAACTGAGTTAAAATTCGAGGGGTGGAGGGAGGCAGCAAAATCAGTGTGACTGCTAGTAACTCTTTCTGCTCTGTGATGCTGCACAGTGAGCTTAGAACATCTTTTCAGAGCTTTTTTCTTCTTCCAGAATCAAAGCCAGACTTGAAGAGCACAAGCCAGAGAGAGTAAAGCCTTTCATGACAGGAGCTGCAGAACAAATCAAACATATCCTTGCTAACTTCAAAAACTACCAGGTAAGGAAACTGCCATCCCCTTCCAGCAGTGCTACAAGCTGGGGTGGGTTCATTTGCTCAAGCAGCTTGTGGAGAGTTTTGAGGGCTCCATTTGGAGTAAGGAGGGTTCTGAGGATCAGGGAGGAGACACTCTTGAGTTGTCTGGAGATCTCATTTCAGTGTAAAAAGCAGTTTAGGGACCATGGAGTTAAGAAGTTGAAAGCTGGATCACTTTGGTGCCTGGTGTAGCTCTCTGCTGTTAATAGCAGCTTGTTAAAGTGATGTGCTACTAGAATAGACAAGCTGCAGAGAGCAAAATCCTTGCAGCTGCTCAGGGAGACTTCCAAACTGCACTTGTAGGTGTTGTAGCTTTCCTGTGGTAGCTGCTGGAGTGTCTCAGGAAGCCATGTGTCTGAAGTTCTTTGTAGGAGAGAACATGAACCCGGATGGCATGGTGGCTCTGCTGGATTTCCGTGAGGATGGGGTGACTCCATACATGATTTTCTTTAAGGATGGCTTGGAAATTGGGAAGTGTGTAAGTACTGAGCTTCACTGCAGTGATTCATGGGGAAATGAAGGAAGAATTGCCTGGGGGAGATCTAGTTGGGAATGGCTTTTAACTATTAGACTAAAGACAGTGTCCTCTGCAGTGGAGCACTGCTACTTTGCTGCTCACATTCCATCTTCTTCCACTCTGATCTTAGTTTGTTACCCAGAACTGTCTGAATATTGCCCTGAATTTGGGAACAGGGTAATACTTCACCAAGTACTTCACCTGGAATCTCCAAGTGCCTGAGCTCAGGCTGCTTTAACTCCTCTCTGATGGAATGAGGTTGCAATGAAGCAGTATTTGGATCTCTTGGCATTTGGGGCTTATTCTGAGAGCCGTGGAATTCCCTGCAGCGTGGGATCACCAATTGCTCTGCCCTAGTGGTGGTTGTGGGCTCATGGAGCCTGTTTATAGCCAGCTAAATTTATCTGCCAGGCCTCTTGGAGGCTCTGTGGTATGCAAGGCATGGAAAGATGAAGCAGCACTGCTTCCCTGGCCCCAGCAGACACACCTCCTCCCTGCAGCTTGCCTGAAGGGTGAGCTCTGGCCTGAGCTGCTGGGCACCTGCAAGGCAGCTCCTCAGCAGAAGCTTGTCTGCACCAGCTCTCTGTCATCCAATGGTAGGACAAGAGGGAATGGGAGCAAGTTGGAGCACAGGAGGTTTAGTATTAACACGAGGAGAAACTTGTTTGCAGTGAGGGTACCAGCACTGGCCCAGGCTGCCCAGGAGCCTGTGGAGTCTCCTTGTCTGGAGACATTCCAGAGCCACCTGGATGCATTCCTGTGTGACCTCATCTAGGTGCTCCTGCTCTGGCAGGGGGGTTGCACTAGATGAGCTTTCTAGGGCCCTTCCAGCCCCTGACATCCTGGGATTCTGTGAACCCTACCTGGGCAGACCTTCTGGGTGTGTAATTTGGGTAACTCCATCTATTTCAGGAGTGGATAAAAGACTAGAGTGCAGTTGTGGGCCCCCCAGGACAAGGAGGATATTGAGTTGTTAGACACAAAGATGGGGAAGGGTCTGCAGGAGAAGCTCTAGGAGGAACAGCTGAAGCCACTTGGTCAGTTGAGCCTGGAGAAGAGAACTGCTCACTGCAGTTTGTAACTTGCTCAGCAGAGCTGGAGGACAGACAGGTGCTGATCTCTTCTCTCTGGTGACCAGTGACAGGATCTGAGGACAGAATGGCATGAAGCCTCGCCAGGGGAGGGTTAGCTTAGCTATCAGGAAGAGCTTCTTCCCCTTGAGAGTGGTGGAGCATTGAGCACTGACTCTTTGTGGTTTCAAGAAGCATCTGGACAATGCTCTCAGACACATGCTGTGGCTTTGGGGGGGGTCCTGTGCACAAACAGGAGCTGGACTGCATGATCCTGGTGGCTCCCTTCCAACTCAGGACATACTGTGAACAGTAGCAGGGCAAAAACCTCTTCCAGCTTCTTGGTACAGCTCTTGGAAGAGCCAGGCATGTACACTGGGAGCTTCCTACTTGTTCAGGACATGCTTTTATTGGAGAGGAAACCTGAAACTCGGTGTGTGAAGGCCAAAGGTGTGAAAGAGCTGTGCCTGGTGCTTGCTGTGTGTGCTGATGATGGGCAGCATCCTCTGATAGACCATGGGCACTTCTCCTGTTGCTCTCTGGTTTGCATTGAGATGCAAGAACAACTTCCTCGCGCTTTCTGCCTGCCTGCCTGTGGCAGCTCAGATTGAATGAAGGAATACACAAGCTCCCTGGCACTGCCATGGCCTTGAACACTAACCCTTTGCTCCTCTTGTTCCAGTAACATCCAGCAGAATGGTTGTGGATCACCTGTCTTCACAGCTGGCTGTTTTCTTCTTCTTCATTGGCACACCACCAGGAATGGGCAATGTCTAACAAGTGGACTGGTATCATCTTGAGCTTTAGTCACTTCTGTTTGACCCTGAGTTGGAGTGGAGGCTTTGTTTGGAAAAAAATGAAAACAAAACCCACCAAACATCTGTCATGTAGGTTGTCTGAATCCAATAAAACTCATTGAAACCCATTTGAGGTGATGATGAATGATGATGCCTTTTGGTCTAGGGGCTTTTCTTTGGGGGAACTCCCAGGAGAGGTGGTAGCAAAGTGCTTGTTCCTAGGTTTTCCCACACAGCCTGGCTGGTACTAGCTCCTATTCCCTAGAGGGATGTGAGAGATGTATAGATGTGGCACTTAAGGACATGGCTTAGTGGTATGGGGGTGATAGGTTTATGCTTGGACTTGATGAGCTTAGGGGTCTCTTCCAACCTTCATGATTCTGTGATGCAGGAGACTAACTTGGTTAAGTTGCAGGATTTTGGGTTTTTTTTGTACTTGGAGAGAACTATCAGAAGGGCCTAGCTCCTTTTGACTTGGCCAGAGAAAAACTTCTTCCCTGAAAGGGCTGTTAAGGCTTGGAATAGGTTGCCCAGGGAGGTGCTGGAGTTCCCATCCCTGCAGGGATTCAAGAACCATCTAGATGTGGCACTTGGTGACATGGTTGAGTGGCATGGGGGTGACAGGTTGATGCTTGGGCTTGATGAGCTTAGAGGTCTCTTCCAACCTTAGTGCTTCTGAGACTTAACCTAAGTGTTTTTAACTCCTGTTCCTGCTGTGTTCCTTGGCAGGCAATGCATCTGTTTGACAGCCATTGTTTCTCCCGGAACAGGAACAGGTTTCCTTGTGCTTTCTCCCTGTCTAAGCTGCTGGCAGTCTGGATTGACTAAAGGCACACAGAGCACCTTCCCTGAGCTCCAGCTGCTTGTGTGGCCTTGGACTGCAAGTCCTGAGCCTGTTTGCTGCTGTGGAGGTGGCAGAGCCCCAGGGGGAAGGTGCCTGAGAGGGGAGGGCCTGAGCCACTCAGCAGCTGTGGATCTGAGAGGCTTCAGGCCTCCAGCCTTGGGGCCTCTGCTGTCTTGGGGCAGCTTGTGGCCCCTGAGGGCTGAGACACATGCAGCAGCAGGCTGGGAGGAGCAAGATAGAGCATGGAGGTGGCAGTGGAGTATGCCCAAATTACCTGCTTTAAACACCTTGGATTAGTTCTAAGGGAACTCCAGTTCCATAGCTTGTGTTTCCCAGCTTTCCCCAGAGGCTCCTGGCTGAGGGACAGTTCTGGGGTTAGCTGAGCAATGCTCCTCTGCTTCATGCAAGGAGGCTGAAAGGCAGGTTCCAAGTCCAAATCAAAGCCCTGGGAGCCAACTCTTGCCTTTCCTTCCAAAGGATTTGTGGAATGGGGCCAGGGGAAGATGTTCTCTTAGCCTTCCTGTTGCAGCTGTTAAAAACTGGGAAGCCTTCAAAGAAGTGGAGAGTTCAGAGCCTCTGCTGGGAAGTCTCCCTTCAGTGGCACTTGAGAAGCTCTTGAGATGCAGGATTTGGGGCTGTAGGAGGAATGGTTTTGCTCCTGGCTGCACCATGCTTCCCAAAAATGCATTGCTGCCTTCAGTTTCCCAGGGAAAAGGGCGAATCCTGCTGCTCTGTGCTGTCAAGGCTGCTAGGTGCTGGGGGAGAAGAGCTTCAAGGCCTCCTGAATGCAGGGGAGGAGTGTGGTGAGGCAAAGCAGGGACATCCAGCTCCAGGCTGGGAAGTGGGAGGCTTGTGGCTGGGAGAAGCACTTGTCAACAGTCTGGGATGCAGCTCTGAGTTGGAAATCAAGTCAGAGTGTTTCCCTGGAACTGAGTTCCTCCTCTCCTGGCCTCTTTTCATGTCAAGCAGCTGCTTGCTGGGGCTGAGAAGCTCAAGTGATTTCCGAAAGCAAAGCTTCCTCCTGCTGGAACACTACAGCTCTGGAGTTACTGAATTAAGATCTCCAAGCATAACAAATTGCTGTGCTGCTGCTTCAACACAGCCTGGGCTGAAGAACAGCTTTAAAACCCTTCCCCAGCTTAAGACCTGTGCCTATCAGCCTTGGATCTCACATGCTTGGGAAGCTATTTTCTGTGCCTGGAAGGGTTATGGAGAGGGGAAAGATCCAAATAGCTTCTCCCTGCAAGCCTCATGGAGTGGGCTAAGTGGCTTTCCCTCTCCTCTGCTGCCTTGGGGCTGCTCCTGCAGCCACCAGGAGCTTGGCTGCTGCCAGAAGGATCTGGAGCAAGAGCAGCTCTGCTTTCTCCTGTGCTGCTGGCCTGGAGGAGGTGACATGCCTCCCTTCTGTTCCTGGGGACCTCTGGCTGCACTGCAATGGCTTTCCCTGGCTGCAGCTGCTGCTGGAAACCGGGATATTTGGGATGTTTTGCCCTCCACCAGCTGGCAAGTACATCTCCATGTTGTCACTAGCCCAGCAGTTGCACACCAGGTTCATTTAGCTCGGAGAGAGATGTCTCAGCAGGAGAGGAGAAAACCAACTCCAACGTAGCCAAGCCTGGAAGGCTTTGCCACCACCAACCCCCAGTGCACAACTGCTCTGGGTTGTGGTTTTTGGCTGCAGCTCCAGCTGGAAGCTGCTGTGCAGAGATCCCAGCCAAGGCCCCGGGGGCAGGGAGGGGGCCTGGGGGAAGCTTTGAGTGCCAGCAAATGCTGGCAAGGCTGGAAGTGTGTTCTGCAGGAGGAGCTGTGGAGCTTCTGGCTGTTCTGAGCCATCACAA
Organism: Bucco capensis; assembly: GCA_013396975.1. Lineage (NCBI taxonomy): Eukaryota > Metazoa > Chordata > Aves > Piciformes > Bucconidae > Bucco > Bucco capensis. The sequence goes on from VWZO01014463.1 coordinate 122,980, forward strand.
CTGCATTGACCTTCCACTTGTGGCAGGAAAGGAATCCAACGCCTTTTTAGGCTGTTGAGGGGTGTGATACCAACCTCTGCTGAGCTCAAGGCTGAATGTGGGAGAGGAATGATGAGCAACTGCTTCTCTGCAGCTCTCCTGGGAGCCAACAGCTGGGATTCACCTTCCTGGCTGTGGAAAGCAAGCACTGGTGGCATCTCAGAGAGCAGCCTCCTCTCCTCCCATCCTCAGCAGCCTGTGGCCATGCTTGATTTTCATAGGGAATGCCCCAAAAAGTAGCTGTGCAGAAAGGATTTAAGGATTGTCTTTGGAATACAAGAGAAAAGGCAGCCCAGGACAGGTTGGTTTCATTTCCTTCCCAGCACAGACTGGTGGGGGAAGCTGGATGGGTGCAGGCCCAGGCCCAGAGGCTGAGCAAAGCCTCTCCATGGTTTCCTTGGTTGGTTTTCATCAAGCTTTTCCTGCCCTGGCCTGTTCCTCTGGTGCCTGAGACTTGGGTTGTGTCTCACAGCTGCTGAAAACCCTTCTCTGCCTCCTGGAGGAGCTGAGGTAACTGTGGAAATCTCACTCTCAAGAAGGAGCTCTGGATCTAATGGAGTAGAGAGGAAAAAGTTGTTCCATTCAAGCCTGAAAGCCAACTCCTGCAGCTTCTGCCTTCTCTTTCTCTGCTAGGCTGCTGCTGCAATAGCCTAACCCCCTGGGTGCCACCTTTAGGAGCACAAACCCCCTCTCAGATGCCTGCACTTCTCCATGGGATGAACTTGGGCTGAGCTACTCCTCAGAGCAGCACCAAGCAGCTCCTTGTGCTGAGGTTTGCTGAGGTTTGCTGAGCTGGGGCATCTAGAGAAGATTGCTCTGAGTTCAGCTGCTGGGGCTTGACTCTGACTCCTCACACAAGGCCTAGGGGCACTTAGCTGCTCAATGTCACCTTCACCTCTCCAGGTCTCCCTTCCAAAGGTACTGAGCAATTCCTTATTCCAAAATGCTGATTTCCTCTAAGCTCTACAAGTCCAAGCATCAACCTCTCACCCCCAGGCCACTAAACCATGTCCCCAAGTGCCACATCTAGACGGTTTTGGACACCTCCAGGGGTGATGACTCCACCACCAACCCTGGGCCAATGCCTAACAACTCTTTCTAGGAAGAAATCTTTCCTAATCTCCAATCTGAACCTCCTAAAGCTCCTCTGAGCTCCCTGCCAGGTCTGCTCTGAGGCTGCAGAAGGATTTGTTAGGAAGCAGAGTGACTACTGGCCATGGCAGCCTTGGTGGGCACAGCTGACACACACAGCAGCTCTGAGTCCAGGCAGCTCCTGGGAGCAGGGTAAGATGCCCTAGCAGAGTCTTTCAGCTAGGAGCCATGGTTTTAAGGATGCCCAGCAAGATAAAGCCCAGAAGAAGTGGTTTGCTCAGTTCTGCTTCCTCTTGCTCCTGACTAGAGGCTATTTACCCTGTCCCCAAGCACTCTGCAGGTCAATAAATCACCTCCTTACCTCCCTGGCAGCATGCTGCCTTCAGCTGAAGCAGTGTGCTCACAGGAAACCCAACATCCAAGCAGAGCCAAAGGACCTTCCTGCTGAGCTAATCCTGCTGAGGATCCCACCAAAGGGAACAGTTTCCCTCGGGAATGGCAGAGTCATTTTCACTTGGGGCACTGAATTCCCCCACTCCTAACTCAGGATTGCATGGCATTCTCCTGCAGGCTTTTGGAAGCAACACAAGGGGAGAAGTTGCCTTCCAAGCTGCATCAAGAGGACACAAATCCAGCTGCTGGATGGAAGAGCTCTCCTCCTCCCCACTTGTGAGTGCAGGACACAAAGGTTGAGTCCCTGGCTTCCTCTCAGCATCCTCAGCTAGCTTGGTCCTGCTGCCAGAGCCTCAGGAGGCAGTGGTGATATTCCTGAAAGCACACACAGAGCCCTGGAGGCAATTTGCTTGGCAAAAAGCTTCTCTGAGGAAACTTGGAGACTTCATGCCCTGGAAAGCTGAGCACCAGCAGAAAGCTTATCTGTGGAGAGACACAAAAATAAGCCTAGAAAAGATGCTTTAAGCAAAATTCAAACCTGTGGGCTCAGAATAGTTCTACAAAGCTCTGCCTGAGGCCACCTGCCAGTTGTCCTCTCTCTCAAACCTTCCCATGCTCTGCTCTTATTTTGAACACAAAAGCTTGGAGAAGATCATCTCTTCAGTCAATAAAGTGGGAAAGATGACACCAATGCTTTTATTGATGTGCTGAAACAGAAAGCATCACAAAAAAAACAAACAAACCCCCCCAAAATGCACCTAATTAGGCAGACATTTCCTCTTTACCTCAGAGATCACCTGGAGGGGATTGTCACCTTCCCCCTGAGCTGCAGAGCAAACAGCCTTTGCTTTAGAGGTTTTTTTGGGTTCCCATGGAGTCTAAGGACTGGTGAGCACCTCAGCTGTGGCTGTGTATTCCTGAAGCCTGATCCCCAAAGGAGAATCCATGTCCATTCCAGCCCCAGAGTTGTGCATCTTGCAGAGGAAGCCCTGCCAGCTCCCATCCTCTTCTGCTGGGATGCAGAGCCACCAGGCTGCAGCTTCCTCTGGGACAACAAAGTCACCCAAGCTTGGCAAAGCCACAGACTCTCCAGAGAAAGAGCTCTAAAGAAAGAGAAATCTAAGCCCAGTTTAGTCGAGAAAGAGTTCTTTTGTCTGTTCAAAGACAAAACACTTAGAGAAATAGACAAGAAATATTCCTTGGGGGTGGGAAAAAGGAAGCTCTGGGAAGTTAGAAAGGATCAGCTACTTGAATTGGAGTTGAGGTTTGCTGCACTCAGTCCTGTCTGGAAAGCCAGCAAGGTTCCCTCAGGGAAGCACTCCAGTTGTGTGCTGTTAATCACTCTTGTCCTCTCCCTGGTAGTGCCTGTACTCTGGCTTCAGCTCCCAGGTGTTTTTGTGGGTCCCCTTCACGTTGTAGATGCCTATTTCTCTTAAGATCTCTTTCAGGTAGATCTAGAAAGAAACAAAAAAACTCAAGTTACACAGGTAGGAGATTGCTCCAGATCCTCCAGGACTTGCCTGGCTCACTCACAGCACCTTGCTCCAGCAGAATGCCTCAGTGGACACCAGGATTGCTCTAAGTTGTAGGATAAAGACTCAGGGAGAGATTCCAAGCCCCAGGCCCCAGCCCCAGAGGTGACAGCTTCTGGGCACAACCTGCTCAGGCTCTCTTCCAACCTTCATGATTCTGTGAGCTTCCTCCTGCTGGAATGAAAAGCTCCTGGCTTTCCATCTTGCTTGGGTTGGGATCATCTTGGACCTCTCTGTCCTACTCTGACCCCCTTCAAGCTGTTGGTTTTCATGCCATTAGGCAAAGCTCTAAGCATCTGGTGATAGTCTTGTTTTCAGAGGAGAGCTGAGCAGCTGCCAGAGAACTTTGTGCTCCATTGCAATAGGAAGAGCAAGGGAAAAGGGACAGAGAAATGCAAATGAGGCTAGCAGGGTAAGCTCTGCCACCAGAGCAGCCTCAGCCTCCTTCACTCCTGACAGCTCCCATCAGGAACTGCCTTCATTTCCCAGCTCAGGGGCTGGCTCCGGGACGCTTCCTGAGGCCAAGGCCAGCAGATGGCAGCAGGAGCCCAAGCTCCAGCTCTTGGCACAGCTCTGCTGCTGCTGGGATGGCAGAGGCAGGGAGCTGGGGCACAGCTTGCTCCCTGCTCCAGGAAGGAAGAGCACAGGTGGTTTTGGAGGGGGAGCTGCTGGGCACAGGAGGTGAAAGAGCAACCAGAGGCTTATGGCATCACAGAATCAGCCACAGAAACCACAGAATCCCAGGATATTAGGTGCTGGAAGGGACCTCTGGAGCTCAGCTAGTCCAAGCTCCCCTGTCAGAGCAGGCTCACCTAGAGCAGCTTGCACAGGATGTGTCCAGGTGGCTTTGGGATGGCTCCAGAGATGGAGACTCCAGCAGCTCCCTGGGCAGCCTGGGCTCCACCTGAGCTCTGAGTGGCTGGCAAAAGCTCGGATGGGAATAAAGGGGGAAAAGGGGGGGGAAAAGTGGGGGGGAAAAGGGACTGTGAGGGTTGGGAGGTGCAGGATCTGTCAAGCCCCTGCAGGATACCAAAGCCATCCCATGCCTTTCTTGTTTGGGTATCAAAGAAATCAATCCCAAACCCTTCAATTCTTAGCCTAAAAATCATAAAGGCAAGCAAATGCTTTGGGGCTGTGGCATGATGGCTGCCCTGGAGCATGTGTGCAGGGAATGCTGCTTCCATGAAACAGCCCTTCCTAGCCCCAGAGAAGGCAGAGGAAGGGCACAAGTCACTGCCAGGCCTGCTAGCCCCACAAGGCCCTTGCAGAGCTGTTGGCAAGGCTCAGAACTCACCACTGGCTGCTTGGTGATGTCCACCAGGTCCTTGATGTTGTAATACTGATGCTTCTCAAAGGCTGAGAAGAGCATGTCCAGCACTTGCTGTTTATCCGCTCGAGCTCGCTTCCCATCTTCCTTCTTCTTCCTCTCATACTCAATCTAGCAGGCACAAAACAGGCATTCAAGGAGATTCCTATGCAAGTCAGACAGAAAGGCCTCCCCCTCTGCTGTTTAATCCAAGTCAGATTCCCTTGGAGCACTCCAATGGCCTTTGAGGAGCAGAAGGCAAGCAAGAAGCTGGGCAGCCTGGGCCAAGGCCTGAGAGCCCTCTGGGGGAAGAAATTCTTCCTCATGTCCAAGCTGAAGCCATTTCCTCTTATCCTAGCACTTGTTACCTCGGAGAAGAGCTCCATCCTCACCTCCCTGCCACCTCCTTTCAGGGAGCAGGAGAGAGGGAGAAGCTCTCCCCCTGAGCCTCCTCTTCTCCAGAGTCTGCCAGCACATCATTGCCAATACCACCCTGGAGAACAGAAAACCATCACAGCTCCTTGGAAGCCACAAAGGTGACCCAGAAGGGACCATAATCCATGGAACCATCAAGTGTTTCCAGGCAAGCAGAAGAAGAGATGGGAAGGGACACAAGCCTGGGTTAACTCTGTGTGGGACTTGCTCTGTCTCTCATCTCCCATCCCTGATCCTCAACAGGAAAAACCTTCCCAAGCAGCAACCTAGCAAGGAAAACTCACAGCTCCCCTAGCTACCCAAAACCTCTATTTTGAAGAGAAGAGATTAGTTCCATAGCATCACTTATTTTTTCCCCTGCATGTCCTTGCCAGCTAACTGCCTCCCACTCTCTGATTGCAAATAGCTTGCCTCTTGGCATCTGGCCCAGAGTGGCTCAAGCCTCTCAGCACCTTTCCCATTGCTCACAGCTCCCTGGCCAGCCACCTCCCTCTTCCCAAGCTCTGCAGCAGCTCTACCTCAGGACATTGAGCCCTCAGCCACTTTTCCCCTCATCTTGGAGCTTGAAGTCTGTTGCTTTGGTTTAAACTTCTAAGATGAGCTTGGGCCACAAACTCTTCCTTTGCTTTTCCAAGTGTGTGTTAGTGTTAGAAGAGAGAGGAGCTCTCCACACAAATCCACACGAGGGATTGGGGTGGAATGATGCCATTCTTTAGCCTCAACCCAAGCCCAAGCTTCAAAGCAGGAGCAGCTTTGCAACAACAGCCATCTGGAGCATCAAGTCAGCCAGGCTTGACAGCACAGCCACAAACCTAGGACTTGGGCCTTCCAAATGCAACACACAACTCCTCAGGAGCCTCTGCTGCCTTGGGAAAGGTTTGAAGTGTAAGCTTTGGAAGGCCTGGGGTGGATTCAGGTTGTGTTTCTTTCCTGGTAGAGCCTCAGCATGCAGGATCATGCCAGTGGATGGCATCCAGGCATAAAGAGAAGCACTGGAGGATCTTTCCAGGTGACTTCCAACCTCTGAGCCTGTGAAGTCCAAGAGCATTGGATTTCAACTCACTGGAAAGCTACCAGGCCAAAAGACAGCAGCACATGATGACACCCTAAGATGAGCTGGAAAGCTTCCTTCTAACCCAAACCATTCCATGATTCTAGGACAGAAGGATCTTGGATGCACTCAGCTGGCTGCAACTCCAGCAGCCAAGCAGTTAGCTCCAAGAAGCAGCAAAGCAGAAGCAAACTGCAACCTCCTCAGGTGGAAAAGGTCAAGCTGAAGGGATGCAACAAACCCAATCTTCTCCTCTTTGCCTTAGTTTTTAGGGAGCAAGAACAAGGGCAAAGCACTGAGGTTATTCCTTCTGCCCCTGGCAGAGCTAAGGGAATAATGTGCCTTAGAGCTCTCTCCCAAGAGCTCCTCACTTCCATTCTCTGGGGGAGCTAAAGGAAAGAGGAGTGTTGTATTCCCTGGACAAACCCAATGGGAAGAGCCTCCTTTTCTTCATTCATTAAGGGATAAAATCAACTGGCACAGGAGACTGAAGAGCAAAGCCTGTCTCCCTTTGGATCACACTGATTGGCAGCTGCCCACATTTCCATCAGCAGCATCTCCTTCCACCTTCAGCAGCAGCTCCCACTGCTAGCTGCAAGCAGAGAGCACCTTGGGAAGAGCTATTTTAAACCCTAAAATAAATCACAGGACAGTGTCTGTTGCTGTTTTCTTCCCTTTGCCTTGTGACTACCCTGCTCAGAGCAAGGCTTCTGCAGCCTCTCACTGTTTCTCCTTTGCAAGCAGGATGCTTGAAGCATTCCTGAGGCATGGACACTGCCAGCTCATGCCATTTTCTTGGGGAGCTCTCTGGTTTTTACACTTGAGAAGCATCAAAGGAGCCTTTGATTTCAAGCAGGGAGCAGTTTAGAACAAGCTGTTGAGTGTAGACTTGACACAAGGAATTGATTTCTCTTTGTTTATCCTCCCAGGATGGTGCTAAGCTAGCTGAGAAGCTGCCAAAGCTGCCTGCTTGAAGGGATCCTGCCTGCTGCAGCCTTGCACTGCTGCACCAGAGGACACTAAAGCTGAGGGGCATGGCTTAGGGAGCTGAGGCACTGCCTGAGGCCTGAGCCCAGAGAGCTGAGGCACTGCCTGAGGCCTGAGCCCAGAGAGCTGAGGCACTGCCTGAGGCCTGAGCCCAGAGAGCTGAGGCACTGCCTGAGGCCTGAGCCCAGAGAGCTGAGGCACTGCCTGAGGCCTGAGCCCAGAGAGCTGAGGCACTGCCTGAGGCCTGAGCCCAGAGAGCTGAGGCACTGCCTGAGGCCTGAGCCCAGAGAGCTGAGGCACTGCCTGAGGCCTGAGCCCAGAGAGCTGAGGCACTGCCTGAGGCCTGAGCCCAGAGAGCTGAGGCACTGCCTGAGGCCTGAGCCCAGAGAGCTGAGGCACTGCCTGAGGCCTGAGCCCAGAGAGCTGAGGCACTGCCTGAGGCCTGAGCCCAGAGAGCTGAGGCACTGCCTGAGGCCTGAGCCCAGAGAGCTGAGGCACTGCCTGAGGCCTGAGCCCAGAGAGCTGAGGCACTGCCTGAGGCCTGAGCCCAGAGAGCTGAGGCACTGCCTGAGGCCTGAGCCCAGAGAGCTGAGGCACTGCCTGAGGCCTGAGCCCAGAGAGCTGAGGCACTGCCTGAGGCCTGAGCCCAGAGAGCTGAGGCACTGCCTGAGGCCTGAGCCCAGAGAGCTGCAGGGATGCTCCTCAAGGCTCAGCTCCACTCCTCTGCTCCAGCCTCACCAAGCCCAGTCCCTCAGCTGCTCCTCACCCCACTTGTGCTCTGCATCCTTGCCCAGCTTCCTTGCCTTTCTCTGCCCACCCTCCAGCAGCTCCATATCCTTCTGGGAGTGAGTGAGGAGCCTCAGCAGTGCTGAGTCAGGAGGACAATCACCTCCCTAGCCCTGCTGCTCCATGCCAGCTTGTAGCATCTCTCACTGGAGCTCACTCCAGAATGAAAGGAGAAGACTAAAAGTGGCAGCAGAAATCAACATGCTGATATAAAATTGGATTTTCCTAGCTTATTTTGGTTAAATGTCACTCCTTTAGCTGCAAGAGTTCTCTTGGTGTGATCATCTATGTATAGACCAGACCTGGAGCACCAACTACTACAAAACAGCCCCAGGAGTGAGAGAGAGAGAGAGAAATTCTTCTCCCTGGCTTGTGTGGCAGCAGCAGAATGCCTAAATATCAGCCAGTGGATTGCCATTTGTTTTGTGTAAACAACATCTTTAATCCAAAGTGTAAGAGTTGCAGTGATGAAGAGAGTGACTCATTGGCAGCATGACTTCATGTTTCTCACATCCAACACTGCATCCATCCATCCAAATGCTTCCAAGGGGCTCTCTTGGAAGGGAAAAGGCCATTTAGAGTTTGTATGTACATCAATTGGCCTGCAACAGCAGTGGGGGTGGAATATTGACAAAGCCAATGATGCACAGACCATGCCCTAGGAAGGTAGGAACATGATCAGCTCTTACTCTATTTCTCCTCCTTGTCAGTTCCTGCAAAGGCTTGGAAGCTAAAGATTCTTTTCCAAGTCTTTTACCCACCTCCCTCTGATCTTTTCTTTGGCTCCAAGCAATGCTTCCAGAGCTGAGAGCACAAGAAGTTTGCTCCCTCAACTACAAAAATTACACTTCAGAATCAAAAGGCTATAGGAAAAAGGCAATAAAAGCAAGCAGAAAAGGGTGAGCTCTTAGCCTCAAGTGCTCAGTCCAAAGCAGGGAGAAAACAGTTAACACAGAATCACCAAGGCTGGCAGAGAGCTCTAAGCTCATCAGCTCCAAGCATCCCTGTCCCCCCCAGGACACTAATCCATGGCCCTAAGCAGAGCAGCTAGATGTTTCCTAAACATCTCCAGGGATGGTGACTCCAGCACCTCCCTGAACAATCCTTTCAGTAAAGAAATTCCTCCTGACATCCACTCTAAACCTGGAGCATTCCCAACTGGAAGCTGCAGGAGAGCAGCAGAGTGCTGAGGCAAACTCCTCCTGCAGAGGAGAAGAAGAAGGGAATGAGCTGCCAGCTACTCACATTATATTGGTGATTAGCCACTGGTTTATAGTTGGTGGTCACAGCTT
>VWZO01014463.1:132510-166976 GCA_013396975.1 Bucco capensis
TGCCATTTTCTTGGGGAGCTCTCTGGTTTTTACACTTGAGAAGCATCAAAGGAGCCTTTGATTTCAAGCAGGGAGCAGTTTAGAACAAGCTGTTGAGTGTAGACTTGACACAAGGAATTGATTTCTCTTTGTTTATCCTCCCAGGATGGTGCTAAGCTAGCTGAGAAGCTGCCAAAGCTGCCTGCTTGAAGGGATCCTGCCTGCTGCAGCCTTGCACTGCTGCACCAGAGGACACTAAAGCTGAGGGGCATGGCTTAGGGAGCTGAGGCACTGCCTGAGGCCTGAGCCCAGAGAGCTGAGGCACTGCCTGAGGCCTGAGCCCAGAGAGCTGAGGCACTGCCTGAGGCCTGAGCCCAGAGAGCTGCAGGGATGCTCCTCAAGGCTCAGCTCCACTCCTCTGCTCCAGCCTCACCAAGCCCAGTCCCTCAGCTGCTCCTCACCCCACTTGTGCTCTGCATCCTTGCCCAGCTTCCTTGCCTTTCTCTGCCCACCCTCCAGCAGCTCCATATCCTTCTGGGAGTGAGTGAGGAGCCTCAGCAGTGCTGAGTCAGGAGGACAATCACCTCCCTAGCCCTGCTGCTCCATGCCAGCTTGTAGCATCTCTCACTGGAGCTCACTCCAGAATGAAAGGAGAAGACTAAAAGTGGCAGCAGAAATCAACATGCTGATATAAAATTGGATTTTCCTAGCTTATTTTGGTTAAATGTCACTCCTTTAGCTGCAAGAGTTCTCTTGGTGTGATCATCTATGTATAGACCAGACCTGGAGCACCAACTACTACAAAACAGCCCCAGGAGTGAGAGAGAGAGAGAGAAATTCTTCTCCCTGGCTTGTGTGGCAGCAGCAGAATGCCTAAATATCAGCCAGTGGATTGCCATTTGTTTTGTGTAAACAACATCTTTAATCCAAAGTGTAAGAGTTGCAGTGATGAAGAGAGTGACTCATTGGCAGCATGACTTCATGTTTCTCACATCCAACACTGCATCCATCCATCCAAATGCTTCCAAGGGGCTCTCTTGGAAGGGAAAAGGCCATTTAGAGTTTGTATGTACATCAATTGGCCTGCAACAGCAGTGAGGGTGGAATATTGACAAAGCCAATGATGCACAGACCATGCCCTAGGAAGGTAGGAACATGATCAGCTCTTACTCTATTTCTCCTCCTTGTCAGTTCCTGCAAAGGCTTGGAAGCTAAAGATTCTTTTCCAAGTCTTTTACCCACCTCCCTCTGATCTTTTCTTTGGCTCCAAGCAATGCTTCCAGAGCTGAGAGCACAAGAAGTTTGCTCCCTCAACTACAAAAATTACACTTCAGAATCAAAAGGCTAGAGGAAAAAGGCAATAAAAGCAAGCAGAAAAGGGTGAGCTCTTAGCCTCAAGTGCTCAGTCCAAAGCAGGGAGAAAACAGTTAACACAGAATCACCAAGGCTGGCAGAGAGCTCTAAGCTCATCAGCTCCAAGCATCCCTGTCCCCCCCAGGACACTAAGCCATGGCCCTAAGGAGAGCAGCTAGATGTTTCCTAAACATCTCCAGGGATGGAGACTCCAGCACCTCCCTGAACAATCCTTTCAGTAAAGAAATTCCTCCTGACATCCACTCTAAACCTGGAGCATTCCCAACTGGAAGCTGCAGGAGAGCAGCAGAGTGCTGAGGCAAACTCCTCCTGCAGAGGAGAAGAAGAAGGGAATGAGCTGCCAGCTACTCACTCAATATTGGTGATTAGCCACTGGTTTATAGTTGGTGGTCACAGCTTTGTCCAGCTGCTGAGAGAGCCTGACAGGTTTGGAAGATTCTTCTATCTGTAACCTGCAAAAGAAAAGGATACAGAGAATGAAGGAAAGAAATCAGACAAGCACACACTCAAAACTAACTCTGAAGAGCTGCAAGGATGACCCAGCCCTTACCAGAAAGCAGCTGCAAACCAACCACTCTTCTGCAAGCAGATTTTGCCTTGAGGACACTGAATTATTGGCACACTACACAAGATGCTGAACACCAAGCAAATGTGAAGAGAAGGTACTAAAAGCCATGCGTGAACACCAAAAGCCTTTCCTCTTCCAAAAGGTCCAAGCCAAGCCAGCTGAAGCCAGACTCTAGGAGTTTGCTCAGCTGGAAAAGCTTTGGAGTCCCAGAGCACAGCAGAGATCAGGCTCCAGGAGCTTCTCTTGGCTATCTGAAGGGAATAATCTCCATTTCTATCACCTTTTGGCACTAGTGGAGAGCAAGAGAGCACAAAGAACTGCTTTATGAGCACTGGTAATACCATGAAGCCAGAGAAATCAAAGCAAAGCCCAAGCAAGGCTCAATCATCCCTGAGCCACAGGTGACTGACCTGGGGGATAGAGCTCTGGCTCCAGCTGGGGAGCAAAGCTCTTCACAAAGAGCCACAGGCTGAAGCTAAACAAAGAGCTTTGCTCCAAAGCTGTCTTCTCCCTCACTGAAGTGTTTTTTTTTCTTTCTGGCCTCAGTGATCCTTCTCATGGTTTGGCTTTAATTTCTTTTCAAATCATCCTTTCCTGCAGTTTTGCCTCCTCTTTCCCAGTCTCCTTCTCCCCTCTCATGTTTCTCCTCTCTCTAAAGGAGGTTTCCTGCTCCACCTTTATCCTGTCCATGAGACAGAGCCTCCTGGAGATGAATTAGCAATTCTTGTCTCTCCTTTCATCTCCAAGGCCTTAGCATCCCCTTGGGATGGCCCAGATGTGGTTCCTGAGCCCTCCTCATCACAGCTGCTTAGCCAAGGCTCAGAACAACACTGAGACCCAGCAGCTGCTCTCCTGGCTCTGGGGAGCTGACAAGGGGATTTGTGGGCACAGACATTATTTGCAGGAGAAATATAGGGTTTTTGTTGTTGTTTTATTAGCTTATTTTGGTTTTGTTTGGGTTCTCTTGTGGGTTTGGGTGCTTTTTTTGGGTGGTTTTGCCCACATCCCTGCTGCAGTATGTCTGGGTGAACAGAATGGACTTCTAGCTGGGGACTGAAAAAGAACTGATGACCTAGAGAGATTTAGACACTCTAGTGATCATTCACCCCTCAAATCTGTGACAGAAGCTCTGAAATGGGCATTAGATTAGCATTTTAGATCAATGGGGCACAGATAGCTTGGTGTTTGAAGGCAGAATTGAAAGAGCAGCATTAAACCAAACTCTGAGGAGGTTGTTCTCAGAGTGGAGCTGCTGAATCTTAATTGAAACTGAGAAGGGGAAAAAAACCCCTAGAGCTTGTGAGCTAGTGGTGACACTGATTTAAAGGAGCTGGGCCTTTTCCCCTCTTCCTCTCTGTTAGGATTTGCAGGAGGCTGACAGCTGCAAGCCTTGCTTATGGCTCACAATTACACACACAACTCTCCAAGGAGATCAATTTGCCACTTGACACTTGTTGAGACAGCTAGTGCCATAAAACAGCCTAATAGAAACAGGCCTGGAAAACACAGAGAAAACGCAGATTTCCTTCTTTTTCTTCCCCCCCTGAAGCTGCCAATGCCTCAGTGACAGAGCAGCCAGCAGCCTGCACACTCTTGGGCTTCTCTTGCACCTTCCCCAAGAGCAAAGAGAGCTCAGATGCCTTCAAAGGCAGCAAGGAAGCAGCCTGGCCTAGCAAAAGGCATTTTATCCTACAGCTCTTGAGCTGGCATTTTGCCTACAGCTGAATAAGGAGGAGAAAAAACCACACTGAAAGAGGCTGGCAGGAATTCTCCAGGAGCTGTCATCCTGCAGCAGGTTCCTCAAGGGAGGCAGATGAAGCTGATAGGAACATTCCTAGCTGTGGCTTTTTCAAGACACAGAAGAAAAGATGATTTCAGGTGATGACTCTTTGGTCACAAAGCTCAAGTTTCCAAGCTTAGGAGCAGGGAGCAATCAGAAATGCTGCTAGGCCTTGAATTTCCTGATTGGAGAGAGGAGATGGAAAAGTTCCCATCCCTTTTAGTGCTTAGCTGGGCACTAAGGAAGGAGCCAAGCCCTCTGCTGAAAGGTTGCAAAGTTGGTTTGCTTCTGTCCCCCAACAGAGAGGCAAATTCAGCATGTGATGTGCTAGTGGCTCAGAGGGGATGCAGGGGGAGGATTGCAGCAGGGATGAAGCTCCTGTTCTCCTCCAGCACTCCATCAGAGCCAAGAGAGCCCATCCCCACTTCCAAAGAGCAGAAGCTGCATGGAAATGGAACCAAGAAGTGTACTTGCCAGCCTTAAACAATCAACTGGTTCAGATGAGCAGCACAGAACAGCATTTACAAGTCATTCCAAGTCCCCAAATCCTGGCATTGAAAGGAAAGTCCTGCAATTATTCCATGGTCAGGCAATCTCTTCGGTTTGTCCTGACAGCTTCAGCTCTGGAGGGTGAAGGCTGAGCAGGGAATCAGATGAATGCAAAAGAATTTCCTGGCTCCTATTGAGACACTGGAATCACAACTAGAGACTCCAATTCCACAGAGGAGAGCATGAGGTGATAGGAATGGCAACTCATCCCCAACAAGAGATGATAGGAATGGCAACTCATCCCCAACAGGAGGTGATAGGAATGGCAACTCATCCCCAACAAGAGATGATAGGAATGGCAACTCATCCCCAACAGGAGGTGATAGGAATGGCAACTCATCCCCAACAAGAAACCAACACAAAGTTTGGAAGAGACCTCTTTCCTTTTAGATTTTGAGCAGAGGAATGTTACATTCTCAGCTATTTCTACAAGGAAAATAACTACCCTTGTCTCCCCCTCAAACCAGCTTCATTTCCCTGCCAAAAACAACTCCTCTGCAGTGCTTGTTGCTGCTTGGAAGGCAGTTGAGTTCTGGCTCTTTGAATCTCTTGTAAGGATCTCAATGTCTTTTGCTCTGCCTTGAGTATTACAATAGAAAATCTTCAGAGCCTATGGAAAGGCTCAAAAAGTGGGATCCTAACTTGGGGAGATAGAGTTTATTGTAATACTAAGCCAAGATTAATTGCTATAGTCTGTGTTTGGGTGGAACATTCATATTGTCCCCAGGTGACATCTAGGTTGGATTAGTTAGGACTTCCCAAGGTTATAGGCAGGTGATCACAGCAGCTATGGAATTGAATGACCTTCTTTGGAATAAAGAGATGTAAGAAATATTCTGTGCAATTAGCAGGGAACTATCATTATCTCAAAAAACTCTTTTTTTAGGGCATTTCCTAGCTCCATGCACTGCCAACAACTCAACAGTCTGTGGGAAACATTGGGATTGCTTCCTTAGAAAACTTCAGCAGGCTCAAATAGTTAACATCATCTCTCCTCTAGTCAAGATTTGTTTCCTCTCCTCTCCCTTCCTTAGGCTGCAGAGCTAAAAATGCCAGAGAGTGGAATGGCTTTTTGAGGACATCAACCTCCCTCCTGTTGAAATCAGCTCAGGGTCAAAGTGCTCAATCCAACCCTTTCCTGCAAGCAAAGAGTTCATGCTTGGCCTCAAAGATCTCTTTCCAGCTAAAGGAGTTAGGAAAATGGAATTTTTTTAACTGAAAATATGCTTCATGCAAAGAAAAAACAATCAGCTGGAAGTTAAAAGAAAAGCTGGGTAGGCTCAGCAAGAAACTGCTCAGTCTTGCTTACCCCTTCCCACTGGAAAACTTACCACTTTCTCCTGAAAAGCACAGAAAAAAAATGAAGTAGAAGACAGGAAACCAAAGAGCAGACTGAAAGGAGCATCACTTGCATGGATCTTGGCTACATCAGTGGATTTAGCAGGAAAACTGAAGAGATTCTGCCTCCCTCCCTTCCCTTGAGCAATGGGAGGCAGGAGATGTCCTCCAGCCATGAGCAAGCACAGAAATCCTTCCCCTGGCAGCACAGCACAGCTCCATGGAGCTCTGGAGGGAACAGATGCAGATTTGGGTGTTCTACTTGCTGCAGCTCACCAAAACTGACAATGCAGCAAGAGAAAAACCAGCCAGCAGACAGACAGGGATGGGATTGCTTCTCAGTGCCTTGAGCACTGCTCATTCCTGGGCCAAGCAGCACTCCAAAGGCCTGGCAGATGCTCCAAGCTTCCCCTGAACACAAGCAGGGGATCCAACCCAAGCAGACTAAGGCATTGTTGTCATCCTATTGTTGGAAGGAAGCCTAAGGGATGGACAGGAAGAGCTGTTTCAGAAGCAAGGCTTTGGATTTTAGACTCTGGGAGGGAAGAAGAATCTCATCTAATCCATATAGAAAAAGGAGGATAAGAGGAATCTGTTTTCTGCCTGTGACCATGGCACAGAAGTGCAGAGGAACATCATCAGTTCATCTCCTAAATCAGGAGTGCTCAGCATCTTCATCCATCTATTTCCTCACCCAAGAGCCCAGGAGAATGGAATGATCCTTGGATACAGCATCTTCCACTGGCCATATGCCCTGAACATCCAAAGAAACACAGAGGCACCACTTTGGGATCAAAGGACAGCTAAACAGGTAAAACCCAAGAGGAAAGAAGGGCAAGATTTATTGCTGCTGCCCCAGGAGACTGCAGAAGAGTTAAGTGAGTTGGTTGATGGACTTCCCATGGCTCAGTTAGGTGTTCACAGCCAGGATGTGTTCAGATGAATTAAAAAGTAATAAAAAATTGGGATTGACTACATTTAGGGAGGATAAAGCAATATAGTCATGAGCTGATGAGGACAGTGAACCCCAAGCATCCCTACACACACTCAGGTCCATCTCCTAAGGGTAGAGAAAATGAAGAAGGAAAATGCAGACAGAAATGGGGAGGTTACTTCTAGAAGTAACCAAGAAGCCACAGTTAGATAAATCAAAGAAGATTTCTTCAGAAAGGAGTAAGGCACAATATAGAGGGAAAAAGAGCTAAGCAACAAAGAGAGGAGAGAGGCCACCAGAAGCATTACAAGTTCACCTAACAGAATTCCCTAGAATTCAGCTACAATTCCCTTCCTAGCCCAGGGCACATCCATGTGCAGCTGGAGGTAGGGAAGCTGCTGTTGTACTTGAATCTCCCTCCAGAAGTCCAAACAGGGGACTCCTGAGGCTATTTCAGTGAGGAACAGCAGCTGCTGATGGACTAAAGTCTTTATTCTTTGTAACCTTATTTATTTAAGGAGAAATGACTCCAGCTTCCCTTTCCCTACTAGCTGCTTCTCTGGAGTCATTTACTGTGCCAGAGTGGTTTCCAAACAGCTCTCTGCTGTAGCCAGAAGCTATGTCTGAACAAGAGGATTCTTTTATCAGCTGGCTGTTTAGATAGCTAAGTCCTCTAAACCTGACTTTTCTTTCCCTTCTCTATTAATCCTGCCATGAGCTGCAAGCACTTGTGCAGCTTGGGCTTTAACACTCTCAACTCACCCAAAGCAAACCTCTTTTTCCCCTAGGAAGGAAGATGCCTGTGCTTTAAATGAAAACTACTGATCTAGCTTAAGAGAAGGCAACAAGAGAACGTGTGCTAACTGCAGATGGCTCTTTTTAACCTCAATTCCTTTCTAAATCCCCCCATCAAACCCCCAAAACAACACCACTTTTGCTTATAAAGGGAGCCTAGTGAGAAGAGGCAAGTCGTTTAAAAAGCAAAGCAAGCTTCAGATCAACACAAAATAGAGTTAAGATGCTACATCACCATTACAGGCTGGATTTAATCCCTGCTGGAAGCCTTCCTCCTTGATTTGATAGGAGTTAGGGATCAGGTGCTCCAAGATCCTAATAACCAAGAGGTTAAAAACACTCCTGTATACCTTTGCCAGACAGACACACCAGGAGAGCAAAAGCTCCCTAGGAAGAGCCAAGCTGACTCTGCACACCAAGCTATTTCCTTTCTGACTTCAGCAAGAGCTTATCCACCTGCTTTGGAGCAAGTTTGGGGCATCTCTATAAAATATTACTTCTCCTTGGCCCTATCCACATTTCCTAAATCCCTGACTTGACCTCTGTGCTTATTCTTCTATTAAAATAGTGGCATTTCACACAGAATCATTCAGGTTGGCAGAGAGCTCTAAGCTCCTCAAGCCCAAGCATCCCTAGCACCCTCAGGACACTAAGCTATGGCCCTGAGGATGCTACAAGCCCAAGCATCCCTAGCACCCCCAGGACACTAAGCTATGGCCCTGAGGATGCTACAAGCCCAAGCATCCCTAGCACCCCCAGGACACTAAGCCCTGGCCCTGAGGATGCTACCCAGGAGCTTCTGAAATGGCTCTGCCCATCACCTCTGGATCTCCAGAGGCACCTCCTGCTTCTCCTTGCTCAGGTCTCTCTCTGCACCATTTCCCCAGCATGCAGCTGCCCATGGGCACATGGGACACATCCCTAATGACATTTCTTTGGGTTGCACTCCTCTCCAAGGCAGGATGCTGTTTCCCAGGGCCTTGCTCCAGCCTCATCACCCAGATGTTAGGGGATCAACAAGTCCCTGAGGTGTCTCAACTCATCTGAATGTACTGATCCTTGCAGGGAAATAAAAGCACAAGGAAAACATCTGTGCCATCTGAGTCCCTATCTTGTGTGTCTGTAGCTAAAACATCACTTTGGCTTCACTCAAGGGGCTAACACTTCACCTAGGATCCTTTACAGTGGTTTTTAACAAAATATACCCATTTCTTTTGCTATTTTACCTCCTTGGAGCCACATTGTGCCCCTCAGAAGCCTGGAATTCTTGTTGGAAAATAAAACCATAAATGTTCTATTGATATGTTTGTTTTTTCTCTCCTGAATTTAACTGAATGCCTGCACTTTTCAAGCAGCTTTCACAAAGCTGACTCTCCTACACACAGCTGAGGTCCTAGTAAATACACAGGAAACTAAAATCCTATTTATTTTGCCCCAAACTTCATTCTATTTTCCATTTTGCCAGTGTCTACCCTTCCCCAGATGAAATGCTCAGGTAATTACAGCAAGTGAATCCTCTTCCAGCTGTAAATAAATGTGAAGCAAAGTGTAATAGATAAGAGCTTCTTGAGTTATGAGAGTCTAGAAAGTAATTAAACCAAGTAATTCCCTTAGTCCAATCTATGTTCTGACAAATCTGATTACACAGGCACAGGTTATTCACCAACTAATAGACTTTATTCAATACATAAAACCTCCTTTTCCACAAGCAATGCTTTAGGCATGCTCAAAACCCCCAAAATCAATACCTTCACACTACAGCTAGCATCTCTCATTGACTAGTCTAGCATTTCACTCACACACACAGCTTAATGACATCAAAAATAAATCAAAATACTAGGCCATAAACATCCTTCTCAGAGTGCAAACTAAGAGCCAAGTGATGCTCAAAGTGACTTTCCATCAAACAGCCAAAAGATGGATGAATGGATCATTGTTGCTAGGCCCCAGCAAGCAGCTCTAAGAGCTCAGGATAGAGAAGGGACAAAAATATTGTGTGTGACTGTAAAACAAAAGCTCCAATCTGGAAGAATCACAAAGGTTGGCAGAGAGCTCTAAGCTCATCCAGTCCAAGCATCCCTAGGACACTAAGCCATCCCCTAAGCAGAGCAGCTAGATGTTTAACCCCTGCAGGGATGGAGACTCCAGCACCTCCCTGGGCAGCCTGGGCCAAGGCTGAACAACAATGTATAGCAATACATTGATTTTTAGTCATTTACTCAGATTAGATGAGTCCCACAGCAGGACTCCTACCCCATGATGTGACACTATAACTACCATCTAGGTTTTCCTCTCCACTATTGCAGTAATAAAGAGTATTTCCTATTACATTGGTGATAGAAAGACAGGAGAGGGGGAAAAAAAGGGTTTAGCAATGAAACTAAACTCTTTAACTCTGCCCCAATTGAGCAGGCAATATGGGTCTGATTCAGCCTGACAGCATGTGGGGAAAACCAAACCTGCAGGGATTTAATTAGCTGTATCTGCTGAGCAATTGCATTCCCAGGGACAGCTGCTGATCCTCACAGAGACCAAGAGACACTTGCAGAGCACATCTCCAGTGTGCTTTGCTGAGAGAGCCACTACAGGATGCTGAATCAAAGGAGCAAGGCCTTGCTCCCTCTTGGTTTGCCAGACTGGCTTATTTTATACAGGATCAATCCAGAAACTTTCACTCACCTGGCTTGGAGAATGATGATTTTGATTCATCATTCCTGCCATGGAGCTGTTTTCTCAGTGCTTTAAGCATTTTGCTGATGCTGTCAGCCTTTTACTTCTTCCCTGCAGAGAAAAGAGGCTGAAAAGTCTCTTTTCCAGGTGTACTATCCAGGTGCCAAATGGTTAAGCCATCCTAATTTTGCTAAGCAGGTCCCAAAAGTGAGGGAATAGGAGCTCCTGTGGCTCTCCTGGGAGCAGGAGCCTTCAGGAACCCCTGCACAAAGCCTCAGCTCTGAGCCCAGGCCAAGAGCAGAAGGAGCAGGGGGAGGGCAAAAAGCTGTTTCTTTTCCTAACTCATTCCTAGTTCTTCTTGCTCTTCCTCCTTGGCAAAATCTCCAGGATCTACAGACAATCTGAGGGAGCAGCAGGACAGTCATTCCCATTTGGCTCACACATCAAGAGGCTACAGCTCCTCCTGATTCTACCACTAGCAGGAAAAAAAAAGGAGTTAGCTAAATATTCCTGCAGAAAACCTAAGTATTCCAAGCCCTAAGATAGGATACTTGCTTGGAATAAACTTTGGTTAGGACCCAGTGTGTTCACTCAGTGCTTCAGGGAGCCCAGGACCTGGGAGACAGAGCTGCAGCTGTTAATTTTGGGCCTGGCAGCAGAATTGAGTGGTGTGAAATGTTTGCCAGGATGAGCTATTCCATTAATTAAGTTGGAATTCTGCCATCCCTGGCCTGGCTGATTTGTCCAACTCCACTCTAAATTGTCCAGACTCTGCTGGAGCTGAGCAGAGAATCCAATTGCTCAGTGTTTGGCAAGAGGACTCCGGGATCATTCCATCTGAGTCACCAAGTGCCACCCTCCCCTCCCAGCAGTGCTTGGCAACACCAGGAGCATCCTGCAAGCTTAGGAGCTTGAGTGACAGAAGGGCAGGAGAAGTGGGGCATGGAAAAGACATAGAGCAATCCCTCCTGCCTCCCAAACATCCCATCTGCAGTCAGTTTGCCACCACTGCCCTCCTTCCACCCACAGAGCCTGTGAGGAGCACAGGAGCTACCTCTGCTTACTCCCCTCCTGCTGTAGGCACTCTAGGAGTTCAGCTCCTAGTGGCTTTTTGCCTTCAGGAATTAAATCACCTATTGATCCCAGGAGTTTCAGAGGCATTGGAGCCCTGGAAACAAGACACTCCTTTAACAAAGCAGCACAAAGAGAGGAGAAGCTGCTCCAGCTCATCCTGCTCTTGCAGGAGGTTGGACTAGAGGAGCTCCAGAGGTCACTTCCAACCTTTGTTTGAACTTCATATCCCAAGTATGGATACAAATGTACCCTACCACCCTTCAGGCCTCTGTTTTAGTGCCTTCCTGGAGCTCCAGCAACTTCAGACATAGTTTCATAAGCCAAAAAAACTCCATGTTACCAAGAGAACTTGCCACCTCCTTGCTTCTGTACAAGGAGAACTCTTAGTCCTCAGTGCTTTCCTAGCCCTGTTGGAGCATCTTGGCAGCAAGGTTTCACTGCTGGGATGTTCCTGGCCTCCTGTTCCCTCACAAACTGCAAACATCATCCCTAGGAGGGGAAGAAAGTGGCTTCCAAACAGAAGCTGTGCACATCTCGTGTCAGTTGGAGCTCCTCCTCAGCCTGCTAGCTGCCAGCAGCACTCAGCATGACTACAGCATCTGGCCTGGTGGCTAGGGAAGGCAGGGATGAGCTTCCCTGAGCTCTGCTCTGCAGCACACAAAGCAAACATTGGTGTCTGAACTCTGCCTCTGAGGGAGAAAAGGCTTGTTTTGTTTTTTCCTTACAGCAGCTATCAACCTGACAAGGTCAAACATGATGGGAAAGCAAAAGAACAGAAGGTCAGTAATAGAGGAGAAGGCTTGATAGCTCCAAGTGCACTCTCAAGAGAGAGAGCATGACTTTTATAACCACAGGAGATGATGAAAAGGAATTTGGGCTGCTCTGGGAGCAGGAGGGATGTCCCACAAGCCCCTCACTGAGCTCTGCAAAGCATCTCAGCAGCAAGGATAGCTCCAGCACTGTGTGACACCAAGGGCAGGAATCTGTGCCACTCACCTGTGGCTCGAGGCAAACACAAGCAGCCAGCACTTGTGCTGCTGAGCACTGCTCCAGAGTGAAGAAGCTGCCTAGGAATGAAGCCTGAACATATTTCCAGGGGGCCTATTTTTAGCTTTTCCCCTTTCAGGAGATGAAAAGGAAATAGATGCTTCTTGGCTAATTAGCACAAAGGCAAACAGCAATGTTTCTGAGAGCAGAGAAGGAGCAGGAGCACCAGCAGGAGAGGAATGTTGTGTTCAACAAAAGACAATGAGAACTCTCCAGTTAGAACTCTACATTTCCTTCCTCAGGGCATAAGGAAAAAAAAAGCAATATTTACCATGAACTCTTCTTTTGTATGGATTGGGAGACTGTGCTGTGAGATGGNAGAAACTAAGATAACAATGGAATAAAATGGATCTGCATCCAGCTGCAGCTTAAAGAGAACCAAGATAAAAGAACCTGCTGCCTTGTGAACACTAAGTTAGTCCTTAGAGATGAGAATGGCTGGAAGCAGGGATTCCAATCAAGACCTTGGCCTAGCACTGAACAAAAGAAAGGATGGTAATAGAAAAAAAAAATCTATTGAAATGCAGACTCAGGCCAGCACTTGCAGAAAGAGAGAGACAGAATGGAGAGGACAAAAAGCCTAAGATCACAAAGAAAACACAAAGCAAAGCAACAAAAGCAACTCTGCCAAGCTCTGCAATGAGGAACAATCACTCCTCTGGGCTGCTCAACTCAGCTCACTGGCTTCTCTCTTCCAAAAATGGGAGAAATGGACCCAAAATGGACTAAGAAACTGAAGTATGAGTGTGCCTGCTGCTTTGCAGTCCAACTGGTGACAAGGAATTGGGATTTGCTTAGAATAGAAGGGAAATACAAAACACATCTCTCAACAGTAGAGCTGAAGCCTATCAACACAATTATTAGAGTGGGGGGCAGGAGGCTGGGGCCAGGCTTTGTTTTGGGGTGCCCAGGGACAGCACTAGAGGCAATGGGCACAAACTAGCAGCCAGGCAGCTCCAGCTCAACAGCAGCAAGAACTTTACCTTGGAGGCTGCTGGAGCACTGGCCCAGGCTGCCCAGGGAGCTGCTGGAGTCTCCATGTCTGGATGTGATCCTGTGCATCCTGCTCTAGGTGAGCCTGCTCTGGCAGGGGGGTTGGACTAGATGAGCTCCAGAGGTCCCTTCCAAGGCCTTTGGAGCAGAGCACTCTTACCTTTTCAGTTTCATGTAGCTTTCACTAGCTGCAGGTCTGCATTCAGCACGCTGCACCACAATTCCTTCCAGGGCAAGTTTATCTGGAGTGAAAACAGAAGCAAAGCAAGTCACTTAGCTCACTAAGGAAAGGGTTAGTGAATACCATGTCATTTCAAGTCCTAAAATCTCTGCTGTTTACAGACACTGAAGAAACAAGGAGAAAAACCAGCTGGCATCCTTAGTTTGCCATCAGATGTTTTACCTAGGAAGAAGTAAGCACAAAGAGCAAACTGGTAACTCTGTGGTTCATCCTCTCTATTTTATTCCTGTCTTCAGAAAGAGAGGAAGCTGTTCTCATCTTATTACAAGAAGCAGAAAAACTGTACACTAAAGGAATGCAACACAACAAAGTCATTAAAGTACCTATGGAGGAGAGAAGTGAGAACTTGCCTTCAGTGATCTAGGAGATCACAGACTAAGTTTTAGTCAGAGAATGGCCTGAGTGGGAATTGAGCCACACTGATCATTAAATCCAACACAACCTACTCACTTATTTATGGCTAAAGTGCTACTAACACTGCTGCAGATCCATTTTATTCCATTGTTATCTTAGTTTGTAGTAGCCATGGATAGGGGAGAGGGGATAGGGACTCATTTAGGGGAGGGGGGAAAACCAAAGGAAGGAAAAAAGAAAGAGGCATGAAACAATTATTAGTTTTTAATCTACTTTCTACACATGGATTCTATTAGTTATGGCAACTGAGTCTCTCTAAATTTGCTTCTTTAGTGAGCACACTTAGTGTTGCTCCTATCGTGGGATAGGAGCTGGAGCTCAGCAGTTGCTGCTCTTTGGGAGAGCTGCCAGGGAAGGAGGAGGTGAAGATGTGCCTCAGGACACAAGCTTGGCAGGCAGCACAAGAGAGTGCAGCAAGGACATGCTAAGTGCATGTGTGCCTGCAGCTCCTCAGCAGGCAGGAGCTGGCCTCTAGCTTCCTAGAGTCCAGTAGCTCTCTGCAGCTTCCCAGGCTATTGCATGGGATGCTTACAGCAGGAACAACCTCCTCCTACACTAGACCTGAGCTCTGCTCACTCTGGGGCACTTTGCTTCCATTCCAAGGGCAGCCTGGAAGCTGGGGCCCTTCCCTGAGGCAGCCAGAGACCAGGTCTTCACTTGGCACTCCCTCATTGAAGCATCCAAAGATCCAGAAGACATTTGTTTTCCTGACTACTGCCCTGCTGCTCAGTGGAGGACACAGCTTCTGCCCTAACCCTCCCACAAACACATCGTGCAGTGCATTGCTGGGCAGAGACACCTCACATTTATTCACATGAAAATGTTAGCCTAAGCTAAATGGCTCAGCAGCAGCAGCACTGAGTAATCCCTGAGGATATTCCCAGCCTCTATCATCTCCAAACTTCATCACTACCTCACTGTCTCCTTCTTGATCACTGACTAACACCAAACAGGAGCAACTCACAGCAACCTTGCAGTGAGAATTCTCTGCTTAACATTTGTCACTTGGAAG
This sequence comes from Bucco capensis, assembly GCA_013396975.1. Taxonomy (NCBI): domain Eukaryota; kingdom Metazoa; phylum Chordata; class Aves; order Piciformes; family Bucconidae; genus Bucco; species Bucco capensis. The sequence continues at coordinate 147,279 of VWZO01014463.1, forward strand.
GCTGCAGATGGTTTTTTTGGGTAGTTAAATAAATGAATATACACTGCAGTCCTTGCCTTAACTCAAAATGACAAATGAGACAAAGATTTAACAGGAAATAAAAAAAGCATCACCTGCTTTTGCTGAGCAAATTGTCACGAAACAAAAAGAGGGAATAAATCCTTGTACAAGCCATTTTCCCTCCACCTGGATGCAAAATGAAAGAGAGGACTATGGCAGGAAGAGATTGATTGCCAAGTCAGCTGTTCTGGAATGAGAATGAATGTTTGTGCTCCTAGCACTGTCAGACAGCAGCTCCTGAATGCTTTCATTGTCCAACAAGCTGGCTTAGGACATGAAATGCCTAGCAAGAGGCCTCAAGAACCCAAACAGATTGATCTCTACCTCTTGGAGCTCAGCTGTCTCCTCACATCCTCTTGAACTGGAGGAAAGAAAGTAGTAACTAAAGTCAACAGCAGGTCATGGACACTGACAGCAAGCTCTCAGGGAAGCTGATGCTCTTCAGACACTGAGCTCTTGCTAAAGCACCAGCTGCCCTGGGGCTGCTCCACTCCTCAAGTCTCAGCTCACAGACAGCTCCAAGCATCCCTAGCACCCCCAGGACACTAAGCCATGGCCCTAGGGAGAGCACAAAGCTGAACAGCTCTCTGGATTGTCCTCCTTGGGTGAGTAACTTGAGGAGATGGAGTACCACTACTACTACTACTACAGGAGTGCCTAGCCTCAAAAACATCCTTCCACCTGCTAGATTCCAGTGCCATTCCTTACTCCAAGGGCCAATGCCAGCAAGCTGAGAAGCAGCAGACACTTCAGGATTGCTTGCTACCAACCTCAGCAAGCAGGACACTTCAGCTGGATAGGGCAGAAACCAACAGGTCCCTCACGCATGGTAAGCTGCAAGTTGCTCTGTCTCAATCCAAGTGGGAAGCAAGAAGATCTGGGATGCACTGGGCACATCTCAGCTAGCACCCTCCTGAGCATCATCTCTCTCTCAGTCTCTTCTCCCAAGGAATAAGGGATAGGAGAAGAGGAAATGGCTTCAAGTTGCACCAGGGAAGGTTCAGGTTGGATATTAGGAAGAGTTTATTCATGGAGAGGGTTCTCAGGCACTGGTGATGGAATCTCCATCCCTGCAAGTGTTCCCAAGCCATGGAGCTGTGGGGCTATGGCTTAGTGGTGAGCATGGCAGTGCTGGGGGGGCTGCAGGAGCTCAGAGGTCTTCTCCAACCATCCTGATCCTCTGCCTCACTGTAAAGTGAATCAAAGTTAGCAGAGTTTGTGGTGACGACAATTTGATGGCAGCTCTACATTTTCCAAGCCTCCAAGGTTTCCCTGTAAATATTCATCATCTCCACAGAGGATATTTTCCACAGCAAATCCATCCTGAATATTTTATCACACATAAACCACTAAAATGATCTTTCAAAGAATCCTTACTCCTTCCCCAAAGTGGAAAATTCCCACTGCAAAGTGTTAGAACATTGAGAGGATGATCAGCATGAGGAAAACTAAGTGAGCAGATAGTGTTCTGTAAGTGCTGCCTCTCAAAATGCACACAACATCTCACATCTTCTCCAAATCCCACCTCTCCTTGGAAATCCCTGCTCACTCCTGCCAGGACATTGCTGCTTCAGCTTCAAGCTGAAAATACCACAGAAGTCATCTTCTCAGGGTTTAACAGCCACTGGAGCTATGCAAGACCTAAGCACATGAACTGAATCTTCCTTCACTTCACAATAAGCTCAATTGGACTGGAAACTAATTGGCTCTTTAATTTTCTCCATGATTCACTCCATAATTGTCAAAAGAGTCCATTTGGAAGAGTCCAAATGTTTAAAGATCAGAAAGCTCTCTGAAGCTGTGCTGAACATGCCCATGGCATCAAAAGAGTTAAAATGAAAGCCATGACTAATTCCTGATAAATCAAAAGAGAAGGAGCAAGATCTGCTTAACAAATCACACACACACAGCAGCAGAAAAAAATACAGCATATCTGTGCTAGGGTGAAAAAGAAAAAGGGCATTTCTTTCTAGCAGATTGAGTTATCAGTTGATTAAATATCAGTGATGGTCTAGAGGATCAAGAACCAGCCTCAGAGACACAGGCAGCAGCAGCAATGAAAGGTTTAGGGAGAAATGGAAGAATTCCCAGAAGAGCCTGACCTCTCAGGTAAAGCAGGAAAACCTCTACCTGGCAAGGGAAAAAAAAGACATCTTGCCAAAGCTGGAAGCTCCTCTCCAGGTGCAAGCCAAGGTAAGTGCTTGCTCCTGCCCATGCTGGGGAATGCATGCTGCAGCTGCCAGCCCTTCCCTGCTCCAAGCTGCACAGCTTCCAAGGGAAAACCTTTTCCCTAAGAGGCACCTGAGAGCACAGCTTGCTGGAGAGAAGAGAGCCATTTGATCCCAGTGTGCTGTGCCAAGGTTTATTCCCTCCCCTCCCTTCCCAGTGGCTCTGTCTGTGGGCACACTCAGCCTTTGTAACACAGGCCAGCTGAGCTGCTTCTTGTGAGGAGGAACAAACTGCTGCTACACAGCTCTGGGGACTTCAAACAACCATCCCCAAGATAAACAGCAAATCCTCTCTCCCTCTCTCAAACTGTTCTTCTCTGTGGCACAGAGACAAGCAAGCAGCACACTGGGATCAGGCTGCAGATCCTCCTGTGGACTGCAAAGGGAAGATGCTCTCAGCACAAACTTCAAGCAGGCACACCAACAAGTCCTCAGCAGCACTTGCAGACTGGCTGCTGGGAAAAGACCTCAGCACTGCACACGTGGCTGAGCAATGAGGGAGATGCACTCCAGAGGTGACAGCCCTTCTCCTGCAGGGACACAGGGACACCTTTCCTTTCAGAGTGGAATTGGCACCAAAACAATGCTTTTTTTGCAAATGAACCTCCTTGCAGCCTAAAGGAAGCTCTCTGTTTTAACACCATGAGCACTGCACACCATTAGCTCAGCTGATGCTACAAACAGAGCTTCAACTGCTAAAAACATGCTGTCCTTTAGGAGAGGAAGATGCATTTCTGTGAAGAACTCCTAAAAAATATGGAAACTTCACAAAGGAGAGAGAGAAGCAGAGGAAGAGTTGTTCCTCCCTTCTGCCCTTAGACAGTTAAATGCAAATGCTGCTTTCCAGTCCTCTTGCTGCTCTCTCCCTGCATCCACTGCTGACACACCACCTACTGCAAAGCTGAGCTGCCAGTCGCAGCGATGCTAGCAGCTCTGCCATTCCAGCAGCCTGCTGGGGCTCAGTAAAGGGGCTTTTTACCTCTCCAATTCAACTGCTTGGCCATCTCACCAGGACAAAGCAAGATAGCTGGCTGGGGGTTTTGTTTTTTTTATCCTGGATTTGGATAATGGAGAGAAAAACAAGCAGGAGAGAAAATGAATGCGAAGAAAGCCAGAGCAACTCGGAAGGCTCCGAGCAAGACAAGGACTACAAACCAGCTCTGATCACTCTGAACGTTGGGGGATATCTCTACATCACCCAGAAACACACACTGACCAAGTATCCAGATTCTTTTCTGGAAGGGATCATCAATGGCAAAATCCTGTGCCCCTTTGATGCAGATGGGCATTACTTCATCGACAGAGATGGACTCCTCTTCAGGCACATCCTCAACTTCCTACGAAATGGAGAACTTCTCCTCCCAGAAGGATTTCGAGAGAACCAACTCTTGGCACAAGAAGCTGATTTTTTCCAGCTTAAGGTCCTCTCAGAGGCAGTGAAATCCAGGTGGGAGAAGGAACAGCTTGCCTCAAGGGAGACTACTTTCCTGGAAATCACTGACAGCCACGACCGTTCCCAAGGACTTCGGATCTTTTGTAATGCTCCCGAGTTCCTCACCAAAATCAAATCCAGGATTGTGCTGGTCTCCAAAAGCAGGCTGGATGGCTTTCCAGAAGAGTTCTCCGTGTCTTCCAATATTCTCCAATTCAAGTACTTCATAAAGTCTGAGAATGGCACACGACTGGTACTGAAGGAGGACAACACCTTTGTCTGCACCCTGGAAACTCTCAAGTTTGAAGCTATAATGACAGCTTTAAAATGTGGATTTAGGCTGCTGACCAGCCTGGATTGTTCCAAAGGGTCAATTGTTCACAGTGATGCACTTCATTTTATCAAGTGAGCACAAAGGAGCAGGCAGCCAGGAAACCTTCTTGACCTGCAGCCTCCTGGCATCACAAATGATCTTCCCAACCGGTCTGGCAGCACAGAGCTTGGCTGCTAATGGAGAGATGGGAGCTGATGGTATGTAAACCTCATCCTGACATCCACCTCTGGCTTAAAACTGAACATTTGATGCCTGAATTTGATAAAACCCCCCTCTCTCCTCAAGATTGTAAAGACAGATTGAATGCTTTCTGCTCTTTGTAAGCTCTGTTCCCCTCGATGCTGAATGTGTCTGTACTTGTGTGACTAACATGCATCTACCCTAACTGCTGAACAGCAGAGTGTTGCCACAGAATGAATGAGCAGGCTGAAAATGGGCTTGGCACAATGGATTTTCCCTGGAATAAAAGGATTTTGAATGCTCATTAGTGTTTATGCTCATCTATTGTACCTGAGTTTGCCAAAATCTGCCATGAACGTGTTAAATGTGAAATGATTTTTAAAGTGAAATCATCTCTCAACTCAAAATTTAGAGCTGTGTTACTCCATTCATAACTGCCAAAAAAACCATGTAAATGAACCCAAAAATGGTGGGGGGATTAGTTCTGTTCTGGGAAATGAGTTGGCTGTGTCCAGAATGGTATATTTTCTAGTGATATATACACATATCAAATGGCTAATAAAAAGACTGGACATAAAAAGGGATACAACAGGTTGCCACTAATGAGATGCTACAATGGCAAAGGGATTGTTTCCTGCTAATGCTTTGTGCTCCTAAGGACAGGGATCTAGCAGAGCCTTTGCTTTTGCACAAGGACTTTGTAGCAGCAGCTAACACTCTGAGTTTGGAAGAGATCACCTGCTGGCATTTCAGATGCATCACTCAGAGCAGAGGAATAAATATCTCCTGTGCTCCTCTCCTCCCCACTGTTTATCAAACCTTTTTTGTTTCTGTGTGAAATTAGAGGTTTTTAATAGCAGCTCATTTAAGCAGCAGCACCACAAAGCAGTCTCTCCATGAGAGCTGGCTCCAAACATCACCACAAAAGGCAAAAAGAAGCTGCAGGGAGTAGAAGCTTTGTCCATCCCTGACCCCCAACCATCACTCACAGCTCAGGAGAGCCCAACAGTCAAGTTAAATGCTATTAAAAACAATCCAGCAGCTTCTCAACATACCCAAAACATTCATTTTAGAGAGGAAAAATAACCCCAAACTAAAACTATCAGCAAAATGCAGTATGATGTGAGGAAAACTGCTAACACAAGCCAGGCTGGGCACAGTTTTCTTTTGGATGTCAGAGGCAATAAGTCTATCCTTAGCAGCAGGGATTGGCAATGCAGAGGCAAGGGCCACTTCTCCTACAACATCTCACTTGGACAACAGCTTTTGTTAGCTAGGTCCCTCACCAGAGATGAATTAGGAGGTACTCTGCATCTTCAGAGCAGGCAGCAGTGACTGAAACATCCTCCAGGCTCATTTTAGCTCTCCCCAATACTCCATCAGAGTGAACTCACTGCCTCCAAATGATCTCCTTCTCTCTCCAGGCCCCATGGCACAGACTCCCAGCTCATAGAAGATGTGTTCCTAAGGGTAACTGTTCCAAAGGGAGCTGTTTACAAAGCACATCACTCTCCCTTTCAGCCATGCAAGCTGAAGAACTGTTCCTCTGCCCCACAACTTCTCTGGGTTGCTCCAAATGCATTACCTAGCTCCAAACAACATCATTCTTGATAGTGTCTCATTCTCCCTCCTTTTCCTCCCCAAGCTATTTCCCAGTTGGTATCTCCACAAAAATCCTAATGAACTACTCATCTTCCAGGACTTCTGTGGAAGGGAAATGTGGAAAGCTCTCCTCCAAGAAATGCCCAATGCTGCTGATCTTCTGGGCCAAGAACCAGGAACACCATCAGCCCCAAGGCCATGCAAAGCCCTTTGTGGACACAAGAAGAGAGCCTAGGAAAGCTCTGTAACTAATCCACAAGTTGTGAAGCTCTCAGGGCTGCCAAATCCACAACCTGCACGAGGCTGTTGCTCTTAAGATATCCCATTATCCATTTTCACTTCTAGGTTATCACCCTCAGATGGAATGAAATGGTGATTGAAATGTCAATGCCCTGCAAAAGGAACGCAGCAGAAAGCAACTGTGAGTTCCAACAGTGAATCTAATTCTACTTTAATTAGTCCTGTAGAATTAATCCATGTAATTATACAGCAACTAACAGAGCCTATGGTTGCTTGCTTGCCTTTCAGCTGGGCTCTTAGGATGCTCAACCTCATTAGCACTTCAGGAGGAGGCAGCAGCAGCAGTTTTTTTCCTCATAGCACCAGAGAAATGTTGGTTCTGCCACCACTGATGGTTCTGCATTCCATAGAGGAAAGACTTCTGGAATAAAAGCTATTTGCAAGCTGGTAATCAGAGGTAAAAACAAACCAAAGTGTTCTAAGAACATATAGTTGGAAGTTTTACTGGAAAGCTTCTGTTTGCCAGACCTTTAGTTCAGAATATCTAACTGCCCTCCACCTGGACAACAGAAAGAGCACTTGAAACTCCTTTTTTTAAGTGAAAAAATGTCTCTCTAATCACTCCTACATATAAATGTGTTGTTTTATTTCATTTACAACTCAGTGAAGGTGAGGCTTGGTCTCTTCTCCCAGCTAACTAGTGATGGGAGAAGAGGAAATGGCTTCAAGTTGCTCCAGGGGAGGTTCAGGTTGGATATGAGGAAGAATTCCTTCCCCCAGAGGATTCTCAGGCATTAGTGATGGAATCTCCATCCCTGCACGTGTTCCCAAGCCATGGAGCTGTGGAGCTCGGGGCCATGGCTTAGTGGTGAGCATGGCAGTGCTGGAGGAGCTCAGAGGGCTTTGCCAACCATAATAATTGTAGGATAAGCACTTTTTGCTGCATTTTCTTTTGGTTTCTGTGTAACCACACTGACACCTATGGCAGAGATGGAAAAAATCAGCTCCTGGAGCACCAACTTCAACCTTGTTGCCTTCCCCCATTCTCAAGAGCACTGCACCAGGGTTTGACACTGTCACACTCCACCTCTGAGCAAAGCCATGTCACTCAGCTCTTTGATGCACACAGCAGGAAGAGGAGGGGACAAAACCCTTCCCTCTTCACCCTGAGCACATCCACAACCTCACTGAACCAACATCAGCTCCGACCAAGATGCTCCAAGCTACTTCTAAAGCTCAATAACCTTTCAGAACAGGCCAGGCAACAGGCAGGCTTGGCTAGATGGGCAAATGACCCCAGAAATCTTCCACCCTGGGCAGAATGTGTCCTTTCTACTCCATAAATACATTCAGGAGAACATAACTATAGTTTGCAGATGGTCACTGAGCCAGGGAGCTGCTTGTGTTCCACCACTGTAGGCTGTGACAGAAATGGTGCTGAGTTACACATCAATTACCTTCTCTGACTTTAAGGTTGAAAACTGCATATTTACTGCTATTAATAAGATAATTAATAATAATAATAAGATATAAGATAATAAGAAAGCTGCAAAAGAAAGGGCTTACATCACAAATAGCAGGAGATGTCCTTAGAGCATCAATGTGCATTGGAAGTATTTCTATTCATCCTTCTCTCATTAAAAGAGTTGGATCACAATGAATTGATCATCACAATCCTACAAGTATAAGGAAAGAAATGTTATCTCCAGCTTTTTTTCTGATCTTAGGAGGAAAAAGGAAGGTCCTGTCCCTTCCCCAAGGAGTTACCTAACTTGCTCCTACCTCCCTGGTCACCTTTGAGGTGAGAAAGAAGGTCACCAAGAGGAGAAAGGTTAAGAAAATGATCTTCCTCCTCTCCCTGTTAGTATAGAAGCAGAAAAAGCAACAAATAATTACCATTTAATAATGGCAGAGCCTCCTCCATCAATTTATTTGTGGAGAAGGGTCACATTGCCCTAATTCTGTTAATGACTCAGGGTTGGGGATGAAGAGGATGAAGAGGATGAGTAATTCAGGTGTATGACAACACAAACCTTCTTTGCTTAGGCTGGAGAACTCATGCCTAACCTTAACCTTGTCTTCCAGAGCAGAAATGCTTAGATTGGCTAGTTAAACACCTAAAAGTGTTTTCATTGGGAGAGAGAGAAACCTGTGTTCAGTTCTGGAGCCAAAGAGCTGGAAGGTGTCCAGAGCAGGGCCATGAGGATGAGCAGAGGCTGCAGCACCTCTCCCATGAGGACAGACTGAGAGAGTTGGGATTGTTCAGTCTGGAGAAGAGAAGGCTCCCAGGAGAACTTCTTGTGGCCTTGCAGGATCTGCAGGGGCTACAAGAGAGCTGGAGAAGGACTTGTTAGGATGTCAGGCAGTGCTAGGACTAGGGGAATGGATCCAAGCTTGAGGAGGGGAGATTTAGGTTGGCTGTTAGGCACAAGTTGTTCCCCCAGGTTGCCAGAGAGGTGGTGGCAGCTCCATCCATCCCTGGCAGTGTTGGGGCTGGGAGCAAGCTGCTCTAGTGCCAGCTGTCCCTGCCCATGGACCTAGAGGAGCTTTCAGCTCCCTGCCAAGTCTAGGATACTCTGATTCTCTACTGTAGTAGGTTAAACCCAAAGCAGGCAGTAAGGCAGGAGAAACTGCAGCTCAGCAAATGAACACTAATCACTTTGCAAACAGCCATTCCACAAGTCTTCTGTAGCAGGATCAGCACACAGCACATTGTCTCCAAACACTGCCTCTCTCCATCACTCTCACTCACAACAACATGTCAGCAAAGGAGAAGGGTGGCAAGGCCTGGGAAGGTAGGAGGGAGATGGATGATGACACTTGAGGAACAGGGATGAGCAAGCACAGTTACCTTGCTGAAACAAATTGCATAATAGTCTGGAGAACTAGACAGTTGATTTCCCCCCCCCCCCTCAAAATGTATGTAGTAGGAGTGCCAAACACAGCTCAAGCAACAGTCTCCCCAAAAAGCTGCTTCTATCTGTGCTAGCAGTTTAGCATCATTGCCATTCTCATTTAACACAGTGCTTGTTCATTTTAAGCTTCACCAAAGTATGTTGTCCTGCTTCAGAAAACCATAAAGGCTCACACAGAACTGGTCCAGGGAGAGCAGCTCCTCCTGCTAGGACATGATAACATGGCAGTTCAACAGGGTGAGGTGTCCAAACCAGGCAGTTAGATGGTGAGGGTTAAAACCTGAGCCCTGATAATGCTGACAATGCCTACAAGCTTGTCTTGTTGATGGCTGGGGTGGCTTTGGAGGACAGAGAGAGCTCATGAAACCACAGGATCACAGAATCAGGAAGGTTGGAAGAGACCTCTAAGAGCATCAAGTCCAACTATCAACCTTTCATCACCATACCACTAAGCCATGGCCCCAAGGACCACAGCTAGATGTTTCTTAACCCCTGCAGGGATGGGGACTCCAGCCAAGCCTGAACAAGCCTTGCAGGGAAGAAATTCCTCCTGACATCCAATCTAAATGGCAACTTGAGGCCATTGCCTCTTGTCCCAGCATCTTTCTGGACACTACAAGGGGTTTGATTCCACCAGTTCCACCCCAAGCATTATTCCAGTTACCTGAGGAACTAGATCTCTAGAGGAGGCTCCGATGCCAACACAGTGCAAGACAAGCAAAGTCTAATTATCTGAAACTAGTCCATTTGTACTAAATAAACAAACTCATCTGTCAGGTTTCAGACAAGCAATTTTCTGGTCTTTAGGTTTTTTTTCCCCTTTGCAGCAGAAGCCAGAGGGCTGGAGAGATTAATTTTTTTAAAGGCTTTGTTAACAGAAAAACCTTGAGCTACAAATCTCCACAGAAAGCTGCTTGTCATCTCCAAGGAGCTTCTTGATTTGGTGCCAGGAAGGGGGAGGAAAAAAAACCAAACCCCAGAACAGGTCAGAGGTGACCACAGACTCTCTCCATTAGGATGGAAACATGAAGCAAACAAACTAGCAATGAACAAGCTAAGCATCACCAAAAAGCAGAAAGCTAACAGCTAGGCTATTCCATGCTTTCCCAGAGCAAGGCCACACCCCTCCAAGGCTTTTCTGCCATGCACAGATGATGCTTTTAGGGCTATCCCCCCCCCCAAAAATAGAGTGCAGAAAGCCCTAAGACAAGGCAGAGTCAGTAAGGTTGGAAGAGACCTCTCAGATCAACAAGTCCAACCATGCCTGAGGAGGAGAGTAATTAGAGCATAATTAGAGAATATAGAAAAATATATCTTGATATGGAATATAGAAAAATATATCTTAAAGTATATATAAAAATATATATTAGATAAAGTATATATCATATATAATAAATATATTAATATATACTATAGAGTATTACACTACATAGTAATATATTACATATTAATATACAATAAGTATATATTAATATCTCTTATTCTACTATATAATACTATATATTTCATATATTACCTATAGTATACCAATGTCTATGAAGAAGTGTAAAGAGATGAAATGCAATGTGCACTTAGCAGCTTTCCAGAGTCGTGTAGCATCAGGGGAAAACTCTGTGCCTTTAAGTGCACACAAGCTGATTTCCCCACAGGCACTTGTGCTTCCAGTGAATTCCAACTCTTCCAGCACAGCCATCCTCAACAGCTGGATTTGTTTGCTTTCATTGCTCAGATGAAGCTGCAGCAGGAGTTCAGCTGGCTTGAAGAAGGACCAGAAAGCCTTCCTTCAAGCCCCAAGGGCCAGAAAGCCTTCTTCAAGCCCTAGGTTGGGCAACTTTCACTCCATGCTCTGCCACAAGGCAAGGATCTCATGACAGTTGCTCTTGGAGAAGGCATTTCTCTCCCATCTCACTCCCAAGAGCTTGGCCAAGCTCAGGGCAGCAGCTCCTGGGTATTTTTCCTAGGGGCAGGGAGCAGGTCACACTTCAACTGCCACAAATGCTTGCTTTTCACAGCTTCTGCCAGCACTTCAAGGGAGCTGCAAGCAAAACCATAAGCAAACAGCAGCTCCAGAGACATATTTGGGTTGAAAAATCACTTGCTCAGCATCCTATAGGAACAAAGAGAGGGAATTCCCCTTTCTGTTTCCTTGAGCTGAGTGTGTCATTTGCTAAACTCCTTTAACACAAGCTTTGCATTGATTAGAAACCAACTTGCAGGCACGAATCAACACTGAACTTCTTCCCTGAAAGGGCTGTTAAGGCTTGGAATAGGTATTCCAGGGAGGTGCTGGAGTCCCCAGGCCTGCAGGGAGTTAAGAACCATCTAGATGTGGCACTTGGTGACATGGTTTAGTGACATGAGGGTGACAGGTTGATGGTTGGACTGGATGAGCTTAGAGATCTCTTCCAACCTTGATGATTCTGTGGACCACAAGCACTAATCAACTAGGATTTCTGTATCTAAAAAGTGATGTAAAATAATAATATGCCACAGGAGTTCAAATTCAGTTCAGATCAACTTGTTTCATGCCTGTCTGGACTCCTGAAGAGTTTGACTGGGAGCATCATTCAAGGTATTGTGGACAGTAAAGTTTCACATGAGCTCAAGCAACAGGGAATCCTGTCCAGGAGGATCTGTCAAAACATTATCACCCCTAGCTGTGAATCTCAGGGTTGGAAGAAGAATTTTGGGGAGGCATCACTATGCTTCTGCACTGTTCTTACACTCTCCACAAAGCTGTTGATCACTGCTGAGGGCAGGCTATCAGCTAGGGGATCTCTGGGCTGACACAGGATCATCTTGTCTCTTTCCAGAAGAGCATCACAGGATCAGGAAGGTTGGCAGAGAGCTCTCAGCTCATCCAGTTCAAGCATCCCTATCCCCCCCAGGACACTAAGCCATGGCCCTAAGCAGAGCAGCTAATGTCTCTTAACCCCTGCAGGGATGGAGACTCCAGCACCTCCCTGGGCAGCCTGGGAAGAAATTCCTCCTTATATCTAATCTAAACCTCCCCTGCTGCAACTTGAAGCCATGGTGAGAAGCAATGCTGGTACTCTCTAGCCTTTTGGTAAGTGCTTTACAACCATCCCAACAATAAATGTGATTTAAAATGAACTATGACATAAGCCATTTGGAAGGCTGACAGTACCCTCCCCATGTAAAAATGGTGGGGGAATGTTTTAAGGCTGTAAATCAGAGGATTTCTCTAAGTTCTCTACCTCCTTTACCTCCCTTATTTCTATCTCCAAATCAACTACATGTTTTAATCACAATGATAGCCCAAAGCAGGTCTTGTCATGCTAAAATGCTACCTAACTAGAGAGAGGACATCATCTCTGCCTCCCAAGTGCTTAGTGGAGATGAAGATAAAGTAGATGAACAGCACAGTGGAGCACTCAATAACCTGAATTAGTGGACAGGTAGTTTGGGGAAGGTCATCTGAGGGGCAAAGGGATAAGCACCTCAGTGCAAGTGAGGGCTGAGCCTCCCTCTAAATGGCCCAGGGTGAGCAAGCAGCATCACTCCAACTGAATCCAGCACCACACGTCTTGCCAGGGGATTGACACAGCTCAGAGCACACAATCAACCCTTCTTCTGACCAAAGCAAGAACACAGAGAGCTCAACACATGGCACACATCTCACACAACATTCCCAGAACAAGGAGACACCAAGAGAGGACAATTCCATCAGGCAGAAGGCAAACAAAGAGAAGAGAAACCCCCCCAGAGCCAAGCAAAACCAAGGGTAAATGTCTCTACCACCAAAGCCCATCAGAGCAAGGCAAAGCAAGGATTCCTTGGAGCAGCTGCACACAACACATCCCACAGCAGGGAGGCTCAGCTTTCAAGTGGTATAAAATGCTCACCTCTAGCAAGCTAGCCTTTCACACCTTTAAATCCACACCACAATAACCCAGGAAGAGTGAACACCTCAGTGAGGAGAATGGAAGCTCTCAAACACACCCTGGACTCAGTACCAGTGCCCAGACTGTAACCTTTCTACTAGCAGAGTAACAAAAAGCATCTCAATACTCACCAGAATCCCCAAACCCAGACAAACAGCAAACACTTTTAATATTGGATGCTGCCACACAGTTCAAATTAAAGTCAAAGAGCAGGAAAAGCAGACAAATGACCCTGAAGAGTGTCTGCTCATCCTTAGCCAATCTAATCTAACCCTAACCTCTTTCAGCTTAAAACCATGACCCCTTGTCCTGTCACTACAGGCTCTGGCAAGAAGTCTTTCTCTACCCTGAAAGGCCACAGAGCCTCCTCTTCTCTAGCCTAACCAACCTCAACTCTCCCAGCCTGCCCTCATAGGAGAATTTAATTTAAAAGATAAAAGATAATGGAATATAAGAAAATAAATAGGTTTAAATCATCTCAACCAACATTCAAAAGAACATCACATTTTAACTTTTTCAGTAAAAAAAAAACCAACCATGAATAATTTAAATTTTTCTAGTCAGTTGATGAAGTCATTTGTCAGTTTGATGCTATTCTACTCTACAAATATAAAATACTTTCTTTTTTTTTTTTTGAATCTACTGATTTCTTGGGAAAGGTAGAGCCACAAATCAATCATTTCTGAAGGGTTTCAAAAGGAAATCTCCACACTCACCAGTGCTGCTGCTCTCAGATTTGTCTTCTGCTTGGCTTTCTAGGGAAAAAAAACCCACAACAAACACATGACCAAAAAAGAAATAGAATGTTTTCTGATTTCATTCTTTGAAGGGATAGCTAAAAAGGAGTTTGCAAAGCTAAGAATGATATATTATTACCAAAAAATCACAATGATTACGTTGGCTAAACGGTTAGAAATTGACTTTTTACAGAATAATCTGCCCCAGGGAGTAAGAAAATTCATCTCCTTTGGTGCCCAAGCTCCTAGTTTAAATGAGAGAACTGACTGAAATGAGGGAGCTCAGCAGGAATGAAGTTAGGTATTGATATCAAAGCAGGGCTAGGATTATATTAAAGCAATATGTATCTCACTGCTCATAGAGACAAATGAGCTATGCTTTTCATTAGCAACAGGTAACATTTTAAGCTTGATCTCTACTTTTCCTGCAGATCACACAAGGATTTACTAGTTGCATCTTCTCTCTTTCTGAGCCCAAATGTGCCTAATCAGAGAAGTGTCCTGTTCCACAGAGCAGAGAATCAAAGTGTGCCTGAAGAAAAAAACCTTGACTTGCCAAAAAAATGATCCCTCTGGTGATCTTTGCAAGGTCAGATGCAGAAACAGCTCAGTGCTCAGCTTGTCAGATGTCTCCTGGCTGATGTCTCTTGCTAAACTGAGCTCTAACACCTCTGAACTGACACCTGGAGCTGAAATGGGAGTGCTCCTCCCCCATTTCACCTGAGGTAAGGAATCCAAAGAACATTTTCACTGAAAATAGAGTGAAAAATGGTAAAGATGATCTGTGTCCTTAGCTGTCAACTCAGAGATGTGCCAGCTGTCATTACAGGCTAGTTACTTCAAGGGGAGAATGAAGGACTGCCCTGACTTGGAAAGGAGATTTTGGCTTCAGTGACTTGACCATTTCTGCCATTTCCAGGCTGGGTATTAGCAGACAACAGGCAATCTCTCACAAGGCCTTTTTCTTGCTGGCTTTGATGGCTGAGGACCCTGTTTCCTCCCCGAGACAGCTGCCAGCCTGAGGCCAATGGCAAAAGCAGGAGCTGACAGAGCCTTCTTTCTTTCCCAGGGGCTCTGTTAGTGTTAGCAGCTGAAGGCAGGTGTTTCCTCCACCAGCAAACATCACTAGCTGACCTCTTCCCACCCAGCAGCATCCAGAAAGCAAGTCCAGATCTCTGCCAACTTTCAGCTACACAGAGAGGAGAAGCTTGTCTGCAGAAAAACAGCTGTGGTTTTTTGGCATCAATAAGAAAAAAGCATCTATGTTTGCATTGATTTCTTGGGGCTCTTTAGCACCTTTCCAGCTGAATTTTATTACTCTGCCAATATCCTACCTCAGTTGTAACTTAATGAAGAGAGCATTCAGTAAACACATCAGAAAAGGAGAGGACATCATGAAGGATGTGGAACTATCCTCAGGTACCAAGCCCTGCCTGGATGGAGATGGAAGAAGGAGCTGCATTTCAAGCTGTTTCTTTGTAGTTCTCTTTCAGGGAAAGAAGAGCAACTACTGAGGAAAACATCATACTTCAAAACTGCCAAGAGCATTTCTGACTCAAAGAACCACAGCAATCCAGATCCAATTGCTCTCTGCAATTAGACTAGCTCCAGCCACACATTCTGCTTTTCTGCTCATGACTTGCATCTTCTTTATGAGCCTCAGAACTAGTGGGAAATGTCTGGAGATGCTAGAGAGCTGCTGGTGCTTCTATTTCTTCTGAGGGTGAGGCTGCTGCTGTGTTTTCAGTTAGCAATCCCTCAGAGTGGAGAACATCAAGGGTGAAAGAAACACCAAGTGAGACCCCAAAGCCTTTCAGTGACTGAAAGCTCTGTTAAAGTTGACAGGAATAGGTCAAAGCTCCTCAGCAGGCAGAATGAGGAGGGAAGGACTTTATTACCCAAATCAGAGTTGGAAGAAACACTGGAGAAGTCAAACCTTCCCCTAATGAGATTAGAAGTAATACCAGAAGGCATCAAGATGCTGAGCACTGTGGAGTTTCCTGGAAATAATGAAATGTCCTTAGAGGACTAACTGCTTTAATGAAAGAAACAGCTTTCCTGTGTTTTTATGAGTGTCTCTGCCCTTCTAAATATTTGGCTCTATCTTGGCTTTCAAACTACAACTAGAGACAAGAGAGATTACAACCTTCTGGCTGCTGCTTTTCACTACAATATAATCATACAGCAGGTGTGACTCCTGTAGCCACTCAGAAAAGGTCCTTTCCTAGATGAAAAGCTGGATAAAGGGAGGAAGAAGGAATGTCAAGTCCCTGAGACAGGCAATCCCACTTAGGAAGGGGGAATTGGCAAGCTGTAGGCACAGAATTGCCATCCAAGGAGTCCCTGCACCCAAGCTGACAGCAATCTGTCACCTTTTTTTGGGCCAGCAGGGTCAACTCTTCCTCTTGAGCCAGCAGTCCTGCCTAGGTAGGGAGGCAAGGGCCTGCCAAGCTCTGTGCTTTCTCCATTAGAAGCACATTTTGCCAACAAGTAGCTGAGGAGGAAGCATTCCTCATGGTCTAGAAGAGAGCTGCAAGTTGTGCTGGGTGCTCAGAGCCAGCAATGCTAAGCTAGCTGCTGCCAGGAAGCTCCAGGTAATTCAGGGAGTCAAGGGAATGAATTGAGAATCACCTCCTGAAGAGTCTGTTGTTAAATGGTTAAGAAAAGCATATTCCCACTCCTTCCAATTACAGCATTTCCTTATGGCAGGAGGAAGGAAAACCCCAACAGTTTGAACCAAACCCATGCCTTGCCCCTAGAGAGCTACAAACACTCCTTTTGGTCAAGAGCACACCTTGAAATCATGCAAAATCCTCTCCTTTCCCCACTCTTCCTCCAAAATATTCCAGCTCTGGGAAAGGAAGATAAGAGAGATGAAACTACTGGAAGCACAAATAGCCCTGTTGCATAGCAACTGTTGATGTACATATGGGGATGTTTATGGAACAGAATGGAGTGCAGAGTGGCAGCAGAAAGCAAAGCCTGGCAGCAGCCTAGAGAGCTTTGGATGCCTCTGCAGCCACAAAGTCACCCTTGCTGCCACCTTGGCTCAGCTGATGCTCACCAAGGCCACTGCAGCTCTCAGAGCTCTCTGTGGGCAGCAAGGAAGACAAGAACATGTCCCAGGGGCTAAGAGCCTTGCCACTGCTGCTCCCAGAGTGTGTTGTGCTGCTCTGCAGGAGTCCTGAGAGCCACTGCAGAAGGCAGAGTCACTCAGAGTCACTCTAAACACAATGGACTCCATGACCTTAGAGGTCTCTTCCAATCTGAATGATTCTCTGCAAGTGCACCAGGGGTCAAAGCCAAGTTTGTAGTAGTATCTGGGATGGGATCCACCTGATCCAGCTTTCTCTTAGCTCAGATCCAGGATCCCCACTGCAGAAGACCAAGAAATGGTCATTGATGAGAATCTGGACAGAAATAGTGCCTCAGAAGAGCCTACTCCTGTCCCTTAACTAATAGGAGAGCTCTGGAGATGGAGAGGTTTGGAGTGGAGGAACTAAAGGATTTCCTCCAGCTCCACCAGCTATTAGCAACAATGTAGTGAAGAGAAAAACAAAGCAAACCCTTCTCATTTCCCTAACCACCCTTAGCTCCCCACTCATGCCATAGCTTCTGCTCAACAGATCCATGGGCAGAGACTCAGGAAGGTTGCAAAGACCTCTGAGATCAAGCCAGCACTAAACCATGGCCCCAGGCAGCACATCCAATGGCTTTGCAAGCCCTCCAGGGATGCTGACTCCACAAGGCACTGTGCTCCATGCTCCTGGCCAGCAAACTGAATTCTCCCTTACAACCTCAGTTTGAAACTTATTTGGGGTCTGAATTCATTTACTCACTCATTAGCCTTTTCTGACTAATTGGACTGCTATTCCTAGCTCCAGTAAGTTTAGCAGGAGAGGCTGCAGGAACAGAGAAGGGGCTCCCTCTGTTCTTTTCAGCAGGAGAACCCTCTTGTGGAGAACTTCAATCAGTTACTCATCACAACAAAGAACAAGAGACACAAAACAAGCACAACAGGATGCAGAGAATGCCAAAACAGAGCCAAAACTCTGAGTTTCCTGCCTCTTCCAGCATCCAGTTCATGGCAATAATGCAGAGAACAACTCCCTGGAGTTGCAGCTTACCTCCTGAGCTTTCTGTGAACACTGTTAAGGTCTGGCCCCCCACACTCTGCAGCAGAAAGGGATGCTCCCTGGGGGCACTGACTGAAGCAGGCTTGCCTCCAATGTCACTGATGCTTGCAAGCTCTTCATTCAGAGTGAAGGACACCTGACAGTCACAATGAGCACAGTGTTACTGAGCAGACAGCTGTGGGGACATGCCAAGAGAGAACCAAACAAGCACAACAGCACACTTCCACTGGCCTCAGGATCTCCCAAAGCCACAGAATCACTTGATTTTGCTATGAAAATGTAAGGCATCCTAAGTTTTCAGCCAGGAGTGCTGTCAAGTGTTTCCCACAGCCAGCTGAGTGCCACAGAAGGTGCTAACATCCCATGACAAGTGCTAGCAGCCTGAGCACTCCTGAGCTGCACAGAGCCCAGGAGAGCTTCAGCTCCACCTCCTCTGCTTCTAGGCACAACAGAGGAGCTGAGGAGGTCCTGAGTAAGCACAAACCCTAACTAATCTGAGCTGCACAGAGCTCCAGCTCCTCTGCTTCTAAGCCCAACAAAGGAGCTGAGAAAGTCCTGAGTAAGCACAATCTCTAACCACAGGGCAGGGAGAAACCTGAAGAGGGAGATTTCTTCCCATTTTGTGTCAGGCCTGTGTGGTATTTGAAGTGATTCTAGCTAAGCCAACTTCCCTCATCTCCTCTAAACCATACAGCAAGTTGCCATCCCTCACTGAGGCTGCCACTAAAAGCATGCAGAAAGACCTCCCTGCTGCTTTCTATTCAGTGGGACCAAACTCCAAATAGAACATGGAATGTTTGCTGAGCTTGCAACCCTCCACCTCCAACTGGTTTTGCTTTGTCCTCCTCCTTTACTTCTCAGGCAGCCTTGTGCACAAACACATCTCCAAGTGCTGCTTACAGAGAGGAAAACAAACTTTGGGAACACACACCTGCTCAACAAATCTATGGGCAGAGCTCCCAGCAGAATCCTCTCCTCCTGCTTCTGCAGTTCAGTGCTCCATTACTCTGCTCCACTCTGGGGACACATCACCTGGAGTCCTGGGGCCAGCTCTGGAGCACCCAGCACAAGAAAGAGCTGGAAGGTGTCCAGAGCAGGGCCATGAGGATGAGCAGAGGCTGGAGCACCTCTCCCATGAGGACAGACTGAGAGAGTTGGGATTGTTCAGTCTGGAGAAGAGAAGGCTCCAGAGAGACCTTCTTGTGGCCCTCCAGGATCTGCAGGGGCTACAAGAGAGCTGGGGAAGGACTTGTTAGGATGTCAGGCAGTGCTAGGACTAGGGGGAATGGATTCAAGCTTGAGGAGGGGAGATTTAGGTTGGCTGTTAGGCAGAAATTGTTGCCCAGGAGGGTGCTGAGCCACTGTGCCAGGTTGCCAGAGAGGTGGTGGCAGCTCCATCCATCCCTGGCAGTGTTGGGGCTGGGAGCAAGCTGCTCTAGTGCCAGCTGTCCCTGCCCATGGACCTAGAGGAGCTTTCAGCTCCCTTCCAGCCCTGCCAAGTCTCTGATTACAGGTGTAATACAATCAGGTGCCATTAGAAAGCATCATGTTCTAACCAACTTTCAGGATTTAGAGGCATAAGACATTCAGAGCCTTTGTGTTTAGTAATTACTTACCTCTGTTCTTCCTTGATTTCTGCAAAAGAAAACATTCCATGTTTTAGTTTCCATTCTTTGAGCTTCCCTGAGAACAAACAAAGCCAATTCCAACTCTACTTCTGTCACTCCTCTTCACCCTTGAGCTGCTCCAGTGTTGGGGTTTTTCTGTTCTGCTGCTGCCCAAGAGTAACTGGGAACTGTCAGCAGGTGAGAACAGAAGCAGCAGAGGTGTGAGGCAAGGAACATTCCTGTCCTGGAGTGATTAAAATTTAAGAGTGTACGTCATGTTCCCTTTTTGAACTTTTGAATTTTGGACACTGTTTCTTTAAAA
>VWZO01014466.1:0-69164 GCA_013396975.1 Bucco capensis
TCTTCGTTCGCGAAGCCTAGCCACGACTTTGACACTGGACAAATTCATTGCAGATATAAAATCAGTGACACAATGTCCTAAATTGTTGGAAAATAACCCAAGTGAGATTATTAACAATGATACATAAGAAACCGGCTTGATGCCTTTGCAAAGGCTTTGGTATGGAGTGTTGGCTCACTCCAGCATTTTGAAAATAGGTAGACATATTTTACTGGTAGCAGTGTTTCTCCATTGTTCTGCTATCCCAGTGGATATCATAACAGAAAGTGTCTCTTTCTAGGCATAACATAGAGACTTATCAACCAGAACCTGAGTATGAGCGTGACAGGATTCTGAAATGTACACAGAAGGGGAAAGAGAGCAAGTGTCAATGATTGAGCATGACCAGAAGTAGAGACCTGCACAGAGAAGGTTTAGTATCTCCTCCAGCACTCTTTTTTCCTTGAACTGATAGAGTAAGAAATCACAATTTTGAACTGCTGTAAAATTACCTGCTTGAATAACTACAGGCATTTGGAGCAAGAAATAAACTGTAAATTAAAGAGAGCAGAAGGCTGGAGTTTTGGAAAGGAAAAGTGGATACACAATATGGGTATCCTTAAGAATAAAACTGCTTTGTGTCTGGGAGAAAAGTGGAATTTTCTGGATTCTGTAATAATTCAGGGGATTAAGGCTCCAGTTCAGAGGAATGGAGACTTCAATGAAATCTGGACCTAGGTTATAAGCAGATATTTAAATTACTACTTATTAAGCAAAGGACTTAGCAATTTGTTTAATTTATATCCAGTTAAAATGAAAGAAAGTTCATCACATGCTTAAATGCTTTTCTAAATTAGAATGCCACAACCTTTTTCTGGGAACTGATAAGGAATATCTACAACAGCGTAGACTTGCTATAGCATTTTTCCATATTTCAGTATAGCCACAGTTATACAGCTACTAAATGCAGTCCTTATCTACTTTTCAAAATTAATGCTCCCTGTGGGAGCTTTGTTAATAGTCAGAACTTAATTGCTTTACAATGCCTTTTCATTCCAATCAAGACCATTTCTAGTAACTTACCGGATTGTTCTAGTGACAAATCATTCAACCCAGCAGTGAGAGTGATTATCCAAAACTGTTATACAAAAGTGGGGAAGGTTTCCCTCCAACAGAGCTTAAATTGTGGATTTTGTTCCTGTGTTTGTTTCTGCTGCAGAGGACCTTTATATGTGAGACAAACTGAAGTAAATCAATATTTTCACTGGTTGGGATTTCTGATTTTAACTACTGTTTCACCTTTCTTGTCCTTGTCTGATCCATTCTGCTCAGTAAGAAGGGAGTTCACATTATTCTTGCCCATGTAAAGGTAAGATTTTTTTAACTAGCTGAATAAACAAAATACACTAGGCATTTTATTTTTCCCTTTAGATAGCCAGTTTTTTTAAAACAGTCTGTCCTGAGTTTTACATAGTGAAATACTTGAAAAATCTAACCCACCACTCACTGCAGTAACTAAGAATCTTTTATTGACTTCAGTGCCCTTTGGGTCAGGATCTACATGAAACTCTGGCTTTGTGTTTTAAGACAAATAAGAAAACAGAATTTAAAGGGACACATTGTTTCAGACAGACTCATTCAATTCCTTAGCAACAATTTAAGAAGTCACATGGGAAATGAGTTTTTATTGTCTCATCATTTCTTTGATGTAAAAGTGCACACTCCATCTTTTTGGCATTTCATTCAACAGCAGAGGACATGAAAAAAGATCCCCACTGTGCATAAAGAGAATAAAATATGTTCAAGAAGAAACAGGAGAAGAGAGTCAGGTTAATACAAAGGTCAACCTCTTTCTCTGTTTCAAATTTGCACTTTGCTGAGATCTTAAAGAGAAGTAAAAAAAAGCTTTAATCTTCAATGCTGTCATCTCTTAGTTGGAAAAGAATTAAAATCAAAACAGAGATGTTTTGGCTGATGTTAGAGTGGCAAATTGCTGTTAGATTTTAAATTATCTCTCCCTGAAATACCATACCTTACATGACACACATTGCACTTTGTTGAATAAAGCTAATGCCTCATTAAGAGTATTAATAAACTCCCAGACCATATTTACCTTCCCCTCACCTCTTGCTGCAGAGGAGGGCAGTGCATTAGCCTAGCCTTGGGAGCCTCAGCCTGTGACACAGCCACAGATCTGGATCAGTTCAGAAAAATCAGCCCAGCTCTGTGGCTGCTTCCACACCATATCTGAACCAAACCTCAAGACCCAGGTGCAGTCTGATGTGATCCCACAGCTTAGAGTGAGCTTCTCCTGCCCAGGGTGCACTGGCCAGAGGTGACTGTGCACCTTCAAGTAGGCAGCAGGTATGGACACTGAGTCTGGACTCAAGACTCCTCTAGGAGCTTTCAAACCTGCTGAAGGGGATCTCTGCCTCACCAACTTGTTGAAGAGCAAGTAGGCTGTATTGGGAGGTGTTCAGGGACTGAGATTGGGCATGCAAAACATCTAAAGAGCAAAGCACCTCAACAGGCTCTGTGTAAATGGCAGATCTGGAAAAGTCTCCAACTCAGGTTATGGCAGAAGAAGTGGTAATTGTTTCGAACTAAGAGAGAAAATTTAGACCACATACAAGGAAGGAATTTTTTACAATGAGAGTGATTAAACACTAGCACAGGTTGCCCAGAGAAGTGGTAGATGTCCCATCCCTGGAAACATTCAAGGTCAGGTTAGATGTTGCTCTGACTAATCTGATCTAGTTAAAGATGTCCCTGCTCAGTGCATGGTGGTCGGACTAGGTGACCTTCAAAGATCCCTTCCAACCCAAAGCATTCTATGATTCTCTAACACTAACTGTGGGACACTCGTGCTTCCCCCAGCTCAGGTATTTTGGTTATGGGATGGGTATCCCCTCCCTTCTTTAAAAAAAACAAAACAAAATGCACCACCAAAAAACCCAAAACAACAGAAAAACCCAAACAAAACCAGTAAAAGAGGTATTACTTGGAGCATGAGATGACAAGACTGCTATAGAAATATTTCATCAACTACTTAGAGATTTAACTTAAATGTTTTTTTAATGCCAATATTTTATTCATCTACTCAGTTACCTCTTCTTTGCAGAACTGCTAGACGATGACAATGCCTTCTATTTATAACCTCTCAAAGCTGAAAGCCAATTCTTCAATCATATAACAAAGTATGTTTCATCAGTAGCAGTGGAAAGAGTGAAAATTGTCTCTTCTGCCTGGCTGTATACTTCTGCTCCTTAAAAGTGAAAAAGTAGTATAAAAAAAAAAGGAGCAACAGATTAAAAAAAAGTAAAACCACCCTAATCTGTCTTCCAAGTATTTTACTATCTGGAATCTATTATATTAGATTTAAAAAGCAGGCAAGAATCTGTATTTGTAACAGCACAAGGATGATGGAAAAGGTTTTCACATAGATATAAGAATTTCCCTATTATTTAAAACTATGAACATGTAACTTGGACATGGTAAGTGGAAATAATGGGAAACAACAGAATCAATGTCACCTATGATACTGTTTAATGGCTAAATATTAACAAATTTAATAAATCAGAGGAAGCTGTTTGGCTGTTTCTTTAAGAGATGACAATAAAAATAGTATATTTGGCTACTGTCTTTGCACATATAGTAGTGCTTCCTAGGCATAGACCACTGAACAGGAAGCTGAGTTTCCATGTTTTCTTTCTGCTCTGTATGTCCACAAGCTGGTTGGTTGTTGTTTTTTTTTTTCCCATTTTTGTGTAGTCATCTTGGACAGAGTTCATATTTAAAAAATGAAGATCCTCCAATTTTGGTCTTGCTCCTTTCTTTTCTGAACTACAATCTTCCATTACAGTTCCCCAGAGGAAAAAATGGTCTTTTTTTCCACTTTTTTACTGGGAGGGCAGGTTTCCATAATGAATAACATTTTTTAGATTTAACTACTAGTGAAAGCACAGCTTAGGGCATCCCCAGGAAGAAAAAAAGAGAGAGTTCATAGCTGCTTCAATTTTCCAGCTCATACTCATGGAGGAGAAACCATTTTAAATGGATCTGGAAAGGTGGCAAGAACAACTGAGTCTGCTTGTACCCCATAACTGCTACTATTGTGCCCCAAACAGCCCATCAGTAGTCAATTAAAAAAGATTATAATAAATTTCACTTTCTGAATGCTGAATACTAAATGAATTCACTGAAGCCAACAGCTCTCTGTGTAAGCACAGAGCTCAGCACTGTGTGATGTTAGCCTTCAGTATCTCTGAAATTTAGTTCTAGCCCCTTTGATTTTTTTATTATATTAATCTTCCTTGTTCCAAATGTTGGTGTTTAACTGAGAGAATTCACCAGTTCAGGAAAAAGGCTGATTAAATGCACCACTAGCTGCAATGATTTTTAGAAGAGAAGAGGGAATAAGTAAAGTCACAGGTTGAGATAAACAGCAGCATGAGATTACAGCATCAGAAAGAAAATTATCTGGAATAGAAAACAAGGAATAAATATTTTTCTCTCCACTGTGAACAAACTTTACATTTCAATCCCCTGGATAAGTGCCTGTAGCTCTCATTTTAGGCTCCTTGTGCTACTGAATATTTTTGCATTAGAATTCTGCAGCCTAATGTCTTTCCAGCATCAGTTTAAAGTTTTTCTTCACCCTTTCATCCTTTAGTAACAAGTGCAGACACAAACATAGCTGTTCTACTTTTTGTTCCTCAGTAGCTCAAGTGCAATTTACACTTTTGCTTGTTCAATCTCCACTCCCTCAAGCATATTTAAACGATCTAGCTAACTGGTTTCTTTGTGAAGAATTCTGAAACGATTTCTTTGCAGCATATTTACTCAATGACTGGAGTAAACCTTTCCAATATTTGTATACAAAATATTTGCCTGTGAAGGTGGCACATTTAAACTATGAAGAGATCATGTCCCTCTAGTTAAAAAATTCATGGGTACTCTACAAAAATATCAACTGTATTTTTTCTGTAGCTCTATTACTTCTTGAATTAACTGCATCTTGTGGGGATGCATAGTGGGTATGAAGAATTTGCCCTTTCCTAACAGAGGCAGTACCCTCCAAACCACGGGCACTAGCACTGATGTGAATAATGGATTTATAAGTGGCTGCAGAATCTGCTGCCTCATCCTGGGAGTTGCACCATTATTGATTTCCTGCCCGTGAACCCTCTCCCTTGCCCTTCAACCTGCCTCCACAGTGACTGCACTCATGAAGTATATTCAATTGAGAGCACCTAAAGATCAGACTGAAACTGCAGAGGAACACTAATATGCAAGTATCTGCTGCTTTTGGGGGGTTCTCCTAAGGAAAACTGCTTTATAGGATAGCTTTTTTCCATACTCTCACATTCCTCTGCTTTTGGATATTGCAGAGAAGGTACTGATGCACTGGGCATCCTGACAGGTTGTTTTTCTGTTGCAGAGGGAATGTTTCATGGGCCTTTTTGGCACTGATTCCTGACCAGGTTTTGAGGAAGGTCACTGCAAACTACCCCTTTGCTATTACATCACCACAGACTATGCTGGTTTTGGCTTTGAGACCCATTAGTGGAAGGCAGCAGTGTGCCAAGTGTTGGAGAAAGTGCATTTATTAGAGGTGACACTTATCAGCAACATAGTGAGTGCCAGAATTCCATCTCTATAAAAATAAAGATGTCCTGCAAGTGACTGGCTGCAGTCAGCAAGGAACAAGCAGCAACCACTGAGAAGAATTACCCAAACATCCCAATTATTGTACATGCATGCTGCTTTTGCAAAGCACATAATAGCTTTTCTGAGACTTAAGAAGAAAAACTGTCAAGAACCTAAGTAACAGTTACTAATATATAAAATACAATTCTACAATGCTTTAATAATGGTGATGAAAAACTGAGATTCAGTTAGCAGAGGAGAAAGAATGAAAACCATCATCTTAAAAGTAAAATTGGTACTAAGCCAAAGAATAATATTATTTTAATAGTAATGTTGAGGTATATCACCCTTCTAGAATCCTGGACAAATTAGATACCAGACTATTTAGGATTTCTTGGCTTAGCTAGAAATATACATTCAGGGAAAAACAAACTAAACAGCTGCCAATGCTCTGACTTACTGTCAATCAAACCATACTCTAAATGAGAAAGAGATGATTGTCAGGCCAGTTAAAATGAGGAGTTCAAATCACAGTCCCCTGACTTACTGTCAGTCAAATTGTATTACAAAAAAAGACAGATATGACTGTCAAACCAATTACAATAGGATGGCCTTTAATATAGAATACAAGACAAAGGAAAAATTATATCTAACCTATTATAAAAGAAATGGAAGATAAGTGAAGAAAATACTATCATGAACAGCTTGATTTCTCCAGATTTTTTGCTTTTTATGTGCCTGCTATATCCACCACTGGAATTATCATTCTTACCACTCACATCTGTAGCAGGTATCTTGTCCATATTCAGCTCTGTGGTGAAGAGTTAGTTGCATCTATTGCAATATTAAATAGTATCACTAACCTGTCTGTACCCCAGGAATCCTTGACAGGTGGTTCTTAGCCATCTGCATTTCTTTTCTCCCTTTTAACTTCTTCCCCTCCTGGTAGCAAGATGGCCAAATTCTTCCTTGCATGCGTGCATAGGCTGCCTGGAGAGGAACAGAGCACTGATGGGGAAGTCAAGGTAGGAGAACAGATGAGAATCTCTTGCTTTGGTAAATAGTTCTGATCCTTGCAATGTTAAGCTGGAATGTGGTGAGCAGGGGAAGGGGATGAGTGTGTACCCAGATTGATGAAGTCTGATTTGGGACCAAAAGAGAAAGCAACAGAGAAAGCAGTATCACAACCAACGCATCCACACACACTGCAGCCCATTCAATCTTTGCTTTTTTTTTTTCTGTACTGATACAGGGTCTAAAGTCCTCTGTGCCACTCTTTCCCACTCCCTCAATCCTTGGATTTTTTTTCTAAGATGTTATTTGGTTTGAATTATATGACAGTAATGATGTCTTTAAAATATCAGTGTAATTGAACAAAAATGCTACATCCTTTAATTCATACTTAACCTTTAAAGGACAGATTTATTTAAAACCACTCAGCAGAGCCCTCCTTTTGGCTCTCTGGCTGAATGTACCTGTAGGATTCTTCAAATTTATCATAAGCATAATAATGCTGGAATGAAAAATATGACCATGCTTATTTATTTATTTTAAGCTGAAATTGCAATGTTCATTTGTGGAAAATGACAGGATGCTCAGGATTCTTTTAGGGTCTCTTAGTTCAATGTCAGAGTTTTCACAGTTTCCTATATACTACCTATAAGCAAAAAAAGGCCCCAAGCGTGGCTTGTGAAACTCCTCTGAGTCTTAGACCTGTTGGGCAAGGAGACTGAGACCAATTTCTGCACAGGGAAAGTAGAAGCCATGTGGCTCTGGGAAGGGACATTCTTGATTAATAAAACTGAGTCATAGAAAAATTAATTTTGAGGCTTAATGGGCAAAAGGACTGGAATTTTAAACATACTTTTGGTGATGAGATGGCTGCAGAGGCTTCGATATCATATTATCAGCAGTAGAGCAATTCCTGAGTTTCTGAAGCAAAAGGAGATTGCTGAGACTGAGGGAATACCTCTCCTACTGTAGTTACCCCAGTCCTGGATATTCTCTCTCTCTCTCAGTGTCAAAGACTGTCCTGCAGATAGGTCTGAATGACCATCCAGTGAGAGGCACTGGGGGCTTTTTTTCTTCCTGCTAAAGGCAGACTGACTAATGTTTGCTAACTCTTTACAATCTGCTGGTGTCATTGCTACATATCAGCAGATTAAATATTCAATATTTTAAGTAAATAGAGGCCTGCAATGCTGCCAGCCTGATAAATATCAGAGGATTAAATTTGCTTAGAAAACTGAAGTAGTTGCAAATTAATTTAGTATATTTAATCTGTGTTTAGGAGAAGGAAAACCCCTTCACTTTAATATTGAAGCTCAGCATAATTTCTCTGTGCATGCTGTTCCACTCGGTTCCTAAGTACATAAGTGGCAAATAACACTGTTTCTTTGGGCAGATGGATACATTACTAAAAATTACAAGCCCATTAGATCAACAAAGACTATATAATTATCATGAGGAAATAAAGCAAATAAATCTGTTTGGTATAAATGATAGGCTTATAAAGTCATTTATAATGAAATAAATATTTAACTTTTCTAAAAACCAAAATCTTGCTTTAGAAATGGAAATATTAAAAATTAATTTCCATTTCTTATGATGGGTACAGTGTGGTTGAGTGGTTTAAGCATGGGCTTGTACTCCCAAGCACTTCTTGATCCTGTTGCTGGTTCTGACATTGATTCATATCATGGTCCAAGAGAAATCATTCAACCTCTCTATCTTTTGCCCATCTGTAAAGCCAAGATAATGCTCACCTGCTCCACAGAACAGGTGAGGAGAATGAACAAACATCTGTTCTGCATCATGAAGACATCAGGCACAGTCTGAAAATCACTTGNCCTGAAGACATGAAATGTTCTAAAAGTAGCATTATTCAAGATATTAACAAAACCTTCCAGGGTTTGGAGGTTTTCACTTTGTCACCAAATTTCTTACTACGTGGCATAAGTGATTTCTCCTTTAATAATTTGGTCACCTCATCTTTCTACAAGATTTATTAGTTCAGTCTTCTAGGTAAGTCTTTTACCATTAAGAGAGATGTTTACTCTAAGTCGGCTCTTCCCTAAAAATAATTGGCAGCCTGTTCCTTGTGAAGGCACAGCAGAGAGTTCATCCTCTGCAAAAGACTCACCCCCTGACAATGCAGGTCTTGCTCTACGAACAAAGACTCAAACAGAGTCTGCTTCCTAATTATAGAGAAAAGGTGGAAGACAAGGGCTACCCAGGGATATAAAATTATGCAGTGGGAGCACAAACTCAGAAAAGAAAGGTTTAATACTTAGAACTTCTGCTGTGTATTTGAACAGAAACAGCTTCTCTACAATGAATGAACAAAATATTTCTTTTCATCAAGAATTTTGCAAACTACATGGAATAGTGTGTAGAAATTCTGTGAAAAAGATTGCAAGGTTTGTATTCCAAAACAGAAATACAATTGGTTTCCTTTTTTAAACATATTTTACTCTATACTACATATTATATCTACCCATTCTACGTAAACTACTTACAAAATTATTTGATTTCTTTCTCTACATGCCTACTCAGGAGGTATTTATTTACCTCAGTTCAGTATTTATTTACTTTTCTGAAGTAAAAGATAAATAACTTCGTGATACCATTTTTTTCATTGATACAATTTCAAGTAAATCCTATTTGCACAGCTGAAATTCCAATAACATATTTTAGACATATAGGAATGGACCTTGTATTCTAAACTAGTCACTCTCTTGAAAAAATCTGTACAGGTCAACAAAAAAATAAATAAAATATATATATATATAAAACAATTTTTAATTGACTAGAGAGAAAGATAAGATTTGCCCCTTATTTTTTGTCAGAGGTGGTTTAGAGGTAGTTTTACTTATTCTGCTGTCCTTGAGGGGCATTAATAATGACCTTTGCATGATTAACTCAAAAGCCTAACCTGGAAAGATAGCCAGCTATGCTTTAATTGCCATTATTATGGATTTCACTTTGGCCTTGAAGTCTTTAGTAGACTGTAAAGTAGTGTCTATTCCAAATAAGCTCTTTTCTCTACTAGCTGTCTATCTTCCTTATATACAGTCACAGGTTACAAGGGCAGAAAGAATTGTTATCATCATACCACATCCTTCAGACTGATCTTTTGGATATCCTTGGTGGTGAATTTTCTTTCACCCTGAATCAAGCTGTGGGTGAACTAAGTTCCTCCTTCCAGGAAGTCAATGGTCTTGGTTTAAAGATTTCAAGTACAATTCTGATTTTGGCCAATTATCTATCCATCTAATCAGAAATATTCTTTATTATTTTTAGGTACTTGGTAATTTGGGTGGATCTTGTTACCCTTTTGTGTGGGAGAGAAAATAATTAATACCTCAGAACAAATTTGAATGCCTAAATAAACTGAGCTCCTATGGTAGCCATTCCCAAACATACCATGAATGCTACCTACAAAATACAATTTAGATATAATTTTGCAATTTCCTTTTGCTACATTCTCTGGCAATATTTTACATTCTGCCATGGGCATAGATCTCTACACAAAGGACTGGATAATGCAGCCCCAATTCATGTCAAAATGTACCCATGCCATGAAAAATCTCACTGCCTTCAGTGAGGTACTGATATATCTAAGGCACACTAATATGAGCAAGAGCTGATGACTAACATGAGCATCTGCTTCAAAAATACCACAGCTAGAGCTGAGATATTATTATAGACAGTCTATTGTACTTGCAAAAGACAAGTAAAGAGTTCCTGGTTGAGAATACATGTCAGAAAAATGACATGTTTTCATCACTTCCAGCCATAGTTAAAAGACTCTGAATACATTAACCAGCTGACAGAAAAATACTTTCAGCTTTTGTATCACAGTGGGAATCTGTAAATGCAAGTTACAATGTAACAGACAATTAGTGTGAATTCAACCATTCATCATTTCTAAAAACTTAATTTTTTTTTTTAATGTGCACAGAAAAATGTACTATTTTCACCAAGTTGTATTGCTCCAGTTTTGGGGATCCAAGCTAGAAAAAGGAGTTTGTGGTGGGCAGGATTGACTCTGTAGCCACAGCTGAGCACTTACTAAATACAAAGGTTTAGATCGTTAGTTACTCCAACCCAAGTATACATCCTGCATCCCACTTCAAAGCAATCCAAATCTTTTGGATGAAAATGTGGTCAATAACTCAGCATGCCAATGGGCATGGCATCTTGGGATTTGTTTTCAATACCTTCTTATTAGTAGTAGCTATTTCTTCTGGTTTCTTTCCTAAATCAGACTTGTTATTTTTTTTTTATGCAGAAGATCTGAGCCATACACCAGGGACTGGATTCCAAGAATGCTGGCACTGGTAAGCATCTGAGGATAACTGTTTTGAACAAAGTTTTCCTCTTCCAATCATTGTTTTGTGACATGAGCATGCCCAGGTGGATGAACAGCCCTAGTCCTTCTCACTTCCCAACTCTCTGTTTCTTAAGCTGACTTGGACATCTCTGAATCCAGACCGATATCATGAGCCTGTTACACGCTTTGACAGGAATACTCTACCATTTCACTGGATGAGGGAATGGAAGAATGGATTCCAGCCCTTTGTCAAATTAGACTTTCAAAGAAAATTGTGATAGATTTAAGAACTGAGTGAAAAAAAATAATACACTAGTTGCAAATAGCACAGTTTAAAAAAGAAGGAAAATATCTTACTGGTAGGGAGCAAAGCAGGAAAAAAAAAAAAGATAAAAGTTTCTAGGAAAGATGTAAGCAAAAGGTATGTGCACCCCTCAGGCTTCTGTCAAAGACATGTCTACAGCTGTGAGCATTACTGAAATGGCTAGGAAGAAGCACAAGGGGATTTGTACTACACAAAGCAAGGAAACACAAATAGGTGTATCATCTTTATCCAGAGAGAAACCCACCAATTTCCAGTTGTGTATATAAAGAGAGAGATAGTAAATTGAAGCCTTAGACAGACAGGTTTGTCAGCTCTAGTTAAAATAAGACACTGAAAATGGTGAATTAGATCCCTGAAAATGTTCCCATACCTATGGAGATTCTTATCCAGCACATCCACGTTAGTACAATTCTCTGCTGAACTTTACCCTCCTGTCATAAATATCATTTTTTCTCATGCATTTAGAGCAGCACCAATTTCACTACGACATACAAGAAGAAGAAGAGTGTTAATGTAAATATGAGAATATGAAGTTAAGAGACTGGTTATCATTCTCTGCTTCTCTGGTGCTGAACTCCTTGGTATCTGTGAAATCTTCAGACAACGCCGTAGTGAAAGAAAGTAAAAGGTAAGCAAAGAATTAATATTAATTGACAACTATCATCTTCAGCATATTTTATCACTGTATTTAGTTAGATTTTTTTTTTGCCTTGGTTCAATTATTCTAAGTGGACCCTTATAATTTCCTCCATCAGCCAGCCTTTTCCCTTTTTTACTTCATCCCTGCAACTCTCCTAAAAAGGAGACAAAATTCAGTATAAAAGTTGTAATGGCCAACTTAACTGGCATTTCCATGCTGCCTCAGCTGTCAAGTGTCTGTGATGGCAGGAGATGTTTTGCCAGCACCACTTTCATTAAAAGAGATATATACACACACATATATATATATAGCCAAGAACAGTGTGGGAACTGTTTCCCAAAAAATACTGGAAGTCACCAGTGACATGGGAGTTATTAGGATATATTATTTCTACAGTGTCAAATAAAAGAAATAATGACAAATAAAAGGTGCTTTTCTGGGAAGTAAATGAATGAGTAAATGAGTTATAAAGCTGTTTAATTAATATGATGGCTTAGTAGGTGCCATTAAGCACCGCTTTAGGTTAATTTTAGCCTCAGCAGGGGTGTGGATAAATAGGAGGTAATTTTACACCTTCTTACAGACAAAGCTTCATTTTATTAGATCAGAAGCAACTAGGCTTTTCCAGTCTGCATTAATCTGACCGCCCTGTGAGGTGACAAATTCTGTCTCTCTGTTTCAAGCCTGACAATAGCATTAAGCTCACGATTTTAAAATACAGCCAATCAACCAAAAAATGTACTTCAAGCCTACACTGCCTTCCTATTCACACACTAAGAAATGTGAGAATTTGAAGCCAAACTTGAAGATAAAGGTCCATTTCTGGAGTAAAATGAAAATCTATTTTTGGCCACTCTTCCACTCTTAGCCAAAGTTACATCAGCTCATTTTTATTTAAGACCATAACATGCAAGGAAGGACACAAGAAAATACGACGACTCATCCACACATTGTGTTTCCAGTTAAGAGCTCTATCATAGCTAGTTGTCTCCAAAGACAACTGTCTATATATAAAAGACAAAAATGGTAATATGGTAATACTTCTACAGTTATGCTTTCAGCATTTCCTAAGTAAGCAAGCTTGATGTATTTCTACTGTTCCACAGTTAAATCCAAATTTTTTAATGAATCCTACAGACTTTTTCAACCATTTCTTAAGATGCAGAAACTAAGAGCACATCTGCTTTTCTTACAGGTTGTTTTCTAGCAAGGACATCTATTTTATATGAATTTGCATTCAGTTACTGAGACAAGTAAATAAACACATTAAAAAGGCTCAGCAATTGATTTTGATAGAACTAAAATATGGGACTGAAAGTGCAAAGGAAATGCTGTGGTGTAACTACTTACCTTACCTTATACATAGACTGACAAACAGATTTCCAGGGCTTCAAATTTATGCATTAATGTTCAGATGCTTAAAAGTTTAAATATTTTAATCTGGATTTACTTGTTATCCTAAGCAGCCTCCTGCAGGCTTACAGGCCTAAATTCCTCAGATATGTCAAATTCTATGCTGTCTTTGTATGACACATTGGAGCAGGTTTTAGCAAACACACTTGTTCCTGAGCTGTTGCAGCAACCTCAGCCTGTTCTGAAATCAAGTGTGTAGCTTGGACACTGCTCATCCTGGGCTGTGCAAAGTAACCTGCAGGGTCCAAACTTCAGTTGCCCTAAGGCTCTTTGATATGCAAGATAAAACATGAATTGAGAAATATGTCCTGTAGCACCTATGGCTTGGCATCTGCCAAAAAAAAAAAGAAGACAAAAACCAAAACCACCAAACCAAACAAAAAAACCTCCCACGAACAACAAAATACCTTTTTAAAGATAAATTCATTTTCCATTTTCTTATACATCTAAACTTGAATACATTATGTCAAGCCATCTTAATACAGAGATGACTTACTACAGCCTTCTTAAGACAGAGAAAATAAAGGGAGTATAACACCAGTGTAATAAGACATTCCCTGTAAAACACAATAAAGTCATAGAAATATGTCTGTAACTATCAAAATTAGCAATATCTAGAGTCCATGCCAGGCTAAGTTCCAGTGAATGGTTTCTCTGTTCACTTTTATCAGGCATGTTATGGTATTTAAGTGTTGAAATTACAGACAACTTCTATTCCTTTCCCCAGTGCAGTGGAAGAGTTTAATGCAGAAGCTAGTATCAGTGTTTAAAGGCCTGAAATGCTCTCTCTGAAGTGTACCTGCTGTGATAGGATGTTCCTTTCCAATTCTGAGAATACTCTTTGTCAGACCCATTCGCAGAAGTTCTTTACTCATTCTCATGATAAATAGTGCACATGGATAAAGTAGCCCCTCCTAACATTTATACACCTTATGAATGATTCTGAGCAATAAAATCCTGCTTTCTCCTAGCTGCCTCTTTGGACTATGCACTGGCTTTCAATTTAATGGTGTACTCGTTTATATTCATAAACTTCATTTTGTCTGATGACATGACTACATTTGGGAGAAAAGGGGAAAGGCTAATTCCACATACCATCCTAAAGAGCCTTAGAAATTTTTCTTTCTAAACACAATAAAATCTTAGTTTCTATCCTGAAGCCATGGTTGCCTGCAAGCCCATGCAATCTATGCAGCAATAAAAGGTGTCATTGTCAAGCCATCCCTTCAGCATAGTTTCATTGCTCAAACTCTTCAGCACCATTAAAAGAAACACTGAACTTACACCTGAACGTGCATCATTCAGGAGTGTCCCTTAGATGTAAATCTGTTTTCATCCTCCATCAACATGGTGCTAGTTAACAGCACTTTGACTGGGAATAGCTTATTTATATTGGAGGGAAATGGCAGCTGAGGAAAGGAAGATATCATCCAGAAAGTTATGAATTATTTTAAACTTGTTGTGTTGGCACATCTGGAAAAAAAAAATTTTTTTTCCTTCTTTCCTCTTTTACTCTGTGAGATAGCAGACAGTGTGTGGCAGAACCTGAACTCTGTAAATACAGAACCTGCCTCCTTCAGCACAAAGCTTTGCTTTTAACATCTACATGAGATCCAAAGGCTGAAAGCTGGAAACTTCAGGCTGAACAGAGGTTTTGGGTCCCTGATTGTAAGCTGCCTGCAATTGCAAGAAAAATGCCTTAACTTCCCCGATGTAAATTCATTATTAGCCAATCTAACACTTGTTGGGTGGTTTGTTCTTGCTGCTGCTATTATGAAAACATTAGAATGCCAAAGTCTTTTAATCATTAAAAAATGTCCAATTTCCAACCTAAATGTACTTGGGGTAAGTGCTATTTATCTGCACTCAAGCCAGTGTCACAGTCTGTTCTACCTCAAATATTTTCTGTTATTTGCTAGCACTTACTCCTCTCCCCCACAATTTCTTCATGGCTATCAATATTAATATTTCTTTGACTTGACTTCACTAAGATGGACAATCCAAGCTTTTTTTATTTTCTGGGTCCAGGTTTTACAACCCAAAGACAGATATCTATGTCATCAATTTTTGAGGTGCAATCAATTTCATCTTTTTGATCTAAAAACTTCCAGGTAACACTATCTGGATGGCTTCCTGAGGCCTGCAAGTTCAACACAATTGGAGAAAAGTAATAACACCACCCTCCCCCCCCAAAAAAAATTCATGTTAAGCAAATACTTCTCACAATTCATTGAAACAAGTCCTTGAAAATTAGCTTTAACCCCCAGGGGAACACAAAACCTTAAGGAATTACTTTGAAAATATGAACAGGGAAAACAATGAAATTTAATGAATATATGCTAAATATCTTATGACTTGAAGCACTTAAGAAGCTATTGATCTCACCAGAGTGGTGACAAGTTAGGGAGCAGTGAGCACAAAGACTTATCATCAGAAAAAAAGCTCAAAACAGAATTCCATTCTTTGCTTGTCACCAAAGCACTAATACTGAGAAGCAATTTACATACAGAATTGGAGCCACATAGCTAATGTACTCTGATTTTTCACTCAAACTACACTCTGCTGACAGAAGGGTCTTTTTCTGTAGCCACACACTTAGGAACAATGGGTGATTGTGTTCTTCATGCTCTATTCCTTTTTCCACAGCACTGTAGAATTATTTTGTGTTCTGCTGAAAATTGTAAGGTAGTCTAATGAAAACTGGCCAGCCCCTGTCTTCTCATCATTTCAAAACCCCTAAAAATACTATTTACAAAGTATGCAACTGGAAAGCTACACTGAATAATGTATAAAGAACACATTTCTTTGAACTTCATAGCCTTTTGGTGGAAAAAGAATTGACAGACTGAAGGATGTTATCCCACCACGTAGCAAGCTAGATGTAGAGCTCTGTAAAGCTTGCTTTCTTTCAGGCATATCCATCTCCTGGAAGTGGATACCTGGGAGTGTAAGCATTCTTTTTTGTTTTTAAATATATACTTACATTCACTGGTAAAAATTCTTCTCCTGAAATCTTCTCTCAAATGTTAAACTGACTGCCTAGAATCAGCCCTTTCTTTTCTGGCCCATGCAAATATTTCCTTGTTGACTCTTAGCCATTCACACCTGAAAGGACAACTGGATGATCTTCTAAATACAGAGGAACTCTGCTCACTTTCCCTGGGTGACTGCAATGCTCCATTTCAACTCACCTGCACCTCCTGCCTCCTGGTCCCCACAGCAAAGGGATTTCCCACTGCCAAGGGCAAGGCCATGCCCAGGAACACACACAGGGTTAATGTGCTGGACTTACTCTGCCTCTCAGAAAAACAGGCAGCCAACAGGCATGCAAGGGGACCAGGAGTCCCTGGTTATACAACTTGACTTTCAGTTGCCTTCATCCCTTTCTGTTCCCTCCCAGCCATGTGAAAGGACAATCAGTTCAGAATGAGCACATTTTACTGTACATTTCATTCCACAAATTCAGGATATTCCTCAACAGTCCTCTCTGCTAACAGGCATATTGTTACCTGTGCTTTATTCCCACTGTAAAAATTAGTTATAACATACCATCTGTTTTTCCCCTTAGTCAGCAGCTAGCAGTATATAGCACTACGTGCAGGAGCATCACTGGATTCTTTCAGGATGCAGATACATTTTTAGTGATTGTTTTGACTTTTTCATTTGTAGGAAAATAGATTTCTCCCTTTTCAAGGATGATTGTTATATTGTTCTTTTTCTGAGAAAGCAGAACTATTACTTTAACCCCTGCAGCAATCTCAGTTACAAAATGCACATTGCATATGAGATATTAATGTGTACAGCTGGTGTGACCATTTAAAAAAATTAGGGAGAAAATAGCTTCTTGGTTTTCAATTTCCTCCCCAAAAGAAAAAAAAAAAAAGGCACATTTTGTTCTGCTCTAATTAGTATGTGTGCCAGTGCATGACTTGCAAAGCAGGCAGATGCTTTGAATGAAGTGTAATGTAGATTTTCATTAATCTTCTTTGGCACAAGACTTTTCTTCTGCTATGTGTATGCAGGAAGTAATGACTAGAAAAGATGAGCAATCACAGGCAGTTCGAACCAACTTAAGCTGGCTTTTGTAAAGGGCAAGGCAGGGTCATAAAAAAATGTGGTTACTTCAGTGTCTGGCAGCTCTCAGTTACTGGATTTTCATTATTAAGAAGGGTTTAGGGTAATTCCTTTTTAATACAAAATATCAAATTCAGATATGGGGACTAAAGAAATTAAATATCAATCTACTGAAAAATGCATGCATTTCAATCAGGTATATGAATGATCCATGAGAAAACCACAGATATATTTTCTTTGAGCAAGCAGGGAATTAAAAACTGTACTTCCTGAAACCACTTTCCTGTTTAAAAGGGAATAAGGAGAGTTTTTCCATCTTGCAGGAAATGAAAGCCCATCAATGCACAGTTTTAGAGGAAAGTTGGTACTACTTTCATCTTTTCCCACCCCAATTTCAGGTTAGTCTAGATTGCTTTAGCAAAAAAAAAAAAAAGCTTAGGAAAGAGACTGTGTATGTTTCCTCTTATTAAATAGCCTAGCCTGGTCATTCAACCAAAGAGCCATATTTCAGGTTTGGTGAAAGTCCATATGCCACAATGAGAACTGGAGGGGCTGCAGGCTTATTTGCCAGGAGGAGAAAGTGCTCTCTTGTTAGGGAAAGGTTGAAACTGAGAGAAAAACTCAAATATAAACCACCTTTTCAACATACTGTCTTAATTACAAGCACACATTACCAATGTGAATTTTCCAATGTTGTGTTCTAGCATTTAGTATAGTTTGATTTTAAAAACTCTGCTCCTTTTTGGGATCACTGCTAATTATTACCTTTTGCTTTTCTGTAGTGTCCTTCCGTGTTATGTCCTTTTCTCCAACAAGAGAGTTGCACTCCATCCCTTCATTTGTTAGCTTTCTATCTTAACCCCTCCTACACTTGAGAGAAGAGAGTGAACAGATTACTGATGTATACATTAGATTTGGGGATTAACTCCTAAATCACAGTAATGGGACTAGGAAGCTCATGTTCCCTCAGAGACATTGTCTTGGGCAAACACTGTTGCTCAGCTGTTTGATTTCCACTTTCAGAAGAATCTTATTCACAACGATAAGGTCAAAAGTGTAGCTTCTTACCTGAAAGTCTCAATCTTCTCTTCCGTAAGAAGCAGATCCCTGAACACATTATGTGGGATGATTCTAGGCTAAAGATGGCATGTTTGACATCGATGAATATGAGAAATTGAATTAAAGGGGAAAAAAAGTTCCTGTAATAACAAAATCATTAATTACACAAATGGATTTCTATTTACAGTGCAAGTGAAATGATGACTTAAGAAGATTAGAGAGCAACATGCAGAACAGAACATTGCTTTCAGGAAGAGAACAAGCCAAAAACAGACTGAAAAGTGTATGCCATCATTTGAAAGAATACACAGGGGATGCAAAAGCAAGTTCTAAAAATTGAGCAGAAGGAAATATAATTCTTTCCGACCTCGTTAGAAACAAACAAAATCATTAAGTCATGCTATAGGAGCACTAATGTTTCCTGACAGAGCATTTAGAAAAAAAAAAAAAGGAGGGAAAAACGGATTTAATCCACTGTAAGTATTACCTCTTCCAAAAGCCAGAATAAAACAACACTTTTCCCCCCCAAAAAAACCAACATGCCTCTTACATGGTGAGTATTTCCAGGAAAAAGAAATGAAAGCTATTGTATCTGGGAAACACACCTGCTTTAGGATACAGGTTATGAAGGTGGAACCTGGCAAAACGTTAGGTTTCCTAGAAGTAGCAAAATTCAGAGATTTTACAATATACCTTTCATTTTCTCTTGGCAGAGTAGAATCATTACAGCTTAGTTTCCAGGTATTAGTCAAGAACTACAACTACCATGCTAAAGATATAGGGTCCCATTCTGCTCTCAGGTTTCCAGACTTCTGCACAGGACCCACCTACTTATGGATGACAAAGCTGTCAGAGCTGCCTGTGAACACCTGTCTCACTGCACATTTCTTAACTAGAAAACAGAACAGGTCCCTTCAGTTTTTGCTTTTTTCTTCAACACGAAAATTTAGAGACCAGGGATAGGCAAGCTGATAAAGGGAAGAAAACTGGCAAGCTGTCAGGCCTCAGATCCCATCTCTTGGTCTAAAGTTTTAAAGAGATGCCACCTCTCTCCACTGACTTTGTTGTTTTTATTGTTGTTTTTACCCTTTAAAGAGTAGAGGTACCACAGCAATGCTGCTACAGGAGCTGAAACATCACTTACTGCCTAGATTTTTGTAAACACACTGCAGCCTGCATTTTGGGTTACTCCACTGTCTTGTCAAACAGTTTCTGTAATGTATGCTGAAGCTGGCTGTGATACTATGTGCTTCATCAAAAAAAGGATTTACATTCTGAAAAAAAAAGTCTTCACAAGTTAAAACAAAGTCTGTTGAAGCTAATGTTTCTCTTGTTCATTCAAACAGTACAAATGATCACATTGCACCTTTTACTGACTTGTAGCAGTGTTATTGTATTAATTACGGTCAATCTGACCTTGTTTTCATCAGGACACGATGGCAGAGTGGACAGCAGTTATGATCTGTGCCCTTAAATGTTTTGTTAAGGGGTTCCCAGGGTTTTCTTGGTAATTTTTCAATATCTGACATTGTGTAAATCTATTTGTGGTTCATTTTCAGGCATATATCTCCATGTATTCATCTATGTGGTAAAGTGATGATAAATTTGTCAGTACTATGGACACAAAAGTTAACATTACATTTAGATACATAAATCAGCATAAACTCACCTGATTTTATCAAAATAAATTGACTATTCAAGCTCAGACAATTTATTTAATAATTGAAGCCTAAAAAAAAATAAAAGCCTCTGCAGAAACAGCTCACAACTTTGCTGCACCTTCACTGAGCTCTACTCAAAAAACCACAGTGAGACCCACTTCATAATTTAGGCATTGAAAACCACTGGCTAATGACATTAGATCCATGAATGTGTACTTTAGCATTAAAACTATTTATAGAAACTATTGATTCAGTAGATTATGCTGAACTAGAACACATCAGGGCAGGATATCCTCTATATGTATCTTACCACAACTGAAGTCTTCTAATAAAGTAATGAAAGCAACAACAAATTATTTGGTTTAGCTACGTGTGAGCCTCCGTTGCTGTTGTATTGCATAGATAAGTACAAGAGTAGGTGTACATGTGCTGAGGATGTAGATATAAAGGAAAATTCTTGCTTTTAAATTTAACATTATAAATGTGAAGTGCTTCACTGGCTGAGATAAATAAACACCACCACCCCCAAATAACCTTTGTTTCATAATATATATATATATACACATTTATATTTTTTATATATATATACACACATATATACATTTATATTTTTTATATATATATATACACATATATACATTTATATATATAAAAATATATATATAATATATATACATATAATATATATAAAGAAATATTTTATATACATATATTTTATATATATAAATATAAAATATATATTTTATATATATATATATATATGTATATATATATAAAACACCTTACAGGAAAGAGAGAGATTCATATGAGTTAAAAGCTTCAAGGCAGATAAATCAAGAAAGAAGCAGGGGGATGGGTGGGTTAAGAAGCAAGTGACACTCAATAGGGGACCATCAGTCTGACAGCTTACCTCTTGCAGGACTATTTTCAATTATTTCAGTTATTCCATTAAGGAAGTTTTTACTTTGATAGTACAAATATTAAATATTTTTCAAGATGAAAGTACCAAAGAATCTGTCTTTTTTTTTTTCCTTTCATACAAAAGCAGCAGTCATTAAATAGACTGCTCTTAGGCTACAAAAAAGATAAGTAAACCTGCCAGGATGTGACCTCAGAGATGATTAACTATGAGTGTCATTAATGTAGCTCTAAACTGAGCTTTTAGAATGGCTGCTTTGACCCTTTGTGACTTCAAATATTATGGCTATGAAGCCTCCTCAGAGTGCTCCATATATAAATATTGTTAATGTGCCAAGAAAAAGAACCAGTCATAACTAAGCAAATAATTAAGATTAACCAAACCTAAAAAAAAAAGACTTAGCATATCATATGTTCATTTATCTATTTTTAAAATTCCATTAGTGAAAATTCTTCTAAAGACTCAAATTTAGCTTCAATCTTAAAGTGGCATTTAGACTATACAGTAACTTAAGAGCAGCAAATGGTGCATACCTAAGGGTGAGATTACAAGAATAAAGGACAGTATAAATAAATATTGTTCTCTGAAGAGTTCAGTATTTCAGCATCTCAGGGATTTTTGCAAACAAGTGGGAGATTTAGCATGTGTGTGCTATTTGAATATTATTTTCCACCTGAAAGATGAAGAAAAGAAAGAGTTAAAGTGTTTCTTAGTGTCCTGAACTGAAGCTAGGGTAGAACTTAACATAAACAGCAGATAAAATAGCTCTCCTGAGAAGCAGAAATGCGTGATTCAGTTGCTGAGCCCCTCATGAACAGGACAATCCAACTTAAAAGCAGATCCCTACCAGGTCTGAACCTGGTAGAGGTGGAAGGGACTCTATCTGGGGCAGAATTCAACCAAATACAGACAAGGTGTTCCCCAGAAATACCCCAGGGATGGATGAGATGGGAAATGAAGGCTGGTGCTGGTGTCCGATCACTCAGGCATAAAGGATTCAGTCCCATGGCTGCCAGTCACCACCTGAATTTTGTTCCCCTGAAGAAAAGTCAAGGCTACTTTCTGCCTGCCAGAAGAATGTTCCTAGTTTGAGTACAGCAACAAAAGATCTGAGGAAACACCTTGACCAGAAATCTGAGTGCAGAAATTAAAGAAATAGAGAAGTAAGAAACCACACACATCCCTCAGAGTTATAGTCTTGTTTCTGCAGCCAGATCAACTAGCAGAAACCCACTGATT
The DNA here is from genome assembly GCA_013396975.1 of Bucco capensis. Classification (NCBI taxonomy): domain Eukaryota; kingdom Metazoa; phylum Chordata; class Aves; order Piciformes; family Bucconidae; genus Bucco; species Bucco capensis. The sequence continues at coordinate 22,294 of VWZO01014466.1, forward strand.
TCAACAAAATCATGATTTTGCAAACTCTGAAAATGAACAGAAATTGGCGCGGTAAAAAAAAAAAATAAAAAAATGGAAACTGACAGTTTTTATTACTCAGAGGTAATGAAGTTACGTTTCAAGCACACAAAATGACAACGTATCAAAGCCCCAGCCCCAGCTGGAGAATTCATGACTTCTGGAATACAAACAGTAAAACCCTTAATGAGATAAGCACCACAGATAAAACTGCTGCTTCAGAAATACCCTAAGCATCCACAGTTACCCAATTAGTGATCTGTCAGGAATGTGAGCAGATTTCCCCATTCTGATCTACAGAAGAAAAATAAATATTTAATATGTGTAAACTCAGTCACTGACTGATCATTAAACATTACCCTAAAGAAACAGGAATAGATTATAATATACTCACCCACATTTTCTCAGGGAAAAGAGAGGAAGACCTTCACATCTTTGTGAAGATCAAGGAGCAACAGTGGGATTTAGATTAAGAGCTGCAAGTTTTCATAAAATAGCTTTGTATGGTTATTGTCTACACCAGAGTATTGCAAATAACAATGCCTAAAATGTAGTTTATAACTGAGAAGAAAACACAAGTGATGCTGAACACCCCTACAATTCCTGCAGGGTCTTCTGGGCAGCTAGGGAAAAACATTCTTCACTTTTTTTCCTAAGTACAGTTTTGTTTCTCAGAGAAAAAGGACCATTTCACTTTCATTGCCTTTGCTCTACACCTAAGCAAGACGACAACACGTGCAATGGTGAATCAAGAAAGTGCAGAGTTAGGTCACATACTGCAGGCCAACTCTGCACCTAGCAAACCACTGCCAACATCTGCCCAGCCAAAGTGGGCTTGATGCCCTGCCCTTCCCCAGGAGCTGTCAGCATGGCAGGCTGTGGCTGGTTGAACTGAATGACTAGCTGTTGTACATCTCATTAAATGTTCCCACAGCTCCTCAGAATTGCTGATCTGTGTGTCAGCTCTACTCCTCAGGAAGGAAGCTGCTGTATCATTAGGAGCTTTCTGCTGTGGGGAAAATAAGAAAGACTGTAACACCCCTTCGGCATGTCTATGAGTCAAAATCTGAAGTTTTCAGGACACCAGCTTCTTACATCAAGAATTAAAAAAAATATATATATTCTTGGTGAAATGAAAGGAAGCACAAAGAAATGGTTTCAGGAGGTCACCACATACTCCTGAAGTTATTCCTACAACCACAAACTGCTTTCACTGTAGTTCACAATTCACATTTAGAGCCATCTTCCTGCCAGCTCTGCAGGACTAGAGCTACATGAACACTCTGCCAGTGGATCCTGTCATACTAAAGCCCTAAAGAAACAAAATTTTATGCAAGTGAAATTAAAATAGAGATTGATCTTTCACTTATAATTTTAAATTTATATTATTTTCAAAGATCACTATGTTTTAAAAGAAAACTCACTCCCCTATATTAGGGCATCCACATTAAGCAAAACACTATCTACTTCTGCAGCAGGATTGTGAGCTGGAGCAGCCATCCACCTCTTCTCATCAGCTGCACCACTGCTCTTCATGTTGCAGCAGTTTGAGTAACTTCCTTACATCCCCAAAGGAATTTGCTACTTAAGGCACTTTTTGTTTCACGCATAACATCCAGAGCATGATGAGCTTTTGATTAATCATACGCTGATTAATTACTGGTACTTTTTACAGTCTGAATTCAGCATAGCAATCAGCTTCTCACAGCAGCATATTCCCAGGATTTAAGCTGGTCAATTACCTGTCACTGCATGTATACATACCATACCATATTCCTGTGTACATTCCTCATATGTTTAGATTATGTTATTAGAGCACTTGCATGGAAGTGGCAAAAGTTAGCCCATTAACACATCAATAGTATGTAGTCAGTACCATGCAAGAAGAGATAGTTTTAACATGTATTAAAACATAACTGTGGTTTTCACAAATGTTATTAAGAGGCTGATCCAACAACTTCTCTTATCAGATAATAAATGTATGTGACTTAGTTGGTCAGAGAATACATTTTGAAAGCAAATTTGCCTTCTAAGCTGAAGTATGTTTTAGTTAATAATGTAAAATATATACCTTTCTTCTTAGTGTAGTTCATACTTTAAAGCAGAGAGCTGTATGAGTTAAGTCAATAATAAAACACGTGCAGCTTGGACATGTAATATGTGGGAAACATTATTTGTACCTCAGATCCAGCTATGGACAGCTTCCCATTAGGGTAGCAGGTACACAAGCACAGGATGACATGTTTGTCCCTGTGCAAGCCCAGCTGTGTCAGGTCAGATCCAAGACCAGTTTGATAAATGACCTTTGACCATCTTCTGACAACAATGAATAGCCAGAAAAGAGAATCAGTATAGGGAAAACATTGTGGCTTAGACACACAGAGCCAGAGAAGGTATGACAGTATTTAGACAAAGAACCTGTTCAAGTGCAATTGGAACTCTCCTTTTTACAGGTTTCTGACATTTGCTTTAATCTCAAATGTTCTTTCTGATTAGCATGCATTTAAATATGCATGAACACTTGTCTATACTCATATCTTGTTTGTGGGACTCAGGGTGGCAGAATGCAGTGTCTTCTCCCATCAGTTTCTTGTAATAATGATTGTTGTGAAATACCTGCTAGAAACAACTCTTTTCTTAGTAGTGCAAAACAAAACACAAAATGGAAGTTAACAAACATAATCTGTTAAAGCTATTTTCTGTATGAAATTTTAACACAACCAGTACTTTTTACTTCATTCATGCTATTTTCCTGGTTTAGGATTGAAGAGTTAGAGACCTTGTATTTTCCTGAAGCTTTAGGGATTTTTACTTATACACAAAACATCCCTGAGACTTACACAGTGCTGCTCTCCCAGTCCATGTCTGCTCACTTGGTGCCATTTCCCAAAGATCTGATAAATGGTATTTGAGCAGAGACACTGCCAGTGCAATTTTAGAAGTTTCCCTGGTAACCGCTGCTGACATCTCTAACTCAAAATTTAAGACTACAGCTCTCTGATACACCCTTACATGGCAGACTGCCTTGCATCAGCCAAGCTAAGGAGCCTCACAAATGACAATTTGACTTCATCTGCCTTCCAGAGAGTTAAGGTACATGCACAGACAGTTCTTTTCCTTAAGGAAAGCTGCCTCTACCTTCCCCAGCCTGCAAGTAGGGAAAAGGTACAGTTAAAACTCTCATAAAATGATCCAAAGGAGGAACAGTGAGACTGGAAAGAGGTAGGTGCTGGAGAGAGAGAGCAGGTAAGAAACTTGAGGAAAGGGAAGAGCTATAAGTGAGAGCATTTAGAAGGCAAGAGGAATCCCTGGAGTAAGTAGTGAGTTGGCAAGGAAGAGCTCAAAACAAATGAATTTAAAACAATGAAGAAAACACAGAGAAAAGGGAAAATAGTATTCCTTTAATTGCTCCTTCAGTACATTCTTTGGAGGATGCTCATCTCCTTCTCCAGGTCTGGAAGAGAGGTAAAGTGAAAAGAGGGTCACTGTGAGATGTATTGTTGGTCCCCTACATCCCTCAGTGCTTTATCTCTGGGCAATCTTGTCTTCAAAACGCACAAATTCTTCAGCCATTTCTGTTGATGACTCAGGTCTAAACTAGAGAGGCAAACCTATCTCCCTTATTGAAGGGAAGTCACAGCCCAGCAGAGCATCTCAGATATAGCAACCCTTTCTAAACAAAAGAGAGTTCAGCATTTCCCACTCACAACCCCTTCCCACGAGCATCTCTCCCCAGTGCCCTCCCCTACCTCCCTGGCAGACATTCATGATGGTGAGTTGGTTGCCATCCTTGTGTTTGTTCTTACAGACAGCCAGGCCACATATCTTTTTTTTTTTTTTAATTTTGTAAGTAATATCTTTAAGAAACAGTTCTCCCATGCCCATCAGAACCCTGCAGCCCCTTTCTGTGACCTTACCACTGTGAGCTTTGAATAGTAAATATTTCCTTGTCTTCATTCTCCCATTTTTTCTAGTACATGAGTGCATATTGGGAGACACCTCTAAGAATATGTTTTCCTCCTCAACACATAGTATTACTTTTATTTTAACTCCTCAGGGACTGGAGTGCTACTTACCAACATACAATGTTAAAAAGCATCAGATGAGATGTCAGGAAATTTCCTGGGCACCACTCACCTCTCTGGGTCCCATATTTCCTCCTATCCTTCCACAGTCAAGTTCCAGCTTTTCTGACATAGAATTTCTCTATTTGTGCAATGCTTATCACAACTGAAGCCCTATTTTTCTTTTTAGAGCTAAGGACAAGGACAAAGTAAAAGCAGTAAATTATGTCAGTAATACAGCTAAGGGCAGTGAAATTTAAGAAAAGCCTGAAGAATCCCTGTCATTTACCCTGCATTGTACAGGAAAATCTATGAAGTGTGGTAACCATTAAGGTGGCAGGAAACGTAGGCAATATGAAGAGATAGAGGAAAGCGGAAATCCAGTTGTTTGGGCCCTTACTAAGTAAAGATGGGGGAGGATGATACACACAAACAAAAAACCACGGGGGGGGGGAACAAACAAACAAAAGATTGTGTATAAAAACAGTAGAGCAGGGTGAAATAGAGAAGCAGAGAGCTATATCCATGATAAACAGAAAGTGCTGAGGTAGGAAAATAACACTGCCACTACAGAGGTCATGAGGAAATGCGCTTGAGGGAGACCCCGGTGAAGAATTCACCTTCAAAAGGGTCAAAGATAGTAACTGTCAAAGCAGGTTAGCTATAATTAGTGCACAGGAACAGTTATTAAAAGGATTGTGATGGTTAATGTTTGTGATTTTCAAAAGTAATTCAGAAAGCTTTTTGTCCTCAACCACTAGGAGCTCTTCATTGTCTTCACATCCCTGCTTATTGATGGTTTAAACCATAATTCCAAATACAGAAGGAGCACAGAAGGGACTGTGTTCTGCTGCTATAGCTGAGCTCACCAGCTCTTCTGATTGAGAAGCAGGCAATTCCTTCATGGATGAACATTCTCCCTCTAAAATTTCTAAGCCAGGCAGTACAGCAGCAAGCTTTCAGCACACTTTCAGAATTTTTTAACACATTTTTTTCTTAGATGACTAGAAGTGAAAATGTGCTTTCCACTATTATTATTACATTACTGTGCCTTCTTCCCATCCACTCCTGTATTTTCCAACTGCTTTACCATGTTTGAGAACAAGCAGTGCAACTTGCACTTTAACAGACATTCATAAATTTAGATTTGAATTACACTGCTGCTGCCATGCTGTGCAGCTGCTGGGAGGAAACTAGGCCAGTTTAGAGTAGTTACTGACAGAAAAGAAGAGATTTTTTTGTAGGTGCTGTCAGATACAATTGGCAGGTCAGCATCTCCACTTTCTGAGTATCTAGGAAGAGACACAAAACCCCTCAGCCCAGCTGCATTCCAGCATTACATAAAATGAACAGTTTATCTCTTCCAGAAAATCTGGTCTCATCACCTGAACTTCACATAATTCCAATGGCTGCAAAATAAGAACCAAACTTATGAGCATACTAAAAATGCAAGTTTTACATTCTGTAATTCACATGCAGTTGGACTTCCCTCTCTTTCCTCTTGGCCTAAAACCAAGTGTTACTCTACAACAGCCTCCAGTCCCAGGCATCCAACCGCAGGCTAAGGGAACTGCAGGTTAGGACCTGAACTAAGAAATCTAAGCTAGACTGACCTTTGAGCTCTCCTTGCAAATGTCATATGTAGAGTCTAAATTTAATCTTCCTTACAGAAGGCCTGCAAACTGCAACCTGGCAATGAACCTAGGAGGAATTTTGGCTTTTCCCCCAGGATAATGCATAACTTCTTACAGGCCTTATAATCTCTATTTGCAGCAGAGAGAAGGCAAGAGAAGGTCCTCAGTGCATCCAAGTCAGATCCCATCAGAAATCATCCATTAGAATGTTAAGGTACAAAGAACAAGTTTCCAGCCATGAAGTTTCTGCTCCATATTCTGCTACATGAAAGCTGCAGCTGCTGATGGAAAGGCTCTAAAATTTGTTACCTGCATATTTAAAGAGTTCTTCAGCTTTTTCTTACTGAGCCAGATGCTCCAGGGCATCACAGCTCCTATAGGTAGTACATGTCTTCTTCCACACTCTGTGCAATGCAGGTGGCCACAGGGACGTAGACTAGCAGCCAGTCTTACAGGGTAGCAAGGGCTGCATAAGCAAGGGTTGGGTCATAAAGCTCTTCCCAGTTTCCTCTTCAGAGCTGGGAACTGCTCAGTGTCTTCCTATCCTATGATCCTGACACCCCAGGAACTTGTTGCTCTGGTTTTCTCTTGCCTCTGACCCCTGCTAATGTAGCCCATGCTGCAGTGGTGTCACTACAGAGCTGTTTTGTGCAGGTATCAGACACCTTTTGTTTCAGTAACACAGTCCCTCACTACTCTCCCTCAATGCTCAGCAAAATTCACTGCCTACTCATCACAAGCTGATGATAAGCTTTTTCTTAGACTACTGATAAACAACAGCATAGATGGGCCATTTCTCAGTGCTTTTTAGGCATGATAACAATTCAGTACCATGCCAGAACACAAACCAGAGTCAGGACTGCAGGCACTGAGTTTGCAGCCAGCTGAAGACTCCTGCTGGTTTCTGCAGCTGCAGAGCTGAGTGCACCTCACCCAGCTGCTCACAGCAGCGCCCACATGACATAAACTTATTCTCTCTCCTGCCTGACATACAGCTTACCTTCAAAAGTAGAGATGTAGACTGTATAGGCAACTGTGTGCACCTAAGACTGAGGCATGGTGAATCTCAACACTGCAGAGACAGAGGAGTTAAGGTGCAGTACCCTCCTGCCCTGCAGGCTGGTCTGCCTTCCAGTTTGCAAGAGCAAACATCACATCAAGCTCAGTCTAAGCTCTGTGGGCCCAAGAGTTGCTCCTTCTGATAGATTCACCAAGCAACTACACCACAGTGAATCCACGAAGAAAAATCCATTTACGTTATGGTGTACCTAAACCCCAAAATGAAACAGAGACTTTATTGTCCACATTGGGAAGCTACTTTTGTAATAAATTACCTCAGACGAAAAAGGCAGGTAAAGGGAGGGCAAAGACAGAATGGGAAGGTGAGGTGAAGCAGGTCAGCCTTATTGCTAGGACCCTGTAAGCACTCATCTGCCAGCTATCTCTCAACTAATTTTTTCTCAGGGAAAATCTGTTGACATCTTACCACTTGACAGGGCTGAAATCCTTAATTAACACTTGTGATTTATTTTTGTATCCCCAAGTAAGAGATGCACTACAAGGATGTGGCATTAGACAAGAACAGCCCTTATGTCTGAACTCCTTAAGTAGCACAGAGAAAAAGGAACTGCTTAAGGAATAATTTTCTCCTTAGCAAGCCCTCTTGTCAAAGGGAATAATAAAGAAAATTCCATGAAATTTCATCTGCATTTTTTAACAACAGAAACATAAAAGGATATTTAGGTGGAACATCTTAAAGAATGCCAGAGCCTTTCTGGTTTAGCTTTACATTTACTGAGAACAGGACAGAGGTCAGTGTTCACTGCATCAGAAGACAACTTGTGAAAATGCAAAATCCTTCTCAAAAAATGGAGCTTCAGAAAGTCGAGCTTTGAAATAACACCCTCAATTACGTTCTAAAGTTGCAAGGTAAATGGGAATGCAGATAACAAAGTACTTCCAGCCAGCAAAGCCTAAGGAGAGGCTGATTTAAAATAACTTTGAATAGTAACCTGCAGAGATTAGACTACAGCTAGAAAGATATTCCTGGAGGCACAGGCCTTTCTTTTTTGAACTACTTCTGAACTAACAACTAATGGAATAGCTTCCTTGCATTCCTCCTTTTAAACTAGATACAAGCAAATGGGAGACAATGACAAATGACATTCAGCTTCAACATTTTTTTTTATTAAAAAAGCTGGTTTAGTGAATACCTTAGGGGTTCCACGTTCTCCAGGCAAATTTCTGCTCTACATCACACCAATATAAATCTGCAATAATGTCAGTGATGTCAATGGAAATATTTGGGCTTTACACAGATAATTTTGAGCAGAACTGGTTAAAACTGATCTAATTACAAAGGACAAGCAGATATTTTACAATTAGATAATGGGCAAGGGTAGCACAGCAGTATGCATGCTCTGAAAAGGATAGTGGTCTGATAAAATTTGACTTTCACCTGGAGGCTTTTTAAGGCACATAACATTGAACTATAAAGTACTCCCAAAAACATTTTGAAACTAGTTCTATACAAAAAAAGTGTCTTCCCTGCCCTAAGATACCAACTTGCATTTCCAATAATCATACGTATCTGAATCCTAAATTATAAAGCAAGTAGCATTTCAGTTTGGTGCCAAGAGCTAGGATCCAGGTAACTTGCTGCTGATCTCATCTATAAACATGGCTGTTTATTTCCTCTCCTCACAATATCCCTGGCTTTTTTTTTAAACTGGGAAACATATGGAGAGGTGAAGCTCACTGTCTGCTGTGATACACACATTGTCTGGGAAGGAACACTGTTTCACATTAATGCTGTCTCACGTTCACATGCCAGATCCTATTCCATATGAACAAAGTGGCTCAATAACTGCTTTAAAGCCCAGCTTGACACCCTTGTGACCATGAGTCAACAGTCCTGACTCTACTGTTTGCTTCTAAAGTCAAAGCATAATAATATCTTCATTCTCAGGGCTTGCCCTTTTGTGATATGTACCTGGACAGATGAAAAACTCTCATATGGGAAAGATGATGAGCAGGTATGTATTAACTAACAGTTAAAACTGCCTTTATATGATACACACTTAGGACACTGACAATTCTTCAATTAACCATCATAGTTTTGACCTGGAGAACTTATGTGAATTTGCAGTTTCTTTTCATTCCACCTTCAGCCTATAATAGATTGCACACACTAGTGGAAGTTTGATCAACCAAAGCCAGATCACAGAATTACACACAAACTATAATAAAACCTCTTTTTAAAGCAAAAAAAATTTCTTTCTGCTCCACATTTTTTTTTCTGTACCCTTATGCTGCTCTTTGATAAGATGCATCTTTCCCACACAGTTAATTTTGATGACCTCTCTTCAGCCAGCTGTGTGGCACCTTTCATGCTTTGATACAACAGGCTGTAACCTTGACAGACCAGGCAACATACTGACCAATTCAGCACGAAAGGAACACAAAACTCAATTTAAGTATTAGTGAAGGACCCCAGTTAGGAACAAGCCCTTAGCTGGCCATCAGGCCCAGAGAGCAGGAGTTAACCAAATGACTAGAATATTCAATGGCATATCTAAGAATCCTCCTCTGTAACCCACACTTTGGAGAAGTTCCCTGCTAACCCTGGGAGATTACTGACATATTTAGTTCCCAAAGCAAAAGGTTTTGAAATACAAATGATTCTTCTTTCAAACCATTCTTTGATACACAGTTTCTTTTTAAGGCTTTTCATACTCACCAGAATAAAAAAAAGCAGCAGTGCTTGTTTGAAGCTTACCTTTCAGCTCAGCAGGTCAGATGCTTATGCTTGAGTCAGTACAGCTCGTACATTTAGAGACAATAATTGAGTCTCTACCCACAGTCATACACTGTGATGCACATAACAATATGGTTAAACTCTAATTATTACAACAAAGCAAGTCCCTCTAATGAGAAAACCTTCTGAGAAACAAAACAAGCTGACACATCAGAAAGTTTTAGTCCTTTATGTCAAGAATTTCAGGTAAATGTAAACCTGAACATAACCTAGAATTCCTTTCATCATGGGCACACATCCAGTATTTTATCAGTTTTGTTGAACAAAAAGTGGTTGGTTTATTTCCCTCAACAACAGCTCTTCATTGGTCTCTCTGAGGCAAATAAATCTCCAGAACGAAGCATACTGCTTGGCTTATAATTAAAGAGTTGCTAGGTTGACCTTACCTCAAAATGAACATTGAAAAAAACATTTTCCTCTCTGAAGGTTTAAACATATTAACATGAAGCCTTAAGACTTTTTCTCCCTCAGAGCCACCTCCTTACCTAAAATGCCTGTCCCTTACTGAGCAATTACTCTGCACCCCATAAAAAGAAGTCACAGTGGATCCACAGGGTCCTCACTCCTCTTGGAGCAAAGGTCCTTGGAAAGTGCACCAGAAATGTATATATGCAAGTTTTAATTTCAACTTTGCTGACTACCTATAACATTTAAGTATTTATAAATACAAAAAACGTTTGCCAGAAAATAAACAAATACTGTGTCAACTGAGCTTCCCCAAATCTGTAACTGGATTTTACTTGATATTAATAAAACCACTTTCCTGAGAGCTGTAACATTGTTAATAAAGAACAAAGCTAAGTGCTATAAAAACACTGTAGAAAGCCAAAGCACACTTTTTTCCCCCAGCCTTGTACCACATCAGTATTTCAGATATCAGCCATTTTTCTTGATTTACTAAGAACTCCCAGTTGTTTCTGCCACTCAACAGTTAAATGCTCCTGGTCAATTTTTTTCCTCTCGTCCAGACCACACTCAGCAACATCCCTAGACTGTAAGTTTGCTTCATAGCCTTGGGCTAGTTATGAAACCATTGGATTGCTGCCGTGAGACATAAATGATTCTCAGGTAGCAAGGAAGGGCTTGGGGAAGGCTGTTCAACTCCAAAATAAGCCAAGCTTGCACATGTTCCAGAAGTGATGGGAAAAAGCTTGTCCTTTTCTTACACAGGGCGATTAGAAAGGCAGTCCAGGAGAGATCCAGCCGTGGAATGCCCTCTCTCACTGCCAGGTTTATCTTACACAAGTACAGGCACAAAGCAGAAAGTCTGTGCCTGTAATAAAACTGATGCTGCAAGGCATTCCTTGTTATTTTTTTCCCAAACCAAACAAGCTAGGAAAACCAAAAGGGAGTGTCTGATGAGCTCTCCCAGCCACATCTGGTCTGTATACCATCATCAAAAACTGTGGAAATTTCAAGAACTGATTGAAGGGCTTGAAAAACAGCCTTGCAATGCAAGAGTAAAACAGAATCAGCAAGCTCCTGTAGCAAAGGAGAGGTGCAAAGCTTATTCAATTATTTTGACACACAGAAAAATAGTGAGCTCCAACAGCTAGAGAGACTCTTCTAAAATATGCACTTCCTTGGAAAAGCTATCTGGGTTTGTGTGTTCAGGATGAGATTACACACACATGGGAAATGCTACATGCTGGACTTTTGTCTCCCTTTGCAGCCATAAAACATGTCTTATTTCTGGCATGATGGCTTATCTCTGGGTCATTTCTATATGACTATGAAGGATTCATTAGTGCACACGGACAGAATGGGGATAAGTACTTCATATTTCAATTGATAAAAAGGAATGGCAGAATACCAATTCAGACTGTAGGACTTACTGCTCTTTCCAGTAATAAATACTACAGCACAGCATACCAGAAAACTGGTACAGGGAAATTGTACACAATTCAATAAAAATTTTATCTTCCTAAGTCTTGAGATCACCACCACACTCAAATAGGTTAATCCATTCTGCACAGCCTTTAACAGCTGAGAAATTACTCTAGAGAAATGCATTTCCTAGATAAACACTTTTAAAAAAAATAACACTAATTCTATTTTGACAATATTTGTGCGTTTGTTTTTAAATAAAACCCAGGACTGTTAGCTATTCATTAGACATTGAAAATCTCTAAGTGTTGTGCCACACCATTAATATTTATTGTTTTATTCTCCTCTAGAAAAGAAACAATTTTTCAATACATCAGTTTGCATTACTAAAATAAGGACAAAAAATGATAGATGAAGATGAAACACCTAAGGCCTTAATTCGGTGAGTAATAATCTACATAATTTAGTAAAACAAGGAAAGAGTCCTCTCACTGAGGTCAAGAGAAACAATCACATGCTTTAGGTTAGCTGTGCACCCATTTGTACTGACATTTTCCACCAGCTCTCGCTTGGAGGGAGGATTACTAGAACATTACTATCCCCTCTTGCCCACTCTATCTTTTGCTGGAGGTTAACAGAGCAATGTGATGAGACATATGGTCTTCTAACAGTCTAGTTTATTTGCACAAAATTTGCACCATCAGCACTTTACATGCCAGTCTATGAATGGGACAGATGAGGTGGACAGACACTTCTTCCTGCTAGCGCTGCTGGAGACAGTCTCTGGCAGACATGCAGAGCACAGTACTAGGAAATCTTAACTACTAAACTGTGATGTTAAAGTCAGCAATCTCTCTGTGTAGGGGCAGTGAAATTAACTACATGGACAAGAAATCTACAGTCTCCCAGTGCCCTTTCCCTTTGTCAAATACAGAGTATAAAAGGAAGGAACTATACAAAGCAATGTAGCAAAGCAGCAGCTAGGTCTAATGCACCCTGGATAATGTTTTACTAAAAGAGCAATCTGCATAGCAAAGATTACAGAGAAAAGATCTTGTTTTATAAATATATTTAGTGTTTGTACACAGTGTTCCCTTTACACTGGGAAAGCATACCTGCAGAACTTGAAGAGTTGTCTTGACCCATAAGAAAGCCAGCTGCAGGAAATGAATTAATATGAACATATCACTCACAAAAGAGTAAGTTACACTAAGAATTTACAGCAAGTCAATATAAGCAAAACAAAACACTGCTTTTTGAAGGGAATCATAGAAGACTATCTATTCAGTTGCTGAAATGAAAACAAATGCCTTTTTTCACATCAGCATACAGTAACATCCTCCCATTTCTACATAAAAGCTTCTTAGGCTTTGAGATGGTGTATTTAAGCTAATTGTTTTATGTGCTAAAAGAAACGGAAAAGGTAGGACACAATTTTTCCTTTCTCTTTACCTTTTCCCCATTAGACTACTTAATGTATTTTCTTACATGATTACCTAAAATGAGTTCATCTACTTAAAAAATTAAACAACTGAAACATGCATTTACCTTTTGCTACTCCTTTTCTAACCCCCCCCCTTTTAAGCTGTAAAATCACATTCTGAAGCCACTGAAAGTAGTGTGACATCTGTGAAATGATGTATTTTGTTTTTAATGCATGCACTCAGCTGCAGATCTGACTTTGAAGTACTTAATTCTGAAATATCTAAAATAATCCTAGGTCCCAGAGAAATGGCATTAAAGCATTCAGGACTATCTCTTCCTTATGAAAAGAGTAAGAAATAGACTAGACACACCTCAACCTTTTCAGTTCTACTTATTACTAGCTGCTCTGTTCCCCCAGAATCTACACAATGTTTTTGCTCCAGACTTGCCCAAGGCCCACATGTACCAAGAGAGGAATTCAAAAGAGAAGATAAGAGTATTAGGATGAACTGTCTTAAACAGTAGGTAAGTTAATGGGATGCAAAGACAAAAGGCCAGGCACAGAGCTGTAACCTAAGATGAATATATGTGGTAAGAGCAGTGCTGTTTCGTAAAGACATTTCTGTGTTTATATTACAAGTTTCATTGCTTCATTTCTCATCCTACTCATTCCCAGTTACCGTTAACTTCTGGGACAAGCTACATAAGCCCTTTTACAGACTACCATTTGAGCATAGGATTATTTCAGCATCTGCAACACACAGAGCAAAGTGACATGGAAGAGTCGGGGAGAGGCTGATGCTTTGATTTAACCCCGCTTCTTCGAGCTAGAGGTGGAAGAGGGAAGAGGATTAAAGCCCAAGACATTCACATCCGTAACAAAAACATCAGGCTTGTCTCAGGCAGCCATGCTAATGATTCCTCTGAGCCATGTCAGTGTCCAACACTTCCTCAGAAACAGAACTGAAAAAATCCCCAATTTTCTTGCAATATAGTTGATTTTTTGTTCTGGGCACTGAAACCATCCACTCCCAATTACTAACTTCTTGCTTTGCCTGTTTAACACCTATGCAACCTTAGCAGTTGATCTGAGAGTCAGTAAGAAAAGATGTGCAACTTTATCACCTAGAATGGAGACACAAACATTCAGATGAAGTGTATGGAATACCTACCATTTAAATAATGAAGAAAGCAAGCTAGCCAGGCCAAGAGGAGATAATAAAGCCTTAGTAAATCTCACTGCAATGGAGTCAGAGTTGGGGCCAAGCTATGGTTGCATACTGCTATGGCCTAAAGATTGCAAGTCCAAATTCAAGACAGTAACGTTCAGGTCAAAAAGCAGGACATTATTCTACCAGGAATTTCCCCTTGAATGAAGCTTGTTAAAATGAGACAAATCTTCCAGTCTTTGTCTTGGATACACTTTAATCACAGAGACATGCATATTTTCTGGCCAGAGTAGCATATAATTCCTATTAACTACCATTTGTCTCAGCTGGGCATTCAGTACTAACTCTTCTACTAGTCTCAGAAATATTGTATACACACTTTTTCTCTCACTTTTAATAGTCCTTAATGTTGAGATATCCAGACTGTCAGGATCACAGGACATTTTGTTCTGGCAAAAACCCTACATTTTTCTGTGCATATAGTACAATTCTGAAGTCTGGTATCCCAGGGACATGCATGTTAATAAGAATAAAGAAGTTAAAATAAGTATTTCCCCAGGTTGCCATGGGAACACAACATGCACTTCCAGATCTGGATAGTTTCAAGATAATGGGTTAAACACTTATTAAAACATATCTTAAAAAGCTATTCCTAGATTTTTTTCAGTGGCTTCATGGCTTGGGACTAATGGGTCAGGGGGAAGAGATGCATTAAAGCACAGAGGTACTTAGGGAAGAACATTCAAGTGAGGCTGAGCACCTAAGACAGATACTGGAAAGTAGCCTGAAGAATTTGAAGGTTTGGAAAGGCAGCTCAACTGTTAAGGGTTGGAATAAGGCTGACACTCATCAGTGATCATAAAACACGTTGTTATCGCACAACTAGTTCATGACTTTATGTACTCTTCACACTGTCTTCTAAGAACACCTATCTGCTGTCACACTTTTGTGTGCTATCCAGTCATTTATAATTACAACCAAACATTCCTGCACCCAACTTGCAGGTAGAGAAGTTCTGTCTTTATTTCTGAAGGTGACAGAAGCTAGGGCTGGGGAAGATGAGAGGAATCCCAGGGAAAAGAATTTCTAGCTAGAGCTGGTGAAATTCTCTCTACCTGCTACAGAAGAATAAAAGCATTGAGTGAAGTTGAACTCTTAAAGTGAAGGATACCTTCAGTCTTCAGAAACAATCTACATGTTATACAGATTCCTGAACGTGTATAACTGCATTCCTTCTCTCCCTATGCTTTCCATATGGGTTAGGATTTGCAGCCTAAAAGAAAACTTGCTGATGTCAACAGGATGCTTTTTTGATTGCCACTTCATTTCTCCTCAGTAACTAGACTATGGAACAGATCCTGTCTTCTCACACTCACATATGTGTTAGCAATAATCACAACAGACCAGTTGCAAGCTAACCTAAAAGCTGATGAAAATAAAATTTCCCTTTTGAAATTAAAAGTATCCAAGGGTCTTACATGGAATAGCAAGAAAGCCATGGTGAGCATTAAACAAACAGATGAGATAAAAAAATGTGCTAGACACTTACAACAGTGTATACAAATGCACCCTATTAATAGAAAGACTTCTCAATTGCACTAATTTTTAAAGAAACAAATCCCTGTAGATGAAACAAGTAGACTAATCGAATTATATCTACTGGGCTATTTTTAAAAAAGCACCAAGAAATAAAATGAGAACTTAATCTAGAAGACCACTGGGATAATAAATTAAGTCCTTGGGAAAATACTGATTTAGAGGAGAGGTCATGTTTCAATCAAAGTCTTTCATCACTCAAGGCAAGTATATTGGAAAATGAAATTTTCTGCTTTATTTGATGTCTTCGGGAAATAATCCCACCCCAAAAAAGAAACATAAAACACGCCACTTTTCTCCCATCTCTGAAAACAGAATTTCTTACAATGGTTACTTCATCCACCTTGTACATTAAATATGCCACTGCTACAGTGCTCTAACATTTTGCTTGAGATATTTTCAATATCTCCTTCAAGTTCTTGTCAGGAATATACAAAAGAAAAAAACTGAACAACAAAACAAACACTATCCTCCCTCTAACAAAAGCTTCATTAATCTTGCATGGACAGAAAAAACTATAGATGTCTGGAAAGTTATCCTGCAACGAGAATGTTCAGGATATTTATTTCATCTCTTAGAGTGAAAGCAAGATTGAAATCTGATAATTTCACGTAATATCAGCACAGAGAGAATCTGCTCTTTGTAAGGTTCAGACAAATACATAAATTGCAGCATGTGGAGATTCAAGTCAAGTTGGGAATAAAACACAACATGTTTCAAGCAATAGAGGTAATTAGCTATCAAGATAACTTACCATAAAAAGAAGTATATCACAGAGAGTCATTAAATCAAATTTTCATGTCCTTCTGTTAGAAATAGAACCTAATATAAGCATAGAAATGTTAGAAATAGAACCTAATACAGCATTCAGTCACTCAAGAGTGAGACAGACAAGTCCCTTTACTCCAGAACCAAAACTTAAAGGTGTAGGAGTTGTACCAACCCACAGCAGGCCACATGACCAGCAGCAGCATAAAATGTAACAATAGCCAGTCCATTCCTCTTCAGTGACATTTCAGTGGCGATATCAAAGCGCGGCTTTCTCTCAGATACCACTCACTTCTTTGAAATCATTATGATAAAAGGAAAAGAGTGCGGCTGCTAACTTTTATGGGGACACACTGGGAAGTCCTTTTTAGCATTCTCAAACCAATGAGTTTTAGTCATTACGAAAATCCCAAGGGGAACCAAGGTAAGAAATACTCAGCGCAGTCACATTCTGTTTGATTACATGAACTGTGGAACAGGCCCTCACTGCCCCAGCAAATTAAAATCTTTTCATTTTAATGTGGATCTCTCTGCTGCCCATACAACTAGTCAGGACCAAAATCACTGAAAGCCCAGAAGCACATCAGCCTTCTACCCAATCCACAGGAGAATGGTCAAGAAATACACAGATGGTAAAAGTAAACTCCATAAGCCCTCCAAAAAGACATAACAGTGAATTATACTTTACATTATGAATGGTCACCAATTGGGACATTACTCCTGTAATGGACTGCACTCTTCAGAGCACTTGTTATCGAACATTTATCTTCAAGGATTGTTTCTACTTAAAACTATTCCCTTACACTGGTATTTCAGAATAGACCTACATTTAATGCATTCTGAATAACATTTGACTGAAAGAACTATATGCGTAGGAAAAATTACAGTAAAATGGACATTTTCTGAAACAGATTTCAATAAAACTGCCCGACCACATTCTTGCATCCTTCATACTATGACAGTCTTGTCACCATGGTATTTCAGACGTCGATTAGCAGCCATAAAGAAAATAAAAGGGGTTTTCTGAGCACATTTAGCAAACCTTAAGGTTTTTATTTTATCGAAGAATTAGTAACAACAGCTTTATTGCACCCTGCAAGTTTATGAAGGTTTGACACCAGTGGCAGACCCATTTACAGTGTGCAACAAGGGAAATAAACAGATAAGGAAACAGCAAGGGCTGGATATTTTCAGCGCATGTTCCAACCCCAGAAAACAAAAGAACCATTTTTCTTGCACTGCAGTTTGTCACCCTCCCAGCACAGACTTGTAAATTTACACAGGAGGCAAGACAATCCCAATCCAATCTTAAAATGTCTCAATCATTCAGTCTTTTTCCTTGACCCAACTTATCACTTATCTTCACAGCTCACAGCAGTTTCACCAGGATGCTCTCTCTTCAATTTTTTATGAGCTGGTTCTCCTGGGAGAAGAGATGTGCAATGCTCTAAGGATCGTGCAATTTCATCAATTGTCCATTTATCTTCATAAAGGGCATGCTCCTCTAGCGTAAATGGCCCTTGTTTGGTTCGGGTTAGCTCTTGCATAGTGGCACACGTAGAGAGTTCTACAGTAAAGGAGAAAAGAGGACTTAGAAAAATGCATGATCAAGTTTAACTATGTGCAACTCATTTTTACATGTAGCCTTCCACATTACTGTACTTTGTTTGAGAAGGAAGTTCATGAAGATTTAACACTCATTTACATCTTCCTAAATTTGAGACAAGGAATTCCTTTGATTTCAACAGATCTCCAGTGGAATAGAGTGTTCAAAATCTGGCAGAAAGTTGTCAAAAGGTTTTCCAGATTGAAATCAGAATGGAAAGAGAGGAAATGACAAGACATATGTAGAACATTCTGTAATCATAAGCGACTTAGAAGACCAAGTACTATTTTTCCACAGACTCTGAGGCCTTAGCACATCCTGCCTTCATTGAAGATTTCTGATGTTTTTATCCCATGCCACCTATCAGAATAATATAAACTAAGATAAGGAAAAATAAGAATTTTAAACAAATGTTCTGCTATGTTAAATAAATACCAGTAGGATAGAATTACATAATGAGGAGCTACAAAACAAAATAGCAACCAGAGCTGGCTTGTAAGCACACAGGTATACAAAAATATTCTCTTCCATCCTTTCTGATGCAGGAAAATTTTTACCGCATTTTAAATTTTTAAAAAGAAAACAGCTGAGGACAGATTTATCTTGGTTTGTCCTTAAAGAACTAAACATAAAACAGTATGCTCAGAAGGCAGAAAGAAACAGTAAGAGAATCTCTGACCTGCCTAAGCACAAATAACAAGATTGAAATTCACAGTGTTATTCCACATCGCATGCTTTCTTGATCTGAAAATGTATCATTTAAAAAAAAAAATTGTAATGGATTATCTGTTCTCCATCATGCAGTTTGATAGATACAGAGCACAAAACAAATAACCCTGTGGGAAAGCAAAACCATTTACAGTTCAGGTAAAAGAGAAAGAAAACACTAGAAAAATAATCACAAATGTAGAAGTCTTCCCAGCAGATAGGGTTTATTATGTGCATGGTAATGTTCTCTGCAAGCTGTTTTCCAAATGTGATGAATAATGTTTAAAAAGCTAGTGCCTTTCTTCATTCTTAATCTGAGTTACCTTTAACATATGGAGGAGGAAAAGAAAAATCCCCATCTTGCCTTCTATTACCTTGCTCAGTGCTATTTCTTCCCCCATTTTTATCCCCCACCCTCAAAATCCTCTTAATTCACCCATGCTCCCAAGGAAAATAGCTTAGTACATAAAAACAAGTGATAGCACTACAATTCTGCAAAATAACCCAAAGGTCCAGTTACTGGAGATACACAAAATGACAATTTTTTTTTATTCATTCCTTAAACTGTCATGGGTTGTTTTTTTTTCATGCCTACCTACCTTTGCCAATGTCACTGACCAGACTCCTGACATAAAAGCCACCACCACATTCAACATCTGGAATGTTAATAGTGACACAGTAAATTGCCAGAGCAATGTGAAGTCTACTTTACATAGATAGCATGCCCCCACATAAATGTAAAAATGCACTAAGCAAACAACCCAGTGATAAAATATTTATAGGATGCAACATCAATTATTCATCCTGTAACATATGTGCGGGTGAGATTGCTAAGCTAGACAGGAGGGAAAGCAAATACAATGGCAACTAAACTAACTCACTAGAAATTATGTACTTGCTATGGTAGGTAAATAAATGCTTCAGTCCTATTAATTTTAAAGGTTTCAGAAGATTCTTTCCTATTTCTAACAACGAAAACAAGTTATTTCAAGTATAGTCTAAACTGACTATCAGTGCCTTTAAGATATTGCACACAGGCAGCTCCAATAAAATTTTAAAATTCACCTTTAACTATCCCTGCTCTCTCAGCCCTTCCCTTCTCCCTCTGCCCATGATCAGCTACCAGTCACTCAGCCATAAAGTAAGACCTTAAGTAATACAGCACTGAGTTCTGTCACTCATACCTACTCATCATAGAGCATCTGGTCCATCAGAGAACTATGGATCTACTAGGCAGATGATCAATGCAAGACATTATCTTCTTGACCTCACAGCAGCAGCAAACATTTTCAACAGTATTTTTGGTTTATTTATTAATGTGCTTCTTAATGTACTACCCAAGTTTCTTCATGTGTGACAGAAGAAAGGATAAGATCCTGCCTCCTTATCTGAGGAAAAGGCCTGACAGTAACTGATACTGTACCTTGCTGCACCCTGGGAGAGATGCCAGAAGGCCTGGGCATCTGGGCAAAAGCATGGGCAAAGTCAAGCAAGCAGATATGAGAAAGGAGGAATGAGTTCGAGGTTGCAAAATCATGGACAGATGCAAATAATCCCCTGACCAGCATCTCAGAATTTTCCCTCACAGAAAGATTACAGATAATCGGCTTAACTTAAAACCACAATACAGTGCTTTTACTGCAAAGTGAAAGCCTCTGCACATGGGCCCACACCAAAACAAGTAGCTGAGGGAAATGAAACCCGTTTCACTATTTTATTCCTATTCTGAGTGTAAATAAGCACTAACAAGCTGGGAGCATTGCTCTACGTAATAATCTCTGGCCTTTACCCAGTGTGAACAGTGGTGGCTGGAACTGCTCGAGGGAGAGGCTGTACACTCTTACTGGCCGAGCAGGCTTGGCTTCGACTGCTTCTCCTCTCTGCATCAGAGTTGATAACCTTTCTCCATCCTTCTTCAAAGCAGAATAGCTGATCAGATAGAGCATGGAAATGTGTGTCATATGGTTGTAATAAAACAAGCTTCCCATATTCCAGATTCTGTCAATACTGTACTACAGTAGCATACATTTTACCATTCTAATCCTCTCCAAGTGCTCACCAAAAAGAAAAAAACCCACACCAAAACAAATCCAAAACACACAAAAAAAAACCCACACAAAAAAACCCAACTAGGAGGTGTTTCTGACATCTCTCAGACACAGAATCACATTCACCAGCAGCTATATAAACTGGAAAACAAGAGATGGTCCTGTGTATCTCTTCCTGTAGAAATTTAAAAGTATTTCATCACTCAATCTGTAGTTTATGAACACAAAGGGTTTCTACAAGGAGTCCACCACTTGCAGCTGCCTTTAACGTACTGCCTCTCAGAAGTCTGCAGGACATACTCAGTTCCAGTGTAACATTAGGCTTGAGCATTGGGAGCTGCTCAGGCATCTTCTGTAATTCTGCCTTGCTCCTTTACTTAACCCACACTAGGGTGTTCCCTAAACAGTAACTACCAAGTTATGTAGCTTTGTTCTAGGGTGTTCAGAGGGCCACTATAAAACAAAAAAAAATAATTTGACTGATGACATGAAACTTAACCCAAAGCTCCAAATTTGATCTTCACAGAAAGATGACCACAGACAAATCAAAAAAGATCTTGGTCAAATTAGCAGAGGGCAATTGGAAACAGGTCACATGAAGCAGAACACCTGCTGAATTACTGACCTTATAGTACTCACAATGGAACCACAGTAACCGACCCATTGCAAATGCAAAGGACAGCATGTTAGCTTAAATCACTACAAAGGCCATCTGCCACAAGCCAAGTGCTTGCACACTGCCAGCTACTAGGGCTCACCTGACTAGAAGAAATATGCTAAGCTATTGAAGCTCAGTCACTAAATTGCTCATTCATATTTGTTAGTTTTCAGAAAAATAATTTGAAGCTATTTAAGGCACTTCCACGCAGATATCAGCAAGCCTCCTCTTACTCCACAACTAGAATTAAAGACTCAAGAGTTTTGCTCTCTAATTAGAAGACAGGATAGAAGGCAGCACACCCTGCAAAGCTGTTTAAGACCTCTTTGCTACTTTACATTTACCATGAGAAAAACAGACTCCAGGTTACCACTTGTGCTGGATGTTCAAATGGGCATTTGCAGTTGCAAGCATTACACTCCTAAGTCTGCCTTGCCTCTATCCTGTTGCCAAAATGTATTTTCTCATTTCTAAGAGAACTGAATTCTGTTGGCACATCTTAACAACTGAACATATCTGCCAAGAGTGTTGGAATATTGCAGAACTTACAGTGGAGGAACCTGCATTATGTCCCCAGTGAACTTTTGCAGCACATTTTCAAGATCTCCTTTTGTTACCTGGTCTGTAGAAAGAAAACAGTATTTTAGCATTGATATTCCCATGGCACTAACAGCATCAATCACATTCTGCAGACACAAAGCAGAGTTCCCGCTCATCTGTATTTAGATTAGGTGACAAACACCAAAGAAAAGAGACAAAAAACAGAATGTAGGTAGGAGTGGAATTATCATGAAAAGGGCGGAACAAACTGTCCAAGGTGATTAAGACAGTCTGGTCGCTTTCAGTAGGACACAAATACCAACAAACAGTCTTCTTTTGTAATTTCTCTCTCTTGGGGCTGCAAATTAATTTTTTCTTGGGAACTATGCAAAAAAACCTACACAATTTGTCCAACTGACCCAAAGGAATAGAATGTTCATCTAACCTTGGCAACTTCTCTTTATGAGTACCTAACTGTGGGGGAAAAAATAGAACTGATTATTAGAGAACAAAAGCATTATGGCAGGGAAGTTTCTAGTGAAGAAAAAGTCTGCATCTGGAACAACACATCAAATTTCTCTATCAAACATCTAACCTGCAAATGCACAGCAGCATACTGATATATATTGCTAAATATTAAGTAAGGCAATTTTACTGAAGAAACTCTGTAAAAGAAAGCTGCTTCAGGCAATCTACTTCCTTTTAAAAGAGTCCCACTTTTATTAGAAGGCTATAACCTAAGTAGCTGATTGCACTGGTCCTTTGAAATACTATTCAGTAGAGATGACACTCATCCCCAATTTATTTTAGAGTACAAACATAAGATCTGTAATCACAATGCACTTCAGTGCATTTCTACTGTCTAGAACTTGACTAAACCTGTTTCTCATAAGCTAAATTCAATTAGTAGCATCCTGCTAAGTCAACAGCATCCTGGAACATAAAACAGATTGATTGATTGAGTGACTGAGCGATTGATTGATTTATGGAGCCTTCAGTAGTTTTTGGAATACACCTTTACTTACAAACCTTACAAAACAGATGTACTTCATGCTGTAAGTAACAAAGAAGTTCCTTCCACATGAGCTTTGGAAGACGGCAACGTGATACCTCACTTCTGCAGAGCATGCCTGGCAGTATCAAGAGTAGATGCTGTCCCTAGATCTCAGCAGCTATCTCAAGAAGTGTCATTAACAGCAAGGTTGCAAGGCACCAAAGTCAGTCAGGGATAGTGAAAAAGATCAATGTACATCAGAATACAGAGTAGGAACAACAAAATAAGTTGTATAGTAAGTCTGGATCTTCTTACATGGTTACTTCAATCTTCTGTATTAGCAGAAGATTAACTTCTAGTTTAGCAGCATATAACAACAAAATTACATGTTGGAAAGTTAGCATGACCCAGCTGTATGCTGTGAGCCTTCTGGTTGCTTCAGGCTAGAATTTAGTATTTAAGATCTAAGCATCAGTGTCACTTGGGGTTCTCTTTCAATTTTTACCTCATGAACTGAATTTGTTGCTAGTACATCTAATGAGACATCTGAGTTCAGTTCTGGTTCTGATCTCGTATTTCCCTGATGGAGAGGTTACATCTAGCCTCTGAGGAAATTAGTCATACTAAGGCAATCTCTGTCTCCAGGGAAAAATATCCCCTAGATGATGAATGATGTATTAAGCCATTAACAAACAAAGTTGTGTGGTGTGTATAAAGTAAGTATTTACGGATGAGTTTGCAAAGATCTCGAATAAAACACATTTGTCTTCTGCAATACATCATGGCACAAGCTGACTAGTATCACATTCCGAAAATCAAAATATGTGCTTTTTTATGTTTCAGCATTTTTCAGCCTTTTGGTTAATGGATTATACTGGATTCTTGCCCCTTCCTAGAGAACAACACATAAGCTGTTGGAGCTTTCAATCGTCTCTCAGACATAAAGGAATGCTCTATTAATCTGGTCACAAACAAACAGTTTCACTACATGTAAACTCTATATCTGTCCCAGACATCAGACTGAACTTACGTCTCTTGTAGGGCACAATGCCCACACCGAGAATCAGCTCCTTCATAACATCTATAGCACAGGTGGAAGGGAATGCAGTTCTGCTGTTCAGGTGAACCATCTCCTTTTAGGCCTGTGAGCCTACAAGTTTGGGTTTAGTAGTTAACAGCTTGCCTGGTCAGCAAGTTTAGGGAAGCATTTGGACTCACCCTCCATCAAGCATGAAATAAGAATACACAGACATTAGGGCTAATTAGCATCAACAGTCTCAAAACTTTCTCTCCCCATCTGACTTCTGTCACAGATGCTAACTGCCCTTGTTACCCAGAGTCAGCCTACTCCTCTGAGTAGCCTCATCACAAATACCAAATATTCTTATCTGTTATATTTCAGAGCACAAGTTTTTGCTAGAAGCTGGGCTTGAACTGCAGCTCTTTGGCCTTTCAGGGAGGAACATGGCAGCTGTCACTCTGTTTCACAATCATTTTAATGAGGACTGTCAAGATTTGGCCCATTGGATAATTGCATCCTGTCTCCAGTAGTAACAACAGCCTTAGCTTAAAACCTGCTCTGTGACTACAGTATTTAGAACACATTCAATTCAACACTCTTTTCTACATTTCTTCCCAAGCCCCCAGACTAACAGCAATCTCTGCACATGCCATGTGTCTTTCAGTGGAAAACCCTATCAGCATCCTGCATGCTGATAGCATTCTCCTGCTATCATCAGAAAGGAAGTCACCAAACCAAAAGGTGCCAATTGTGCCACAACCTCAAGAAACCTCCTCTTAAGAGTGATATTGTCCTGTGCTTATTAACCAACTACACCGAAACAGAGCACAAGAATTGTCCATGACAGTCCAAGAGAACTATAACAGATAATCTCTGCTCAATTTGGCCCAGCACAAATAACTATTTTCAAATTACTGAGGCAGATCTATTAAATATGTATTTCAGCATCATCAGCAGAGACCTGCAGAAAATCCTCACAAATGTTTTTCTCCATGTCTGGATATAATCTGTAGGCAGTTGGGAGGAAGAGGATCTCAGAATGAGCATTCCTGTGCATAGTTACAAACGTCAAAAAAAAGGGCTACAAACATTAATGTGCTCAAGAAAGCATCATTCCAGATTTTTATATGTAATGCAACCTGGTTTAGTGCCCTTTCTCTGCATATATTCCTGACCATGCAGGATTTATATTCCCTAGCAGATGCTCTGCTTCTCCCAGGATCCTTATAGTTGCCAAAGGAAAGCTGAAATTCAGCTCAAATTCCTGGTTTGTCTGTTCTTAGAGTACCAATAAGGGTTATGGATGACAGACCAACCAGAGAAACCCATCCTGCAGAAAATGAAGCTGCTTTGGAGAAGACACTTTATCTGCTCCTCTTTTAGAAGAGAAGGAAATACAAACTATGTAAGTAGCATGGAGCTAAAAAAAAAAAAAATAAAGAAAAAAAAAGGAGTATGCATGTTCTCCTTCATTCCAAAAAATTCAAATCTGATTAACTGTACCAACATGGAAAGCAACTGAGACCAATTTCACAAACATTCATTTCAGCCATCGGCTTCAGCAAAGGAGAACTCTGTCCAGCACCCAAAACTGCACTGCCCTAGCAATGCCAATACTGCTCTTCATGAAACTGCACGACAAACTGGATCATACAACTGATCTAAGTTTAAAAAGATACGCAACTCCAAAAAAAGGGGAGAGATTTTTAACCTAAATCAGTTCCCCAAGCAGACAGTAACAGAAAGCTAAACCACCATAATAGAGAGAGGAGGTAGTGCAGAGGTGGGAACTGCTGTAAACAAGAGCTGCCAGTAAAAGAAATGTGCATGAAAACAACACTCTAAATTCTGTCAGCAGTAAACAATACAAAATAAAATAGGCAAAACTACTGTTCAAGAAACAGATTTTTAAACCAAGAAAGTGTTTTCTCCAACCATAATGAAGTGTCAGCAACTCGAATACCATATGGATGCTCAGTCCTTCAGAAGCTTAAAAAAGTCTTAGAACTTTACCCTAGAGCAGAAGCAAAATGATCCATAACATTACCTAGTAAATAATACTATTTAGAATGATCCATAAAGTTAATTTAGACAAGAAACTCACACTTGCCTGCCTTGTGCAAAATGAAAAACTGCAAAAGAAAAGAGATTGGGAGTGAGAAGTGAAACCCACACCACCTTTTTCATCATGCTATTATTAATTTACTTCATGTACCTATTACCAGGTACCACAAACAGAGTCAGACCTGTACAGTTGCTAAGCAACCAGGTACTTATTGTTTTTCTTTTCTTTTTTTCCCTCGGGTTGTGAAAGAACTGATGGCAAATACATTTGGTGTGTCTCTGGTTAGTTTAACTTTGTTTCTAAAATGCCCTGAGTATTGTGGAATGTCCACTCCAACAAAGCCACAGTCAGGATTAGTTCTGAAGCCTTAAACTCTTGCAATGTGTTTTGTGGGTTGGGAAAGTTCATTTATTAAAGCTGCTAGGACACAGAATGCAAGCAAGATTTGGTAGAACACATGTAAAAAGTAGTTTAGGATATCCTCATTTTATGTCAAGCAGTCTGTAGTTGAAGAGGCATCCTAGAGGGAAAATCTATGTATTTTATTCCTCCACCGATCTTGAAGGGTGTTACTAAAAGAGCACTCATGGGACTATACATTGACAGAGGAAAATTTTACTGGACACAGCACATCTTTTGTCAGTCTGTCAAAGGTTTAGAATTACACAGTCCTGCCCAATTCTCTTTTCTCCCTCCTAATCTAATGCCTGGTTTGTTTTCTTCCAACAGAAATGAACACTTGCACTGGACATAATTGCATGAAGCTGGTCTGAATTATATGAGCACTTAAGTTGAAGATGAAATAATCTTTGTTTGATTTCACATTTAAACTTAATTCACAGAGTCCTAAACATCTTCTGGTTTTCTACAACAGAGACCATTTATGCCTTCAAATTTGATCAAGTATATAGATACATTTATGCTTACCATAAGGTTTTTCTTCAGTAACCTTTCCTGTAGCATCTAATGTATCAGTGGCTTTGCCCAGTAGTCCAATGGCAGTGTACTTCTGGAAAGAAAAAAGAGAGATTGGTGAGACAGGGCTTCAAAGTTCTTTTTTTTCTTTCCTTTTAATAAATACTGCAAGTACCAAGGACTTCAAATCAGGACAAGAAGAATAATACTATCTGAATAGTCAATCCAGCAACTTTGAGTAAGCAAAATTAAAGATGAAAAGACATGGAACTAAACAAAAAGTAAATCCTGTATCACACGTGCCCTATGATTTCAGTTTTACAAACCTCATGAAGAAGCAACCTAATTTTTACTCTAAGTACATCAACACTATTAAGAAAACAACAGAGTGGTAAAATCAAAGCCTCTGTGGGGTGTCACATGTCACTGTTGAAGCAGGGAACATAAGAGTACCTCTAACATAACTTTCCTGTTCTTTCACAATTTAAAAACAAGAACAAACAAACAAACAAAAGCCAACCAACCAACCAAACAAGCAAAACACACATTTCCAAGGCAAGGCATTACACAGTTCTGCTATGAAATGCAGTGATATGCAATAGCCCAAAGCTGAAGTTTTGAACATCTGGAATCTGGTAAAGACCTTGTGACCAGCAGAAGGAGCGCAAGGCAATTGACATCTCTGCTCACATTGGGTTCTCCAAGTATTTGTGTTCCAGGGTTTGTCAGGGTTCTTCTCTAAAGAATTCTTCACTGTATGTGTTTGTACCTTGCAAGAAGGTATTAACCTGTTACCAGGTGAGTGGCTCTTGTCCTTATTGCATTTCATCTGATATCTTCCTTTTTCACATTTTCACCTCAAATACTGCCAGACTGTAGGCATATGACAGAATGGCAAAAGACTTCCCATGAACCAGCTGCTGTTAGTAGTCTTTTCTCAAGACTACTAACACATGAAGACTCACTCTGTATCACAGAATCACAAATGTTAGGGGTTGGAAGGGACCTCTGGAGATCTAGTCCAACCCCCTGCAAGAGCAGGATAACCTGGAGCAGGTTGCACAGGACAGTGTCTAGTCGGGTTTTGACTATCTCCAGAGCTGCCTGTATTCTGTACCATGAGTTTGGGTCAAGTCAGATATTAAAATCTGTGGTTTGACCCACTGCCTATTCCATTGCATTTCCCTCAGCCCTATGTTAAGTCCAGAGGCCTTCAAGGTAAAGCATTTACATAGCCTGGAAGAGAAAAAACAAGGTGTTCCACATACCTAATTCCCAGTAAGGTTTCAATGAACTTACTCACAACTGACCTAATACAAATTTGAACCAAGTCATAAAAAGATGTATTTCCTGGATGGTGGCTGACCAAATTCTACTGGAACACATACAAGAAGGCATAAGCAGTAACATTTTACTCTTTGATGCAATGTATACTTTCTTATATACTTGTGAAGTACAAACAAGCACAAGCAACAATAGTGTAGGCGTATAAATTCTACCTACAAAATGGGACTACAAAGACATGCCTTAATTTTGTTCCATGTGACAACCTGCCACTTCAATGTATTTCTTCAAGCAACTGCCACAAAATGGAAGCAGCAGGAATAGTCAGACAAAAGTCAAAGGAGCACAGAATTTATGTCACTGTATTCTTTGCTTAATATACTAAGGCTACTTTTTTCCTAAATAATGCAGAGGTCTGAATCTCCTGATAACTCCACAAAACTAGCCATTTTCAAATTCAAATTCTGGAAGTTACATACTTTCAGAATACATGGAAAAGAATGGATGAAGGCTGCTCCACAACAAATATTTAAATAAACTCTAAAGTATATTATCTGCTCACAGGACCATAAAACTACCTGCTTTCTGAGACATTTAATGATCTAGTTCTTAACATTTAATAGCACAGCTAGCAAGAGACACTATTAAGCAACTATTCTAAAGGTTAATAAAAACATCTAAGTAGATCATAATTCTAGCATGATGAACGGTCTTAGCAGTTCAGCTAAACTCTAAAACTTCACATACCATCTTCAGATGTTTCCAAATCAAAGTACTGATACTACTTCAGTTTGAATTACTTTCTTCCTCTTAATTCTGGTTTGGCTATCGCTTCAAGTTGTCTGTTAGAATAATGTGCTATATTTGACCTACCAGCAACAGAGAAACAGACAGTATCTTCTGTTTATATGTAATGCAAACTGTATGAACAATATAATCCAAATCTCAACACTTAACTTCTCCTTTAATTTCTGCAAAAAGGGCAAAAACCTATCTAATTTGTAAAAAGAGCATCCTTAAAAATTAGTCACAAATGCCCATTCCTTACAGGAGCCTTTCAAGAGTCACAAAAGACTTGAGCCAGCAATGCAATAATCCCACAAAGAAGGCTATAACAGGTCAGGAAATTAAGAATTATATTTGGCTTATGATCAGTCTCTGGAGCACCCTTGGGTATCTACGATTATCTATCATAATTCTTACTAGACACTTAATAGGGTTAACTTCCCCTTTGTTAGTGTGCAGAGCCTCAAGCTTGTAGAAGATAAAATGAGAGTCCAGACTTAATCTATTGTTCCTCTTATTTTGTGTCAAAATTCAGCATTAACTCCCTTTAGACTCTTAATTCACACTGCCCTCAGAAGCACCCAATGGATTCTGAGTCATTTAAAAAGTCTTTGGTGACCTTTTCTCACCTGTGTTGGCAATGATTTCTTTCTTCCAGATTTATAAAATACATCTAGGGGCATTCTTCCTGTACTCTCAAATTACAAATCACTGCAGGAACAGAGACAGCAACTGCTCACAACCATGCTGCTTCAACCCACTCAACCCGAAATAAAAAAAGCAAAGCAGTAGGTGTTGCAGGCAGTGGAAAAGACTAGCAAATGCAGACTGTGACAGGAAACGTTCCTACATTGGCAGCTCATCAGAGAACACTCTGCCAATCAATAGTTCCTATCTCCTTGCCCTCTGCTCATCTCAAGAGACCAGGACCCAGACCACTTAAAGATTAAAAGCAGCACCTCAAGTTCTCTATGGGATTCCACAGCATGCAAACGTAACTCATCACAAGTTAAGATAAAGCATTCCCAGCCACATCTTGCAAGCACTACAGCACCACGCATTAATTCCAGCTTCTAATGGTGGCTGCGTGGTCCCAAAGCATAGCCTCAAAATTGTGCAACAGTACAACCATGAGGGCATACAGACCTTGCCAAAACTATCCTGAATCAAGGAGTGGCTACATCTCTCTGCCTTCTAAAAGACCATTTTCTTGACATTATGGCAACCAAAAAAAAAAGGCAGCAAAATTATCAGAAGCCCTTAAGTATCAGTAACTCTTTCACTCACACTAGTGAAGACAGCCACTTTACAGGGACAAACCACTGCACTCTGTCAACGATAATGTGAAAACTGTCACACAGACTGGTGGGTGTGGTGGATGTGACCTCAACAAGACAAGAAAGACAGTCAAGTTGCTTAGTACCATGCTTGTGGCAAGAAAGAAAGAAGCCACAAAAGCCAGGACTGGAGAAAGAACAGGATTACAGGAACCCCTAAGAAACAAATTACAAATCCTCTAATAAATGTGACAGATTTTGAGAAGAGGAATTTTGTTTCAGAGTCACGACCACAGGGCACAGTCAAAATTCTCACAAATAATAAACTGTTGGTGTTTACAATGGTTTAGTAAAAGAATAGCTGGACATGAGCAAACAGTGCACACTGGCAGCCCAGAAGGCTAATCGCATCCTGGGCTGNTTATGTCATATCCAGTTTCAGAAAAAACCCTTACATTGATATGGAAAGTGCATCCATTAAAAAAAAAAAAAAGAGAAGAAAGGCAAGAATTTATCAGTATACATATTTAACTGTGAAAGGAGGAATAGGAGGAAAAGGTAGAAGAATTGTCTCCCATGGGGGGGTACAACCGGCACAACCTACCCAGGGGTACTCCTGGAGTCTGAAGCCCCTGGGCTGACTGCCAGGCATGTCTGCCCCCACTTATCAGTGCAAATGCCAGACAGACCATGGAACAGAGCTTCTCAGTTTTCACTGTTAATATATCAAAGTTTTACTTGGAAAGAAGCCAGAGACTTAAAATCTTAAATTATAACATGTTTTAAAAGCTTTTGCAAACATGGAGAAGCAACACTTTAGAAGAGCTAGACAGAAACACAAGTAATTACAAATTAAGGTCACTAGTAGCTGTCAGAAAGACTAAGATGGTTCTCACTGCAAGAATCTCCCAGGCAAGCAAGCTCTCTGGAAGAGGCAGTTCATGAATTCATCCAAGGATGACCCATTTTCTAATCACAGCAGCAACTGAATATAGAAGTGCAACAGGAAAATAACTAACTAAATAAAAGCTACAGACCCCTGTGCAAGAAACTAAAAGCTGAGAAAGTTTAACCAGATTTGATAGAAACAGGAAGTCAACCTATGTAAACTGATGTCTGTGTGTAGCTGGCAGGTTTGAGGGAACATAAACAAAACAAACAAAAAACAAGACCAGAAAGCAGGGAACATAAACAAAACAAACAAAAAACAAGACCAGAAAGCAAGTGCTCTTGAGAACCTGAAGGAAATCAAAGTGAGTGCATAGCAGGCAAGCACAGATCACAATTAGTGCTCCTGAACCAAACCATTCAGTTTGCACATTTTGGTTTGTGCACTTACATTTTTGTAGACATAGGCCACTGAGAGGTCTGGGTGAAGAGGCCTTAAGCTCTCAGTTTTACAACAACATTCAGTTTGTGTGCAATGGTTTCTAAAGCATAACTAAGGTCCTCTGGATTTAATATTTACATAACTTGTATTTGCTGTTTGTATAACACTAGCAGCTACTAGTGGTTTCCAGTATGCTAATCATCCACCAAACCAGAAGAGTACATGAGGTAGACAAATAAACTGGAAAAAACCCAAAGGTTGCCATAGTTTCAATTATTTTCCAAAACAAAGCACCCTCACTAAGCAGATTCCAATATATTAAAAGCACAGAGCCCTAATCTCTTAAAAGCAGGTTGCACAGAGGCAAAAATAAAGACTGCAGAATGAGGGAGGAGTTCAATATTTTACAATAGAGCAAATTCAAAATTACCCATCACCAAACATGTCTTCTTAATATACACAAATATTACAACTTCTCTTCTCTACCATTCATTTTTTTCTCCTAAATGAAAAAGCTGACTTTGTGCTATGCCTGCACAAAAATTTATTTACTGCTAGATGCTGTAATTGTACTGTCATTGCTGAAGAACTATCTGATCTTTACTTTTGGATTAACAGGATTTTCTAACCTCTTATGTCAGCTTATTTTAAAAGTTCAAATATATAGGGTGACTAGATTTTCAGTGCGAAGGGACTAGAACCACCTGTAACAGGGAAAAGCACAGAATATACTTTACCTGGAGATGACAGCTAAAAACTGCAGCAGATTCAAATTTTGGTGTTAAGAGAGAGGGCAGGAAAGGGGTAGGAGGAGGAACAATACAGACTCATAGCGCCCAAGAGAGGATACAGGTTAATAAGCAGAAGCGGCTGCTTGTAACCCACAATCTCTTTAGGCAAACTTCTCTGACACGTGGTGTCTGTGGAAACCTATGCCACTCACCAAAATGTCTCAGATTGGCTCTTAGATTTCATCTTCCACATTAATACCTGTTCTTTACCCGATTCCTCATTCTGTCTTCTAGCACCAATACCACAGATTATACAAAATAAACAATGATGACCTTCAACTTCTGAGAAAGAGAGTTTTAAAGAAATTTGTAATTCTCTGCCTAAAAATACAAGGCAATCCTTCTAGAGGGCTAAGACTTTATAGGTATACACAAATTCATGGGTAAAGTTGAATGCATGAAAG
This sequence comes from Bucco capensis, assembly GCA_013396975.1. Taxonomy (NCBI): domain Eukaryota; kingdom Metazoa; phylum Chordata; class Aves; order Piciformes; family Bucconidae; genus Bucco; species Bucco capensis. The sequence goes on from VWZO01014466.1 coordinate 55,039, forward strand.
CCTTTAAGTGAATTCAAAGACACTGCTAAGGCCAAGATGCAGTAAATTCTAAAAGGCAGTGCTAAGAGTACCTCAAATTACTAGAAAGGAACACTACAGAAAACAATGGAAAATTGCTAATTTAAATCTGAGGGGGTTTTCTGTGATTTTTACTAAGAAAAAGGTCTTACCATGTTGCAGTCTTGATTTTTTTTTTTTTTAATGAATGCAAGGAAGAACTGTAAAAGTAGCACAGAGATATACACAATTATAGACAGGTTAAAGGGAAAGAAGGTGACAGTGACCTCATGAATGGAAGAATACAAAAATCACTAGAGCATGGTCTTGAAATATTCTGCATTTTTGGAGAAAGAGCTCCTGCAGCACAAATAGGCGCAGTCTTGTCAAGATTTTCAACAGTTTAAAAAAAGTGTGAATATTAACAGAACATGAAGCCAAGCTATTAATAGATTAGGCCTCTTACACAGCATGTTCAGCCAGCTTACTAATGGTACCACTGCAGGAAAGTGTCTAGCTCTACTATTTAACCGCTTCTTTTTCTACGACTTTGTTTTGGGGATACTCAGCAGGGCAGGAAAGAGTAGATATTCAAATCAGCCTCTTATGATCTGTTATCAAAAAAGCAGGTTAAAAAAGCATCATATGTTTTACAGTAACAGGTCATTAAAGATGTTGGCAGTGTGGAACATGTAAGGGGCACATTTAAGACAATTTTATCCAACTAGTGCATTAGCCCTTCCTGATTCCTGCATCTTCCACTGTGAAGGCTTAACATTTTTCTCAGTGCATCTTGTTTTGTACAGACACTACTTCAAGTTTTGATAATACCTTCTACACATTCTCAAAACACATCAAAACGAACATCATTTATTCACTTTCCAGACTTCCTTTTATATAAGCATTTTCCTTGTGACAAAATAAGGACGACAACCATACTTTCATATACTGACATTAATCTCTAGTCAGTATCTTGAGGCACTCAGGGAATAAGAAATTTGTTGTCAGTAATGCACAACAATACACACAGGATAGAAACTAATGCTAAGTTTGCATAAACAACAATGGCTCTCCGAACCAACACCCTCTGCTTTGGAAGGGGCCCTGGAATTACCTACCATAAGCTATTATAATGGTGTTTGGCTTTAGCTGTTATAGACTACACGCATAAGGAGGACAAGTTTTCTTAATAGGTGTGACGTCTTTGCACTGTATTATGCAAACATACAAGGACATAATTCCTTGAATGTTTGCACAGTAATGTAACAAATACCATGTAATAGAAATACCAAGATTTCTCTGTTCTATACCTGTATTTCAGGAATGCAATATACTTCATCTAACAGAAAAAATGGTAACTAAATGGGTGAAATTACGCAACCACTACTTGTCAGGAAGAATCCACCTAGCCAGGCTACAAGGGCTGAAACACATCCATCCGCCCATGGGTTAACATTTGTCATAAAACAATCATTTCATCTCCTATCTGCCAGCCCTGTTCCTCAAGGGAAACCTATAAAACACCTTTCAAAACAAGCCTGGGAACTAAAATTTGTAACTCCACTGGGTTCAGAAAAAAACATGGGCTCAGTAGAGATACTGGATTTATGGCATACTGTAACATTACCTCACACTAACCCCTTCACATGCCACAACATATAATCTACCAGGCACTCTCTTCCCCTAGGAGATAACCTTATCATCTCCTCCTTTCCTCTCCTACCTCCATTTTTAGGAAACAGTAATTTCTTTGGGCTTGAACAAAGGCAAAGTAATGACATTTTGTGCAGCTACAATCCTTTCTGCTTAAGTGAGAAGGTCAGATACCGCACTCTCTTTTTGTTACCTCTCCCATCTCAATACAAATAAAAACTGAGTCAGACCCTTGGTTATTGTGGCTAGGATACTGTAAACAAAGAGGCGTGAGAATGTAACAGCACATGAACCACAGAGTGAAAAATGAGGAGGTGTTGCAGATGAAAAATTTCCTAGGTAAAGACCTAAAGAGCAAACAAATAACTTTTACTTGGATGCCTCCAAGACAAATCTAGACAGTTGCATATGGTAATATTGCAACTCAGAAGCAATAGCCCAACTAAAACCACAGATGGACACAAGTAAGACAGGATCTAAAGAATCATCAAGCAAGCAATAACAGTCCTCCTTGCCTTGAGACAGGAAGTTTGGCTGATGGCTTGTGAACAAAACCTTGCTACCCCACACAAGAGATGAATTGGGAAAGCCGGTAGTAAAATGTAGTCCATTTGTGTGGGACAGTCTTGGGGTCTTACTTACAATTGCCCTCACAGAATTTTTGGTATACTACAAGCATTAACTACTTTTTCCTTCAGCAACGGTCTAAAAGATACCTACTTCACTAAAGTCTAAAAAAATCTGAAATACACCTAAAAGCCCATGGCTTCTATTTTAGATCTGAGAAAGGGCTTGCATATCTAAACACTTTGCCATACAATAGTGATCAGTCCAATAAAAAGTATTAACACTTCCGACAGATCTTGCCCTTCCACGAAAATGTGAAAAATACCAGAATGTGAAAAAGAAAACAGAACACATCACTAAGCACTGTAAGAATAACTAGTTTTGATTTTACCAGCTCCAAAAGAAAGGAAGATAAAGCAAACAGCTCAGCTGGTGATACTGTACAGAAATTTTTAAGATTAAAAGTAAGAGCACACACCACCAAGAGAATCCTTCAAAAGGAAAGTCAACTCAATTTTCTTGCACTCGTAACTCAAATTTATGAACTGAGGCACAAACTGCTATTGAAATACATTTTTTTAAAAAGAAAATCCCACAGTGCAGCTCTTTAAAAAGAAAATTAGGATTTCCAAAAAAATAGTGCTTACACCATCATGCTGTGCTTGTTAATTTGCAAACACACAAATGCTGACAGAATAGAGGTCTCAGAGATGCCAACTTCTTATAAGCCTCTTGAAAATGGACAGATAAAGGAAATAAATCTATTGCAGCTTCCACTAAGGAAAAAAGGTCTAGAGGGGGCCCAACTGTATTACGGGATACCAAAAAGTCCACATGGAGCTTTGGTGTCTAACGAGCTGTAAACAAAGTCACAAGAAAAGGTGTCATTAATTCTGCTCATTATAGAACTACTAGATGTGTTTCTTAATGCATTATTAATTCACTGAATTCACTGCCAAAAGACGGAAGCCAAAGACTTAATTTAAAAAAACTGAATTCATGGAGAAAGCTAGCAACCTTTATTTTTAACGGATACAAATTAAAGTCTAATTTTTAGGACAGTAAGATAGTCACAGAATGCAAAGAAAAAACCTTCTTTACCAACACTTTGTTCCACAGCATCTGGTGCCAACCCTCTAGAGAAACAATTTTGCAATACACAAACTCTAATCCTGGAATCAGGTAACTTACATGCCTCTCAAATATCTTTCCTGATTTGAATAAATTCCTGCTCAGACAAGTCCCCTCTCATAGGATACAATCGGAATGGCAAGTTTCAGACCTGATTGTGAGACCTGACCTACCAAAACTCAAATTTTAACAAATAACCAATAAATCAACATTGTCACATCAGGTTGCTAATGTATCTTCATTCTACCTATAATCTCTTTTTCTCTTTCTAGTCCTCACAATCATTTGGAGTTTGGGTTTTACTCTATCTAAAGGGTTTGGGTTTTTATTTTTTGTTTGGTTTTGTATAGTGTTTCACTCTGGCAGAGCCACAACTTTGAAGATTAAATTTTCGACTTTAACTAGTCCTTGCTCAAGTTTGTGCAACCAGCATGAATTACTCAGGCAATTCCCCTAACATAAGTAAGCACTTGGGGTTTCAGGTTGTATGTGGACCATGACAAGAAGTTGTATCTTCAGTTAAAACCAATATGCCAATGCATTTTGCCCATCCACAGGCAGTCCCTTCTAGCACAGTTTGATGGAGGACCAAGTTCTGGCTTCATTCACACCAGTATGACTCAAATTCTCTTAGGGTGAACTCAGATGTCAGCTCACTGAAAAAATACACAAATTAGGCATGAAATTGAAGTCTGAAAATTTCAATTATCCTGTTGTATTCTACCTAAAAATAGAGGCTGTATGTGCTGGAAGACATCTCCTCCCAATGGAAAGTATTAGAATAATGAAGAATTTCATAGCTTTTTGCCCCCCTTTTTTTTTTCTTCTCTGATGAGTCTGTGATCATTTCCCTCACTGCTTCTATGTAACAGCACACTCTGGTAGATGAGAGGTTTTAAAACAGGATTACTACTTTGGAAACTGCTGCTAGCATTTTCTAACCCATTTACTCCCAAAAATCATTCCTACTTTGTGTTTTGAGACAGATTAGTCACCCATAAGACTGAGTCGTTCAGAAACAATTTACCTTAATAAAAATTGGTCCACCTTTACTATACTCATTTTACTGGTGAAGCAGGAAATATTTTCTCATTCTACTACCTTTATTTTGCAAATACAGTAAAACAATTTCTCTCAATATAATGCAGTGCAAAAATTCAAGCAAATCTAAATCCCAGAACACAAGAAGGAAAAGAGACTCTCCTATAGAACATGTATTAAATACTCAGTAATTAAATTACAGATACCAGAGGATTCAGCTTTTCCCCCTCACTTGGAACATTTGAAACAAAATAAAGCAAACAAACAAACAAAAGCTAAGCCAGCTTGTACATATTTTTATTTCTGGATAAATATTAAGAATTCAATGAGAAATCTGGAACATTAAGTAGGTATTGCCCTTGGCTGTGCATTTCTATTTGTTTTGAGTTCATACAGAGGTCAAACCAACGGAAAACTAGATTTACACTGAAAGAGTAACACTCCTTGTATAATGTGTATGAGTTGCAAATCAAGTGATAATGTTCAGCGCTGCCACACAGAGTCAAGGAAGTTTCACACAATGTTTGAGAAAAAAATCAGATAGTCCAACCTCTGGCAGAGCCACCATATGGAGTTTATTGCAGTAACATACGTTTTAGCCATTCAGCATAGCTCTGATGCCAACAATGATAGACTGAACTATTTCTTTATGTGCTACATTCCTATAACTGAACAGCAAATCATAACCAGAGAGGACCAGATAGTTCATCTGAATCTTTATAGTAATAAAATAAATAAAATGAAAAAAAAAAATCATACTTCAGCCAATGCTTTAGCATCCATAATGGTTAAAAAAAGATGAAATAAGAGTATATACTCCTAGCACGTGGCACGTGATGCAGATACTCAAACCTATTTAGACAGTCATAGATTTATCTATTATCAGATCTTTCACTATATTATAAGCCACTGTTGTCAGTGTGGTCAAAAAAACAAATAGGCAGGTATCTGCGAAAGATTCTTTACCTTCCTTAAGCCTCTCAAATTATTGTGTTCCTAATTTACTGAAGTATAAAGAGAAAATAGAAAAGCAGAGACAAACTCCAAATGAAGGTTCATGACCACCATGCCACCTGGCACGTATGTTAGCTACTACACACTCTTTACCACATCAGAACATGCAAACAGTTGCAGTGGAAAAGCTGATCTATTGGAAAGATGTAACTTTGGTTGCCTCACTGAAGCAAGTGCCAGCAGCCTACACCAACTGAAGGCTTGGTGATAGCTGACAGATCTAGCTGGGGTGGCTTTACTGGAATGCCCTCCTGCCCATCTCTCCTCTATGTTCTCCTCTCTTACCCCTCAGTAGCAACTATAAGCCTTCTTGAACTACCTAGCGACCTTTGGCTATGTAACTCTCCTACCAGCTACATGACTTCAAAGTGAAATCAACAAGAAACATGTGAATACACTCTTCTGCCAAAAGGGTTTAAAATACTTCATCCATCACAGCTATTTCCACTGTAGTATAATCTTAAGAGATACTTCAATTGCTTTACATGTTTTTAAATCAATAATTTTCACACATTTAGCTATGATACCTGAAGAATCTCAGTGCCTTTTTATAACTTAAAAGTTCTTTGAAAGGAGATGTCAGGTGGTAACTGATTACATTTCCACTGTAAATCCAGCTCCAGCTGCTTACTGCATGTTTCAAAACACAAATACCACTGGATCTGGTCCTACAAACCAAATGCAAACCCATTACTGTCAGTGCATAGACTGACATTGACTACAGAAGTTTTAGATCAGACTCTACAGCTATATCCTTTTATCCTTGTTTTATTCATTTCTGTCAAACTATTTGCCTTCGAGTTGAACTGAAGATTGTCAATCAAATTCTACCTCTAGCTATCAGTTGAGTACCTGTAAAGAGCTTAAGCGTTCAGATTAGAAGAAAATGGGAAAAATAGCAGAATAAAATGCATTAGAAAGGCTATCAATTTGCTGAGCCTAATATTGACTTTCCCTGAATATAAGATGAAATTTAGAAGGCTTAATTGATTTCTGCATCTGTCACTCTTACCTAAACTTCTCATTTAAAAATAATGGCTAAACCCACAGAATTTTACTTGCAAAGAAGGAATCAACACTGGGAGTAAATGCACTTGCTTGTGTATATGTAACACCTACAATCTGAAGAGCACTTACCAAAGACATAAAACTAATCAAAAGTAGCAATGAACAAGATTGTAATCTGTCAAAGCTCCAGTTTGGATTATCTAATGCAGCGAAGGGATTTGTGCCTACCTCATGTAGTGAGACAGCCCTACTCACTGCTGGGGGAGTTGGACTAGATGACCTTTAAAGGTCCCTTTCGATCCAAACCATTCTGTGATTCTATGATCCATGTGTTTGTAGAGCACCCGTTTACAGGAGCTGCAATCTGGAACCATTGCTCCTACCACAAAAGCAAAATACTCTCTAATTCCAAAAAGTACCTCTTATAACCTCATGGTATTTAAGAAGAGAGAAAGAAAAAAAGACCATCTGTTACTGCAAGCTAAATAACAATTATGTTATCTACACATAAGGAAAACAAGCAAAAACTGAACCATCATACACAATTACATCCTGAAAACGCCATTTACAACGCCATCTTCATTACAGCTTTTCTCCCCTCCCCCCCCCCTTTTTTTTGAAACATCAAACAGTATAGAAATCTTCCTGTAAAATAGGAATGTGGTCTTTATTAACATTTTGTAGAAAAAAACAAGACAAAAGTTTTTAAAATAACCATTCTGGATGTAGAAGTCTTAATATCAAATTCTTGAATAAATACAAAAAGGAACTGAAATACACATTTAAACTAAATATGCAGGATGGTTGAGATATTTATAGGTTGATGGAGCTCTTCTTTGGAAGAAAAGAGAAAAAGACAAAATCCACTAATACAAGTAATTTAGCATTCCTTACCTTGGATCCTGTCAACATAGTTCTCAGCATTTTTGTTCCTTTTCCAATACCAACCACTGCAGAGACAGAAGGAGAAATGTCACTTCAAAACCAGCTCTGCAGTTCCCTTATTCAACATCACTCACTACCAAATATTTTACTAGTCAGAAATACAGCTTTTCACGCTTTCATACAAAGGGAGTCAACACTTAAGACATTCAAACAATATGGGACTAGTGAAAGGAAAAAAGTCTAAAGCAGAAGATAAATAAGCTTCATCTATGGTTAAAATGCTTTATTTTAATTCAACCTCTAGATTTATTTATCTTTAAATTACCAAAGAAATTCCTAGTGTAATTAACACCATCTCTGGTTTGATGAAGGCTATGGCTTACTGATAACAATTCTAGCCTTCACCATAACTAAATAGCTCTTTCAAAGGTTGATAGTGACCAAGAGCAATACAACCAAGATAGCATAATGGAATTGTTTATCAGCTTGGAGCAAGATAATAAAATAATCAAAAGGTCTAATTGCCTCTGTCAAAAAATCTTTTAGAATCAAACTTTCCTTTCACTGTGTATGAACAAACTACTGCCTTTTCAACCTTACATCAGCATTCTGCAAAACAGTAGTCAGGTTTTCACAAAAGAAAAAGAAAAAGAGCTCTATTCTGTATTTTACTTTCAAGCTTTTACAACAAGGTCCTTTCCTTGAATATGTTTTCTTACTGATTTTCTCCACATATGGCAATCCAAAGAAACAACAAAAATTTTAGAAGGAAATTAGTTTTGTGTACAACTTACAGAATATGTAAGAGCTTAGGTCCTTGATTTTAATTAAACTACACAAGTTAAGGGAGCTTGTAGGAAATTACCTTTTGTATTATCCAGGAGCCAGTACCAAAAGCATCAAAATGTCAATGAACTTATTTTTTTTTAAACAAATACTTGTGCTCTAATGCTTCTCATTTTTTACACTCTACAATTCATTAGATTACTTCTTATTCCCAATTGCTTCTCTTGTTCCTCAGAGTTTTTAGTCACACATGCACTTGTGCTTTGGTGTATCTTCAGCTCAGCCTCTCAGCCTGTTTCTGCCATATTTGACAGATAAGAAAGAGCTCCAACAAGGTTGAGAAAGAGAGAAAAGCACACTGATAAAACTTTATAACCAAGCATTTTCTTGCAACATGATGACATCACTGACACTTCAACATAACTGCTGAGCTGAAATTTGCTGAAAAGTGTGAAGAGAATGAATAGAATAATTTTAAAGAGACAATGAATGCTTTTGTGAACAAGACTAGCAAGTTGCCCCATTAATCATCAGCTTGTATAGCATGTGTATTATTGAAAGGCAATATAAAGCCAACTTGCCAGACTACACAGAGTGTAATAAGGTTTAACTGAATTTTTTTATTTTTTTTTTACACTTTTTCATATTTTCTTCTACTATGAAAGCATAATTCATAAATGCCATCTAGAAACAAGCCAAATATTTACAAATTTCCATTATTCATCAAGAAACACTAAACTGGAACCACAGCCCTGCACTGATATGAAATGAAGATATTCACTAAGACTCGACCTACAGGTCCTTGCTTCTTGTATGTAAAATATGAGACCTAACATTGAGAAGTAGTTGAGCCCTAGCTCCCAACACCTTCCAAACACAGTGGAAGCCCCAGATGGGGACAGGCAAAAGATTTTCCCTCTCAGACAGGCTCCTACCAGTGCAGATTCATCACATGCCATGTGGTCTCTAAGCTGCCTTTCACTCGCATGCCATAGATCACTGACCTCTATCTCCTCATCTACATTTGCTGTCAATAGGAATAGAAATATACAAGTATATTTTCTGATGAAAAGCACTGCCCAGTTATTTGAAGTAAACTTGGCACACTAAGCAAGACTCTATCAGGAAACAGCAGTATAGATCAAGAAAAGTTCTATTATGGTGCTGTCAAATGAGGAAAGAAAGGTTTCTGCCCTACCATTGTATCCCAAAAAGCAACATACACTTTCTAAATAATTTGTTTTTGTAGTGTCCTCATCTCTCTCCTCATTATCTTAATCAAACCCACAAGAAATCTGGGCACATTCCCTTTCCCATTCCTCTCCAGTTTTGTCCTTTCCAATCTAGCTACCATTGATTTTTCTCTGTGTGTTTCATATGGCAGTGGAATGAAAGATCCTGTGCCTTTTTATAATCGATCCATAGCATATTAAGGTGATGCACTTCTCTGTCTTTATCAAGCACATCAAGCCCAAGTACTTTTTGTCATGCCACAGGCACAGGCTTTGGAGACTGTTGTATCAGAGAACAGTCAGAGAAGCAATTAAGCAGCACGAGTGATTTTTCTTTTCCTATGGATCAATGCTGTTGACTTCCCACAATGAGCAGCAGCATGCTCAAAGGGAAGATCCATGTAAAAGGAAAATGTACACTTCAGCAATACACACAGTATTCTCCAGTGAGCAGCCGCACAGCACAAGAAATTGGAACAAAACAAGGCTGTGCTTACTTCTAGCTCTAGAAAGTTACATTTTGCAGTGTTCACATGTGACAGACAATTACTAGCCTGTAGGCCTCTACTAGAAACAGCTTCAGCTAACAACATTCCCTTGAAGCACAGCTCTTTCTGAGAAGTTATTACATCAAAACTCAGTGGGTTTACTTTCAGTGTATACTCATACTTGTACCTGTTGATTTTCAATACCAAAAAAACTACTGCTGTTATTTTTTCTAGCTAGGTATTGCTACATACAAGGCTATGGTTTAAGCAAGCTGTAGCCTGCATGTTACTTATCAGCAAAACTCTCAGTGACAATGTATGACATGGGAACAATCCACACCCATAGCTGAGTTTCAACACTTGCAATTGTCACAAATAAAACAAAAGAATATGAAAAATGGACTGCTATCAAAATTAAAAGAAAATATCTCTTTGATGGCTCTTCTTTATGAAGCAAAACAGGATGCAAAAAACATTTCTATGCTGAACCTCAAAAAAGCAGCAGCTGAATTTCTCTTGCACATCTTTTATTTGAAAAGTATTACAACCCAAAAGGCTCTCTCAAAATCCCAGAAAAGCATTAGTTTAAGAAGAAATACTTCGAAAAATTATGACTATAAATCCCCAGCTTAAGCAAAAAAAGCCATCAATTTCTCAAGTCATTAAGAACTCATTACACAAAGGGTCTATATTTTCATGTAGTAATCCACAAGTTATTTCAGGAGTTAGGGGTGGGAAGGGGGGATATAGCCTTAAGAAACACTTTATATGCCTGTAAAAGTACATACAAAGGAAACTTAACCAAGACCACTCTTCAACACTAAACTCTCTTCCCTCAAAACCACAAAGCCTGCTGCCACCTGTATCCCAAATTGGTCTTTCACCTCTGATTTCATGTAGGCACAAAAAATGTTTCCTGAAATCACCATTTGATGACTGTATTTATATTTTTCATTACCCAGAACTCCTGCTGCTGCGCTGTCCAAAGTTCCACCATGTCCAATTTTCAAAACCTTATTTGTTTTGTTTCCCTTTGTTTGCACACCAGCTTCTGCAAATAGAAATTGAAAGGAAGCATTATAGGATAACCTTAGAACATAGGAAAAATAGCACATATTTTCAGACTTCTAAAGGAGATAAAAATAAATAATTTTAACTATGAATCAGTACTGCAGAAATTGCTGCCCTGAATAAGGCCAATGATTCATCTAGGTATACTCCCAACCAAAAACAGTTTGCCAGCTGTTTTTACTTAGATTCTAATCAAGTGCTATTATAAACAGATGTTCAGAAAATACTACTAGAAAACCTGGTGGACAGTTCACCTGTGAAGTTTTATTACCAAAACATGCAAGAACTAGCAGAAGAGTTCCCAAAATCACCTATTATAAACAAATTTTATGCTACATAATCTGAGCAATTTTTGTTGTATTTGCTTCCACGTAATGAGTCATGTTTACTCACATATACACAGCCCTATGGAAACTCTGCAGTGAACACTGCTGCTTTCGAGCTGCCAGAGCATCTCAACTCACTATACTTTGTAGGCAGCTGATGACGCCAGGAATTTTGCAGTGTCCAGTGCCCCTTATGTATTAGTACGAAATATGGCAAACACTCTAAGCTCCTTTACCTATTTCTATTATCTCTCCATTATGCCTTTCACATCAGGGAATCAGACATGATCCAGCTAAATCTCTTCCATACAAAGCTGAATTGAAGTCTGTGTCTACAGTACAGAGTAAATCGGCCTGAAAAAGCACTCAGCAGTCTGAAAGTATGTTCTCACTTCATCAGCTCGTGCCCAAAGGTCCAGATTAGATGATCAAGTCCCCACATGCATTATAAACAGAATCCAGGCCATAGGCCCTCACACTTTTGCAACAGTCACACTTTTGTTCCTCCTAATATCTGACACTCAGGCTTCCCTGTTTCAGGAGAAGTTTCTGCACACTATGCACAGGACTTTAAAACTCATCAAAACCTCGTGGGTTTCACTCACTGGGTGACTTTTTGTTTGTTTGGGGTTTTTTTAATAGCAATAGGACTGAAGCACAACATACTGTCAGTACAGCGCTTCAGAGATGCTGCTGACACCTGTTCTGGCAGATGGGTGCATGCTGTCCCTGACACCATGTTCGACAGCTCTCCAAGCATGCTGCCATCAATCCCCTGTACTGTGCACTGCAGGACTGGAGCTTTCTGCTGGGGCAAATCCCATCCTTATTCAAAACAAAGGCTCACGTTGTGTTGTACTTTAGGTGGCAACAGATGCCTGCCCCAAATATGTGGTGAATATAGCCTTACAGCTCACCATGCAGTGTAGCCCACACTGAGTCTCGCAGGGACCCAGCAGGTCCATGCAGCAAGGCGGCCTGTATCCAGGAATGGCTCCACTCCCCAGTCTGGGCTGGACCATGGCTGCGAACTACCATTAAACAAATTAGGGGGGAAAAAATTAATCAAAAGCCAGTCCAGTTCTCCTTTAGTTTGCTGAGTGCTGAGAAAGAGGGAGCAGTGGCTTGACAGGGGTTGTGGCTCTGGCACTACAATGAACGCACACACTACCGCATGACATCCACCCACAGCAATGGCGGGTAGGGCAACCCCGGCCAAAAACGCTCGAGGGCTACATGCGCGTTCGCTTCAGGCCAACCTGCTCCTGCTCTGGGACCGCGGGTAGAGCTTGCGCCCCCCTCCCTGTCAACATTTCCTCGCTTTATCACTAAAACCCTACCTCGAGGCTCCCGGCCCAACTCTGGGAGCCTGCGCCCCGCCTTGCCTCTCTCGTCCCGCAGCCCGGCCGCCTACCTGCCAGCAGCCTCTCCTTCAGGAGGTTGAGCACGCCAGCCGAGGTGGGCCCCTTGGGCTTGTACACGGCGAACAGCCCGCTCAGAGAGAAGAGCTTATCGGCGGAATTGCCGAGCACGACACCTCCCGCTTCCCTGGCAGCCATACTCCCGACAAGCCCTACCAAACAGCAATCAGCCCGCCACAGCCACCTACCTTCCGGCCCCCCCGGGAGCCTCTGGGAAATGTAGTCCGCCGGCCGGCCGGCCATGAGGGGAGCCCGCTGGGAGGAGGAGCACGCTGGGAGAGGCGCCCGCTACCCGCCCTCACGGGAGGTCCCAGCGCGGCCGTGCAGCCAGCGGCACAGACCTGACGCGTGTTGGGAGTCCTTCAGTCCAGACGAGGTGGATTTATGTGACTCCACCGGACACACTGAAGGCAGTGCTGGGGAAGTTAGCTAACCAGCGTGTGTCTCCTTCACCCATCACAACTTTAGTCGTCGTACCTTAGTTGCCCAGCTTGAAAGAATAATATTCTGCTGACCAGTTTCTGAGTCCATTAATCTTCCTGTCTTTGTATGTGTCACATACAAGAGCACTGGAAAGGCAGGCTCCTCTTGGATCTTTCACCTCTGTACTGAAGTACAGGGCGTGGGTTTTTCTTTCTCAGCCCTGATTTGCACAGACTCATTTCTTTAACAACTATCCAAAGGCATTTATGAAAGCTATGCTTGAGCAAGGTACCGAGAGCTTGGATGATTCATTCCTCCATTTCATTTACTCATTTGTAACAGCCTGCAGATGAAACCATGAAGAGACACTTATGGGGAAAATACACATGGTTAACTAAGGGCTATGTGTGTTCCCAGTCCTTCTAGAGACAAGCAAATCTTCCTGCTGAAGTCAATGGCTATCTCTGTTCAGAGCAGGGTCAAGGTCCCATTGTAGTTTTTCAGCCTATTCTGGAGTCAGCTGCTGCTCCTGCCTCCCACAGCAGCTGCACAGTGCCCAGAGCTTCCAGCTGCAGGCTGCCACCACTGTGTCCAGAAGATGGGTAATGGTTTCTGGCCAGCAGCAATGCCAGCAAGCCGCCACTGCACACATCTTGTGCGTATTATTAATCAGGCACCTTATTTGCTTAGATCTCATCTACTTAGCTGTAATCTGGCTGTGGAAATATTGAATGAAATGGGTGCACTGGTGACCGAGGATACAGAGAAGGTGTAATTACTCAATGCCATCTTTGCCTCAGTCTTGACTGCTAATGCCAACTACCAGCAGTCCCAGAACTTCAAAACTGCAGAGGAAGATGGGAGGAAGGTAGTTTTTACCCCAGTTGATGAGGTTTGGCTCAGAGATCAGTTGAGCAAATGACATCTGCAAGTCCGTGGGTCCGGGTGGGATGCACCCAAGAGTGCTGAGGGAGATGGCAGAGGTCATTGCTAGGCTGCTCTCCATAATCTTTGAGAGGTCCTCGAGAACAGGAGAGGTGCCTGAGGACTGGAGGAAGGCCAATGTTATCCCAATCTTCAAAA
>VWZO01014476.1:0-24389 GCA_013396975.1 Bucco capensis
GAGGTGCAGGTTGATATAAAACTTCTGATTTTTTTTAAAACAGAAAAATTAGTCTTGCTATCATCTATATATATATACATGCACATTGCTGGTTAAAGGACAGTTTCCATAGTGGAATAAAAAGAAGGCAAAATATTATATCAAAATATATCTTACATCTTTGCAAGAGTCCTCTACTCCTAATTAGCATTAAACCTAAAAAGAAAAAGCTAAATACTACATTAAAATATATCTTACATCTTTGCAAGGGTCTTCCACTCCTAATTATCATTAAACCAGGTGCCGAGATGCTGTGAAACAGGAGAAGCAGAAGATGTATTTGTTAGGCACTGGGGTATACTAGTGTTCCAGGCAACAGCAGGCTATCCTGAATCTTTTATTATATTGATTTTGTTCTGTATTTACAGAGTTTCCTGTGTAAGGCCTGATTTTCCATCTCTGCAGCACAGTGGCTTTAGTACATTGCCAGACAACGAGAACAAACAATGGCAGCATTTGTTTCTACCTAAGCCTCCCTCTCAAAGATGTTTTACTGGTAATGCTGTTGTTAGATGCTAGGGATGTTGCACATACAAGTAAACATCTTAACTAGCTTCTGGAAGCAGCTCTGGAATATTTTCTTTCAGTTTAATTTGTTGGTTTTGTGGGGGTTTTTTAGGTTTTAATTCCTTTATGCAAAAAGAGGGGGAAGAAGTTGTACATTAACTAAGTTTTTACAATAAAAGGACTTGAAATACAATTAAATGTGGACTCCCAGAGCGTGCAGGCCACTAGCAGGTCTAGCTGGTGAACTCAGAGCTCAACTCCAGATCAGAAAGCTAGGGAGTCCTAAAACCCTCTTAGATGTTCTCCAGGTTCTGCCTTCACATGCTGAAGTTCTTTGTGTTTCCTACAGCTTTTTCTAGACTATCCAGCATCTTAGGTGATGTGATGGTTCTCTCCAGCTCTGCTGGACACTTCAGCTGAAGATCCCAACATAAATGAGTGGGAGCTCATACAATTGTTAGGGTTGGAAGAGACCTTTAAGATCATTGAATCCAACCATGAACCTAACACTACCAAGAAACACACAATGCTCAGAGTTTGCATGGTCTCAAAGCTCCCAGCATTTCAAAGCTTCATGAGGCTAACTTGAAGCCCAGGACAACCCATGTAGCAGGGCAATCCTAGAGATGCAAAGCCTGGAAGACCCTGCCTTTCCTTCCTTCTTAACTAGTCTGCAAGCTGAGGTTGGTCCATGATGCAGGACTCCTTTGTGGGCAAGAAGCCACACTGGAGTGATGGGTGTATTCAAGGAAGATGATGTCTAGGTGGTGGAGAGGATGATGTCTAGGTTGTTCAGACTGAGAGGATTTAGAAGGTGAGCAGGGAAACTGAGGTATAGGAAAGAACAGTCAAATCACATAATTTAGAGCAAGTCGTGTCAAAACTGCAGAAAATACAGAGGTTTCAGTCTCTTGGTAGATTTAGAAGCTGAGTCTGTAATTGGTGTTGGTTACAGCTTTTCCCTGGGGGATAGGAACAAGAGGAAAAGAGGAAGAAACAGCTAAAGGAGTCTCCCAGTGCACTTCCAAATCTTGGCAAAGGCAGATGTGAGGCAGACAGTCTCCATGTATCCATTTCACCTTCAGGCCAGCAGTCACTGCTTTAGCTTTATCTGCAGTCAGAGATGTCCTGAACGATGACTTTTTTGTCCTTTTTGATTTCCAGCCTAAGCTTTAAACACATTACAGTGTGTTTTACTGCAAAGTCAGTCCTTTTAAACAGAAACAACCACCACCTTTTCATTCCAGTAACAAGAAAACCACAATCTGTCTGCCCAGGACATAGTTACCTTCTGGATTGTGAGCACACACTGCCAGCTCATGTCCAGCTTTTCCTCCACCACCAGTATCCCTAAGTCTTTGGCCTTGGGGCTGTTCCCAATCCCATGATGGTATTTATCTGATTATATATGATCTTTTATGCAACCTGTCTTCCACTAAGCTGAAGAGAAACTCAAAGTGGAGAGAGCAGACCTCTGACTATGAGAATCATTTGGTGCATTAAGAGCATTCTAATTTGTATTTTACTGGGCTGCTTCTGTTGTGTTGTATTCAAACCAAACCAAGGTTGACATTAAAGCAAGTCTTTGACAGATGATTCAGACCTCATTCTGTTTCTAAAAGATTGCTCACTAAATTAATGGGTTTAAAAGAGAAATATTGCTGTGTGGCTGTAATGTAATGTAATGCAGTATTTTCATGTCAAGTTTCTATTAACTTCAGTGGGAAGTCAATCTAAGTGACAAGGGTGGAACTGAGGCACTTCCATGTCAGTGAATTGTTTGAATGAAATAAAAATGCATATTTTAGACAAGTTATTCTAACAACTGAGTGAAAAGGCATGGGAAGTACCAGGATTGGGGTGTTTGCCTCTTGTAGCTGTCAGTGACATTATTTTATGAGCCCCATTTCATCTGAATCTCAGTGGAATGAAGCAGAGCTCAGCTGAAAGCAGCTGCATGTTTTGTGCAACAGCTTTTAATGTCTTACCAGGAGATGGTTGCTTATTCAGTGGTTGTGAAACTGTTTGGTAATGACTTTTAGTGCTCAAGTTAACTTGAAAAGAGCCTGGTGGAATAAATCAAAGTCACATTGCTATTCGTCCCTGTAGCCCTTGCAATACTTAAATGGTTTCAGTATCAAATGGGACATGTCACTGTTTGTTTTGATAATCTTCATTTATGCTGTCTTCAAATAACCTCTTTTGCTGAGGCATCACATTCCTTGGTTTAAAAACCCTCTCTAGAAACTGATAAAGTTGCAGTCCAAGTAGATCTGAGCAAGTAATGAGAACCTCATGGGCTGTAATAATTGTTTGCCTGTGCAAGACCCAAAGTACATTTCAGATCATTTCTTGCTCTAGTTATGGAGTGGACTCTGTGAATTCTTCTTTTTCTTTTTCATTGTCAGCTTTAGAGTTGTTCAGACAAAGGGAATCTCTGCTCAGTAAGCAGAAGAGTTGCTGGCAACATTTGAAAACCTGAGCTCAGTTTATTGTCTGTCAAAGTGGCTCAAAGCTCAGAGGAGTTCTTGTGGTCACCACAGAGCCCTAATTCCAAGGCACCACTCCAATGTGTCTCTGGGAAATAAGATGCAATTATTTCATTGTTTCTGCATCTTTGGTGCTGGGTTGTTTTCCTGCATTGTTTTGCAGTTGAGTGAGAGGTCATGCTCTTTGTGTGACATCCAGTTCAGTGAAATGGAATCCTCTAAATATTCCATAAATTGCTATGAGTGTGAAGAGAAATCAATCTGTATGTGACTAGTACCTAGAGAAGACTTCTCCATACTTAGCCACTGTGCAGGACTATATATTTCCTTGATCATTGCAGATTATTTTGCTGCATAGCTTTACTCTGTTCTTTCTCTTACTAGGACAGGTTGCAGAGCCTCTTTCAGCAGACATATGCAAAGTGACTGCTGTGTTAGTCACAAGATTTTTATATTAACATTTAAATATCCAGAGAGATCCTTTGTTAAAAGATCAAGTTCTTTTTGAGTTCATTCCAAATGCAGGAGGAGTAGTTTCTTGTTTTCAGAATGGCTGTCTTCTCTCTCTGATTTTGGTTTCTGTTTGAGAAATGATTTGCTGGAATTATTAGCACAGACAGCTGAAAGAAGAAACTCTTATGTCTACCCCAATCATATGTTAAAGGCTTCATTAATCTAGAGCCAATATTTTAGACAGTTTCTCTTTTCACTACTTTTTACTCTGAAAGTTGGCTTAGATGATACCGAAAGAGTTATTTAAACTCAATATATTCATATATGCTTTTAGAGCAGGCAGCTGTACCTAGTCATTCCATTTACTGACTGATAAATAGTGGATTATGCATTTATATTACATATTTATGCATTTAGGGAAAGCTTTCATATGAGCAGCGTGGATGATTTTTTTCTCCCTCAAGGAAAATGATCGATGTGGAAAGGTCTCTTATTTGTGGCTAAAGCAAACCATCAGTCTGATCAGCAGCCTGTAATCAGATCATGCAGTCAGTTGCTCAGAAATAATTGTCCCCCTCCAAACCAGCATTTCCAGGAGGATTAATGTTCATATTTCAGTTTGACACTTGCAGCATTTAGAATATTCAGAGGTGTTAACAAAATGCCATTGAAGAATTCGACTTGCTTTCTCCCCTCACTTTCAAGAGGAGGTTTGTAAAGGTACTTGGCTTTTCTTGCAAGGCTTGTGAAATCTTGAGCTTTCTGATGTTAAAGAAACAGAATCACACAGTGTCAAGGGTTGGAAGGGACCTCTAAAGATCATCTAGTCCAACCCCTCTGCAAGAGCAGGATAACTTGAAAACAACCTGAAGATAGACCAAGTGCCATCTCTTGCTGCTTT
This sequence comes from Bucco capensis, assembly GCA_013396975.1. Taxonomy (NCBI): domain Eukaryota; kingdom Metazoa; phylum Chordata; class Aves; order Piciformes; family Bucconidae; genus Bucco; species Bucco capensis. Next base: position 4,390 of record VWZO01014476.1, read on the forward strand.
TGTGATTTACCTCCTGACATGAAGGATCTACTCACTTTTCCCTCCTCGTGCTCATCCTTATCCTTCCCAACACTCCACATGTGGCTGACTGTTTTCTGCCACCCAAGAGGTGTTTAGGGGATTGGTTGAGCAGAGGTATTTTGAGCCCTAAATAAAGCTGATGGTCCAGGTGTTCAAAACTGCCCAATGGTCTCAAATGTCTAATGTACTGGCCAAGATAGATGGGCTGTCCTGAAATTCCCAGTCTGCCCTTGGGATAGGTAGCTGAATGGAAAATGATGCCCATTTAACAACAGAGTAACTACAGCTGGTAAGTTGAGCAAACATTTCCAAGGACAGGCAATAGGACCTTAGAGGGGGAATATGTCTTTGGGGTTGTTTTTCTATGTTGACTTGACTGGTTCATTTGGTTGTTTTTTATTTCTTTCAAGGATCACTCAGAAAACCCTCTAGGTGCAGCAGTCACACTGGCTCATGAACTGGGACACAATTTTGGGATGAATCATGACACATTGGAGAGAGGTTGTAACTGCAAAGCCTCCACCGATAAAGGAGGCTGCATCATGAACCCCTCCACTGGGTAAGTGCCAAAGTGTAAGCACTGGCAAGTTCCAGTTAGAGTGGAAAATTTTCAGGTTCATTTTGTGTCTCAGGAACACTTAAAAGGAAGAAAGAAAAAAAGACCTTTTCAACACTGGTCAAATCTCAGAGTTATCCTCCCTCGAGCTAAAGCAATTAAACTTATCGGAGTACAACATGTACCATTGTACCTTTGTATTTCCATGTTAGCAGTGTGAGAGGTAAAAATGCTGTAAGCAACTGGTTGTTTAAGAAACAAACAAACCAAATAACCCCCAAACAAAACAAAAAACCCACTCCAAACTGCATTGCTGTTGTTGAATCCAAATTTCACCTTCTCTCCGAGGATCATAGGAAATGAGCAATGTCCCAAGGCCAAGACAAAGATGGATGTGTAGGAAATAAAGTAATGCAGGAAATATATTATTAGACTCTCTGTAAAGCCTTTGTCTTGTGTAGAAGAGAAGGTTTTGTAGTCTTGCACCAGCTTTTTGCATTTCAGCCCTTGGTATGAGTGGGTAGCAGCTTTAGTGTCAGCTTTAAATCTGTAAGGTCAGTGGGATTAGAGCTCTTCAGTGGCTGGAGGGAGATCTTCCAAGAAATGATAGAAGACACTGTGAGAAATAAAAGCCAATGAACCCATGGTCATCTCTCTGGATCAGTGCTGGTGAATAAAGGCACTAAAAGTACAGTGGGTTTGTAGACATAAAAAGTGCAGGCACCATGACCAAAGTGACTAGGAGATCTTGTACTGTTAGAAATGGAATGATGAACTGAATGAGTTCTCCATGTTCATATTCAGCTAAGAACTGATAGAATTCTATTGAAGTAAGAGAGAGTTGATCTAACAAGGCTTTGTGATGGTAAGTGATGTGCTAGACTGGACCACCTGCAGAAATGTTGGTAAGAACCCATCAGCAGTGTCTTCTAGGTACAGTTGGATGTGTCTTAGGGCAAGAGGATAACTTAGATGATGTTCTGATGTCTCTTCCAGCTCTAGCATTCTCTGTGTGTGCTTCAACTTGATGTCTTGCTTAAAAAAATCTCTTCTGGGATTTATGATCAGCTCAACCTTTTCCTTCTCCCAAGACTGTTTCTGGGAAAGGAGGAGAGCAATCTGGGAAAGGCCAGGGAGTGTTGGGCAGGATTGCTCCCTGCTGGTCAGCCCAACAGCAGCCTTGGCATTTCTTCAAAGGCATGCTGTCACCCTCCTTCAAGGCAGAAAAAGGGATTCTGGCCAGAGGCCAAGCACAGCAAGTAAAGAGACAAAGAAAAGAGAGTTGTGTGTGTGTATAGAGGAGAATGAGAGTGATTTTCTACAGTTTGGAAAAGAAAAATACCTTAGCTCTTCTAAAACAATAGGTAGTGAATATCCATATGGAATTGCATTTTGCAGCACATCAGGGCTCCTAGGCACACTGTGAAAACAAAGAGAAATTGGAAAGAGGGCTCTGAGGTGAGGTGACTGCTGGTAAGCAGCAGGTAGACAGGTCTGAGCTTCTGAAAGCTCATGCCAGCTTTAGTCATCTCAGCTGAGTTACTGGCTGGCCATCCAGCTCCTTCACTTGGGGAAATAAATACAGGAGATACTCTCAGGAGAGACATTTCTAGGCACTTTCTGAACTTATCTTGTGAAGGAGTCTCTAACATGAGATTAAATAGCTCTGCCTTGGTTCTGCCTTCTGCACCAGAGTCCTTTGGGAGTATCTGAAGCTGTTCTCTGTGCTGGCTGTGCTAGTCATAAATCACACAATGGTTTGGTTTGGTTTGGAAGGAACCTTAAAGATCATCTAGTGGAACTAATTCCACCTTACACTAGACTGAGCTGCTCCAAGCCCCATCCAAACTAGCCATGAACTCTTCCAGGGATGGGGCATCTGGACAACCTAGTCTAGTGTCTCACCACCCTCACAGTGAAGAATTTCTTCCTCATATCTAATCAAACTCTACCCTCAGTCCAGACACTTGACTCAGGGTTGGCTCAAGGCATGAACAGAAGAAGGCTGTGCCCACTCAGTGTCTTCCTCAGGTGTGAGTCCAGGCAGCTCAGCTCAATCTTGGGGTGTCTGTGGCACCTCACAAGTCAAAGACTGTGCTCCCTTCAGCAAGCCCAGTACCCCACAGGGGTACCATCAGGTACACTTCAGCTTTCTAACCCTCTCTTTGGATTATTACCAACCTTTCTGTACAAGTTGTGCCTGAGGAAGAGTTGTGGCCTTCACAGACCTGAGTGGGCTGCTTTGTTTGCAGTGGTTATTGATTTATAAATGGAAATTTTAACATCAGGTTTCTAGCCTTAGGCTTTACCTTCAGACTGTGCTGTCAATCCGCAATAAGTAGTCCAGAGGAATACTTTCTGCCTTCAGCCAAACTGCATTTTTACCAATTTAAAACTAACACTTTTGACTATTCACCCAGCATCTGACCAAAAGGAGCATTCCTCTGAGCTCCATTACTCAAGGACCACTGAAAAGTTAGGGCCATTGGAAGTACCTGTCTCTTAAGGCAAGGCCAAAGGAATATTCCCTATCTGAAATACATGCTTAGAATAGCAATAACACCCCCAAAAAGAGCATCCCAGGGAAGCCACACACATTTAGAGCCAGCATGCCCTCTTGCTATACTCAGTGGCACTCACTCTGTGCTCTTCTCATTTCTGTTGGTCTAAGGTAGGTTTGATCAGGGCATGAAGAACAATATCTTTGGGCTCAAGCTAGTGTTAAAAAGCACAAGCTCTTGAGAAGTCCTGATCTGATAGCTAAAGAAGAGGAGGAAATATCTGGGTTATAGCAGGAAGGCCTCTGTAAACCTCCCTTTGGAGTCATCTGGGTGGTTGGTGCAGCAAAGGGCAATGTTTTAAGGCTTTCTGCTTAAAAGTGATTTCATTAATTAACTTCTGTTTCGTTCAGTTCTTCTGTTTCAGTCTTTGAAGAGGTCTTTTGGTGCAAAAAAACAACCTCCAGGGACCAGCGTGGAATTTAAACTCTGTTGGATCTATCCTTTAATGAGGATAACTTTTACTCTACTTATACTTTCCTTGCTATAGCTTTTACTCTTAAAAGATACCAGCAAGATGAGTACTTGTGTGTGAGCTACAAATGCCTTATAGACCCACTACTTAAGCAAAATATATCTTATATAGCATGAAATTAAACATATAAACCCCCCAAATTTGTGATAGCTCTTTTAGAGACTCAAATATCTGCTATGGAAATCACCTAAATCTGTAGAGGTTTGAGAGGTTGCTATAAAATGAGTATGAGTAAGGAAATGTTTAATTATAACATATTTTTTCCATTTTAATGCATATATTTTAATGATAAAATTCTGTTTTTATGATATTCCTTCAATTCTTTTAGATTGTTTTGATCATTGACTGTTCCAAGTGAAAAAGAAGGATATAAGGATCTTTTGAAAATCTCTTTAGTGGTATTTCAGTGTCTGAAAACTATTGGACTAGGCTGAGCCAGCAAGGCCATTTCAGTATTCCACTTGTTTTCCAAGTATCTCCCTAATGTTTCCACTCTTAGGAGTGAAAATATTCTTCCTGACAGCTAGATAAACACAGAAGAGTTCTGATGAAACCCAAGGCATTAGTCTAGATTTATACCACCACAACTAAAAGCAGAGTTTAGCACAAGCTGCAGAGGAAAAGTATGCAAATTGTTTATTTAATAATTCGGAAATGCACTTTTTGTGTGCTCCTTCCTCAAAATCCAGCACAAATATCTCCATGGGAGTTGAAATCAGGTGAGTTACCTCAAAGTAGTTGCAAGCTTTAGAGTTCATATATACTTGAAATGTCTTGCCAGCCTTAAGGGAAGAAATCTTCATAGTCCTCTCTCCTTCTGTAAACCTAAGGGTTTATACTTCCCCTCACCCACATCTCTGTGTTCTTGCCAATTCTATATTCCTCCTCACTCCAAGAAGGACACTGAGGTACTGGAGTGTGTCCAGAGAAGAGCAATGAAGCTGGGGAAGGGTCTGGAGCACAAGTCTTGTAAGGAGCAGCTGAGGGAACTGGGGTTGGTTAGCTGGAGAAAAGGATGCTCAGGGGAGACCTTCTCACTCTCTACAACTCCCTGAGAGGAGCTTGGAGTGAGGTGAGGGTTGGAATCTTCTCCCAAATATCAAGTGATACAAGAGGAAATGGCCTCAAGTTGTACCAGGAATGGTTTAGGTTGTTTACTAGGAAATATTTCTTCCCTGCAAGGGTAGTGGTGGAGCCACCACCCTTAGAGGGATTGATAAGCTGTGGAGATGTGGTGCTCAGGGATATGGTTCAGCAGTGACTTGGCAGTGTTGGGTTTGATGATCTTAGAAGTCTCTTCCAACCAAAACAATTACATGATTCTAGTTTATATTTAGGTGGCTTGCACAACTAAATTGTCATCAGGGAAGCTGAGGATAGAGGAAACATATCTTTCCTGTCCTTTACCAAAAAGTACTTCTTGATGCTTTTCCATTTCCTCCTCTACTGGTTATACTAAGCTCACTCAGAAGCTGATCCTACTGTAGTCTCCATCCCTTTGTGAAGCCCATGACTTGTTGTAAGGAAAGCTTTCCTTGTCCTCTCCCAGAAGTGTGTTGCTCTTAGCAGGATCCTTTCTGGTTGCTGAATCATCCTAGCCACAGCTAATTGAAATGCCAGGCAGGCTCCTCAGATGGAGCTGCTGCTTTCTGCTCTCCTTGCACTTCTGTACACAGAAGCAGGTTTTCACCATGCTGATACTAAAGTGGATGGTAGGAAAAGGGCTGCTTTATCATCTCTCCTCCTTTGCACCTAGCTATGGGAATGAGAGAGGGTTTTCTCCAGGTCTGTCCTACTGTCCACACCCTATTTCCTCTGCTATCCATGTGTTGTGAGATGAAATACCTCCTATTGCTCCTTAAGGTCTCTTCCAACGTGGTATTCTATGATTGATATTGGCCTGGAAGGGTGCATGCTTTAACCATAGGCTGAAAGCTCTCTCTACAGCCATATTAAATCAGGGGGGGTCTTTTACACACCCATTCATCAGATCCAAGCATGGGTTTGTGCTGCTGTCTACAACACAAATGTCCTTGAACTCTAACATCAAGCACTGTCACTTTGTGTCCAGTCTTCCAAATCCTACTGCACATCAAGCACATCCTGGCAGCAAGGTCATGTAAGTCTATTTCCACTCTTATTTCTACCTTGGCTGAAAAATTGCTTCTCCTCAAAGACCTTAATGAGGAAGAGATGAAACAAATTCAAAACATAACATTTGGAGCCTAAAGAACAGATTGGTCTGTGCTCAGAGAGATGTTGGACTCAATGACCCTTGTGGGTCCCTTCCAACTCAGGACATTCTATGGTTCTGTGAATTCCTTAGGAAAAGAAAAATACTCTGTGGGCTATTGTGTGAAGACATGTCCTAAGTGGTATTTGCTCAATAGACTTTTGAATGGAAGAAAATTCTTTATTTTAGTCTAGATCTGTTTGTTGGTTTTTTTCCTCAGTTCCAAGACTTCCAAGGCATGTGCTGGTTTGTATCTCAGGGATGGGGTGAAGGATTAGAGACAGAAAACCCCTTGGTGCCAGATAAGGTCTGGAGCAGGCCCACAAACATGGAATCAGCTTCTCCATGATCATTTTTCCACACAACTGCTCCTTTTTGTCATGTTCCTTTGGGGAAAGTCAAAGGATGAGCTGACTCCATCTGTGCCTGCCTTTCTCCTCCCTCCCCTGCCTGTTTTCTCTTGGTTCTTGTGTCCCCATTGCCATTTTCACAGCTAGGATATCAAGTCAGTGTATCTTTCTGATTCAGTCAGGTTTTAAATTCAATTTACTTTGATAAATATGACTGCTTATGTCACAGGGAAGTGGAGCTGCTTGGCCTGGGCTGCTGGAAGTGTCTGTGTGTTGGTTGTGCTGCAGGATAATAGCTCCAGGCTCTGCTCCAGCCAGGGGCCTGGCTTTTGGATTGTGATGGAGAGGAGAAATGGAACTGAGATCAATTCTTTAACCTCTCAGCTATTGATCATCATTTTGAGAGGGTTTTTGTTTTTTTTTTTATGAAACTGTGCCTCTGGGTAGGAAATAACAGCTAATTTTGAGTAATTGCCTTTGGGTGCACAATTTTACTGTAATTATTGAGAGTTTGGGGCAGAAGAAGAATTAGGAAAAGAGAAAGAGCAGAGAGTAGAAATTGTACAGAGTAGGTAGAAAAATATCAGTTCATTTACTGCTGAAATGTGAAGAGATTTTTCTTGTAAGCAATCCAAAAATCACCCACTGTTATCAGTATGTTTTTAAGTAAAATTGAAACCTTCATGTCAGAATTAAAACAGAGAGAGCCAATGGGAAGCTGCATATTTGGGAATTAAAGCAGGAGCAAAATACAGGCTGAGTGACAGGCCCAAATTAAACTCATTAACTTGATTTAAGTACTGCTGAGGAGGAATCTGGGAAAAATAAAGACAGGAAAGGCCATCAGGTAGACTTCTTCCAGATAACCCCTGGAGAAGAGCACTGGTACATGCTATGTTTTAATTCCCTCTGGGAACAATGAGGTATTCTGAACTGAACACTAAGTTAGTTAGTTACAATTAAGGCTGAATAAAATATTTAAGTGGAAATACAGTGGGTTGGGTTTTTTTTTCCCCTCAGTAATAGTAGCAGATATCTGGGAGTAGCTAAAGAAGTGACACCAATAAGACCAAGAGTTGCACAGGAGTTATCATCAGCATGAACATTCCCATTTGCCCCACTGGTCCAGAGATTTACTGTCCTAGTGGCCCAGGCATCCAAGGAGTAGGTGAGGAAATATTTGGGCTTTGTTGCATGTTACAGGCCAATTCCCAACTGTTTTGAAAGCATATTACTCTATGATCTTGGAGAAGAGTTTATGCTTCAAAGGAATCTTTTCTGCAAGTGAGAAACAGTTATATTTGACACTTTTATGTATTAACTTCAGTGGCCAAGGGGAGGTGCATTACACTGTAGTTTGTGTTTTTTATAGTATCTATTTCTGCTGGAAAAGAAAAAACTGGTTTTATTGTCTGCCTTCTATTGACAGTCTTCTGGTAGCAAGTATATTATCAGAGAACCTAAAATAGCTGTTTCTTTGCTTTCTCCTCTTCTCCCCAGCACCAGTTCATGCTGCTTTCACATTGTGGAAGGTCTTCCTTTGTTTTCTTTCCTGATTTTCCTGGTGCAAGTGCACCTACCATTGTCCTACCATTGGATGCCATGGAGCAGAGCCTGGCTCTCTCCTCCTCACACTCACCCTTCCCAGATTTCTAAGCATTGCTGAGGTCTCCTCTCAGTCTCCTCTTGTCCAGGCTGCAGAGACCCAGCTCTCTCAGCCTGTCCTCCTAGGGCACATGCTCCACTCCTTTCAGGCTCTTGCTGGCCCTGTGCTGGACTCTCTCCAGCAGCTCCCTATCCTTCTGGAGCTGAGGGGCCCACAACTGGACACAGCATTCCAGGGGAGGCCTCCCCAGGGCACAGGAGAGGGGAGAAGAACCTCTCTGGCTCTGCTGGCCACGCTCCTCTTCATGCATCCTAGGATGCCATTGGCCTCTTGGCCACAAGGGCACATTGCTGCCTCATGGGCATCCTCCTTTCACTTTACACCCACAGTAAACACCTTGAAATATGGTTTTGAGCAGAGAAACTGGCCTGTGGATCTAAAGCCCCACCTGATTTGCTCCTGGACTGCAGTTTATTTCCACCTCTGGTAAGCTGGGGCTACGTGATCATGCAGATGGTGGAAGTCACCCAAGTTAAAAACAAGGCTTGTTGGGGCAGAAGGATGTATAGTAATAAGTGTTATTTGGTGATCTATCTGGCAGGTCAGGCACACAGTTATCTCCATGCAGCTGGGGTGATTATGAACAGCAAGGCTGGGTCAGGGTGAGGAGATGCTCAGCAGCATCTTTCTGTGCCTTCCCCACCAAGAGCAGCATCTGGGGGATGTCCCTGTCCTTGAAGGGGGTTACACAACTGATGTCCTTTGATGGTGCTGAAGGTCTGTTGTTCTCTCTGTGGATCAGCCATTCCCACTAATGAGGTTTAGGATTGTACATCAAAAGGAGTCTACTAATAGGAATGATGATTTTTATCATGCCTAAATAGATATTTGCATGGTAGAGGGGTGGCTGGTGTCTCCTGGAGAACCACTTTGACTCTCAAAGGCTTTTGTGGGGAGCCTTGATATTTTGTCACTTGGTTTTGTTTGATTTTTAGTTTTCAACTTCTGTTAAAAAGGCAAAGAAAAAGGCACTTAACTGCATTATAGAAGTGTTGTTAAATAAAACAGTTAATATCTATGAAGGACAAGTTAGGAAAGTACTAACCATATGTGTCACAGACTGTGTTAAGGATTAGTTTCAATTACATTTCTTCCTTTTGAAAGATGATCTCAGGGAAGCAGGATATAAGGTCACCTTGATTTTGGTTACTCAGACTCTGAACTGGAGTCTACCAAAAGGAAACTTAACCCCCTCCAGAGATTTCCAGCACACTAGCTTCAGCAGACAGTCAGGTTTGCCACGAAAACAGCATCTTGGCTTTGGTACCAAATCAACTTGAAGTAAAAACCACTTAGTCCAACACTTTACAAGGCAAAACCATAATATATATAATAAGTCAAAAGGTCATGTTAGAAGTGGGACAGAAATTAGAAATATAGTGTAGGAAAGGGCATTTTTATTTACTGCCTGGTTCTCTTTCCTTCTTGCTAGACATCCCCCAGCATCTTGTAATTGCAGAGCTGTTGAACATTAGATAATCAAAGCATTATTAGTTAGCAGAGGATTTCCTGACCCCTTGCAGTTTGTTTTCAGCTGTGCAGACCTCACTTTGCATTTCTCAGTCTGGCAGCTCAGAGACATTCAACTGCAGAGTCAGCAGAAGAACTCTCTTGGAATTACCTCTGTTACAATTGGAAGAAAATGAAATTATCTTTAAGATGTAAACAGTTTCTAATTAAACTCTGAAGCTGTTTATGTTTCCCAAGCAGGCTGAGCTGAGCTCTGCACAGAGACAGACTTCTTGGTTGTCCTTTTGGGGTTGTTTTTTCTTTAATAAAGTTGATATACTGATGTAATAAATTGCTTGTGACAGAGCTGGGGCTGTTGTGCCAGCAGTGCAACTGCTGGCTTCCAAAAAAATAAGACTCCAGCAACACATCCCAATGCCCCAGTAATTTAGCACATTGCATTCTGGGCTTTCCTTTAGTAAGAAACAGCCAGGAGATTACAGAATAGATTTATGTCAGTCTTTCACTTCACTCTGATGGCTGCAGTGCATTTGGGCTGTTCCTTTTGGTTAAGAATTGCCATCCATGCCAGGGAGAGCTAATTGTTGTGGTAAATAAGATCTGCCTGGAAGAGTTAGTAGTGCTGGCTGACATACTCTGCATTATCTCCTAGTCCCAGGAGTGGGTGACTGTTAGCAATTAGCACCCAGATACTGCTTTTCCTTTGAGTTTAGTCTTTCACCTTTCAGTAGAACTGACAAGATTTGGCTTTTTCTGGTGTATTCTAGAGGAGCACACGTCCTGATTTACAGCACACATTTTCTGTAAGTGAAGCTGACAAGGTTCCTCCTCAAATGAAAAGCCATTTGACTTCTGGGGTGATTATTTATAGCAGATACTTAAGGACAAGTCGTGGTTTCTACTATGTGATGGATCCAGAATGGGTACAGTTTTCCTGGCTGGGTTGCTGGTATGTGAGAGCTCAGCTGCCTTTTTGTCTTGTCAGTGTAATATCCAGAGGAAATATAGCTCTGTAAGGGACTTTTTTTTTTTCTCCTGCAGTGCTGCTGTTGCCATGACCCATGAGAACAAATCATAGAAGGACATTTCCCTTTATCTGAGCATTCTGTTTCATCAAAAAGACTTTTCAACCTAGAGGGATGAATCTGCAGTGCAGTGCATGGAGAATTAAGCAGAGAGTGTCCACGTTTAATTGGTGTTAATGAATTCCAAATGGCCAGAGTGTAAAAGGAAATATACCTTAAAGGGCATATTCTTAAGGTCACATTAATGCTCCTTTTTGAACATGTGTTGTATGCCCTGAAGCACTTGAAGGAATTGCTGTTGACTTGGAAGGCTGAATCACTGTAATTAAGTGATGCCTACAGCTGCATTTGCCAGAGTTGTCATGGGAATCACAGAGTCTTTTGTGCCTGGGATAGATGTACAAAATGCTTAAAATTCAGAGAGGGGAGATGTCCATTTTACCCCAACAATTGCTTCCTGCAAAGCCATTCTTTTTTTCTCTTTTCTGATGTCAAAACCCATTACAAAGTCCCAGACACATTTACTGTAGGGTTTTTGTGGCAGAAGGGCAGGTAGGCTCCATTTCAGCCTTTTAAAGCTGAATGGCATAGCCCCAGTGGTGAGATGAAGATAAGCTACCACCTATTTTAGTGGAAAGGCACTGAAAATAAAAAGGTGAAATAACTTTGGTCTCCTAGAGAGCCTTTTTGGCTGTTCCTAACACAGCATGGAAATTGCGTTTGTCTTCGTCATTGATGATCTCCTGGCAGCTCATCAGCACTAGATGTGAAATCCAGGCTCCCTCCAAGTTGGTAGGAAAGCTCCTATGGTCCTCAATAAAGCCAGGATTTCATCAGGATACCTAGGGATCCATTTAGATTTCTCAGAAGCCTTTCTTTCTTGGGAGTGAAAGCTTTATTTTGATTGCTTTAAGGATCCCTAAGTCTCAGCTCATGACTGGGTCCATTCTTTCCTCATGCCTTGCAATAATGATTACATACCATGTTGCTACTAATTAGTTTCTTTTCTTTGTTCAAGCTGTGAGAGAAAGAAAAGTGAAGCTGGAAAAAGTGATTCATTGTTATTTGAGATTTATGATTTCTTTTTTTGTCTTGAAAGAATTCCATTTGCATTTGTCTGAGGTGATTGAGGTGATAGAGGACAAACTGCTTTTTGTCTTTTGGAGTAGGAGAGGGGAAGGTGGAAATGGTGGGGGAATGCAGTCTGATTTCTGGCACTGTTGTGCCCTACTTATCATTCCTTTGGATCTTTTAAAAGGAGAAGAAAAGCTGAGCCATGTTGCTTGTAAGCCAGGAACTCCTACCTTGAAGTCCTGATTGATTAAGAGACCAGCTAGTACAGATGTTAAGTGAAATCAATAGGAGACTGTCCTCCAGGTATATTCTTTTCTGCTTTTTGCACGGCTCAGTTGTTTTTCTCTAGCACCCATGTCTTACCAATTGGTGCTTCCATAAGCTTCATCTTCTTTAAGCTGCTTCTTTTGCCAGTGGGCAGCTCCTTCATGTGCTTTGTCCAGAGAGCTGCTTCCCACATCTCCTCTCCCTTCCCTCAGCTCCTCCTTGTGGGATTTAGCCCTCCTCAGAGCCCTCTTCCCTTAACTTGCTGTCATTTAAAAAAGCAATTCCAAGGTTTTTCATGGGAAAAAAAAGTCAGAATTTTCTCTGCCTACAACAAAAGCTGACTGTAAAATCATGTTGGGAACTACAAGAAGTGTCATCATGATATGCTGCTGCCCCAGCACTTCAAGCCAGGTCAAAGAATGCTTATTATCTAACCAGAAATCAGTAGGGAGCTGATCTTCAGGAAGGCATTTTAAGCCATGAAGGTCCACGAGGACCAGTTGTCTTTATTTGCCTGTCAGGTGCTGAGGGTGTTGTGTTTTGTGTGACAAATTGAAAGAGGAGGCATTTGGGTTATGCTTTTATCTACTGTTTCCTTCATGGCAGGCACTGTCTGCCTGCTGCCCTGCTTCTCCATAGCCTGGGACCAGGCCTTGCCTTGGCCTTTTCATCCTCCCCTCTGTTAGCTGTTGCTTTCCTCCCCCCTCCCCACTTTTACTGTAGTCAGCATTGGATTAACCTCCAGTTCTAAGTAGCAGATTGTGAAACCTGAACCCTCAGCAACCCAGCAAATTTTTATTAATGAGGTAGTGGTCTAAAAGGAAACAGAGCAAAAGATGAGCCAGAGGCAAATTCAAACTGATTATAGCTCCTTTCCCTGGCTGTCTGGTTTCCAACAGGAAGGAGCAGTTGTCTGAGTTCAATTCCCATAGAGCTTTTGCAATGCAGATAACTCCAGTGTGGAGTCAGAGTACTGTCAGGGTTGATGAATTGGGTTAGCATTGCTTCACCCCCAGAACACAGCAATGGAAGTCACAATAGGCCTCTTGATAAGAAAGAGCTTCTCTGACCATACATTTGTCAAAGTAAAAGTAACTGCTAATAATGTTTTATTTGGCAGTTGGGTGACTGCAGAGATAGCAAGCCATGACAGTATGTACTGCATAAAGGCATTAAGTGTTGTTCCTTCACAGAAAAGCACTTTTCTGAACCATCCCAGCCCTTTGTTCCATCACTGCTTTCTGCCCTGGAGCCCCACATTCAGTAGGAGAAATCTGCCTTTGTGAATATTTCAGGTAGTTAAAGTTTCCACCTTCAGTTTAATGGGAGAGCTCAGGTCTCAACTGGGGCTGTGACAATCCTCTCTCAGCACCAAAAGTGAGATTACTTGAATTCTGCACCATCCCCAGAGGCAAATTAACATCAGCTGAAAGCATTTGTTGTCTGCAGTTTAAACATTGACTCGATAAGGCTTTCTATTCAATAACCCTGGAAATCTCCTTGTGCCACAAGAAGCCATTGCCACTGCACATCAGTTACATGAACCACTAGTGGGACATGTTCCCAGCTCCTTGTTGGGGGTGTAAACACTGCCATGGGGTGAGGAGTAGGGCAAAAGCTGGAGGAGAAATCCAGGCTTGGTTTTAAATCACTGACCATGAGCTCAGACAGCAAGAGCTTTGATATCATGGCTAACTACGTGGCCCAAATTCCATGCTCTACTTTATTGATGCTCTAGGGATTCAGATGACAAAAGAGGAGCAAGAGAGTGGAAAAATAGGCTAGAAAAATAAGGATGAGATGTCACACATCTAGTGTCTCTTAAAGCAAACTTCCCATTTTAATACCATATATATTTTTATAGATATATTTATACATACATATTTTTATAGATATATTTATATATACATATTTTTATATATAAAACCATTCTACATTCTTAGTTGATTTCCAATGCTGTTGCAAAAGATGTGTCCTACCACCTCTGGGTTTGATGTCTTGCATCAAGCTCTATCATCTGCTGCTTGGAAGGGCCTGCACATCTTCCAGGAGATGAAAGGTTCCTCCAATTTACTCCTCCTTCCCAATTATCCTGAGTGTTTGTCATTTGCAAAAGCTTTAGGTGAGGGAGAGCCTGCAGATACCTTTAGGGTTTCCCTTCATTGTGCTTGTAAGTTCTGCTTTAAAACTGCATTTGTGTCCTCCTCCCTCTAAACTACTTACAAATGAAGACGTTGCTTAAATAATAGATGTTAAATCCTTTCCTTATTATGCCACTGGTCTAACTTTTAAACAATTGCTCTTGAAACAGGAGGCAGATGAAATCCTGTGTAACAGCAGAAGGGATCTGTAGTAATTGAGCACCTATTTCAATATCAAAGAAAACTGGATTTTATCTCCTGCTTAATACCTAATTCAGTGAGGTTCTTTATGCTTACTACTTCATTAACATACCTGCTGCTCAGAAGAGCTGCAGTGTCATAAAATGTCATCTAATAGCAGATTCAGTTTTATTTTAGTAGGCTCCTATCTCATAAAAAAAGGTGTTTTGAAGAGATGGAGAGCAGTAATATTGTCTAGAAGGTTAAAACCCAGGTGGGGGAATGCTTTTTAGTGGGAAAGAATTAAGTCAATTAGAGCAGGAGTTAGAGGAGGCTGGAAAATTGTCCTAGCTCCTTGAAATCACTGAGTCTAGAAACATTAATGTTGCTTGAGCTTCTACCTTCTAGAGAGTTGCCTTTGTGTTACTCTCCCTTCTCCTGCATGGAAAAATTACCTGAATTGACAAAATCCACCCTATCTCTTATTTTTAAGTTAAAACTGCCCTATTTTTAGGTTCCTGTGTAAGATTGGGCTATGCCACAGAAGCACTACACATTTGTGCTTAAGTCATTCTCTAAAGTGTAAACAAGAGGGAAGTCAAACTCACACCTTCTGCCTCCAGGAGAAGGATCTGAGCTGCTCTTACAACCTCTTCAGTTGTAAATGAGTCCCTGTGCAGCCAAAAATCAAGGGTTTTGGAGAAAAAGGATAGTCAGTATTCATAGTTGTGGATCTCAAAGGGCCTTAGGATTGGGACAGAGGCAAAGAGAGACTGTGATGCTCAGTCCAGCCAAGGTGTTGTCATGGAATGTGTTGGAAATTCAGGGCTGGGTCTCACCATCTCCCTTGTCTTTGAGCACCTTCATGCTCTTAAAAAGCAGAGCTGATGCTTTTCCAGGTATGGTTTGGTATTTTTCCCAGGATTCTGGAGAAAACCCAATCCCAGCTTTTTGCCCCTTTGGAAATGAATCAGTCAACAGTTGTTTAAAATGCCCTTTTAAAATGAATATAATCTCCAATTATCATATTACCTGAGGGAGGAAGGCCTGGTGGTACTTAATTGAGCTCTTTGGGGCTGTTGTGCATTTTAATTGAATTGAATTGTAAAACACTTCAGGGCCTTTTGGTAAAAGGCTCTGTGTAAATACCACTATAATGCTGAATAATCAGGTTGTGATATGAACAGGAATAAATGAACCCTAGAAGTAGATATATAATGTGTACATCATAGAATGTGCATGTGTGTGTGTGTGAATATACTAACATTTTGGAGAGAATGAGGTGGTTGCTTTCTAAATGTCCTACAGTTCTTGAATAACAAAAAAAACCTGAGAGTTGACAGAGAGAATCATTATAATCCAAATAGTAGTTATTGTGAACCTGCAGTTTATCCTCCTGTGCCATGCTCAGAGAATTGCCAGAAGCAATGATGGTGTTAACATCAGGGATGCTTCTTGAGAAACTGCAAAATATATTGTGTCTGATGGTTGGATTTGATGATTTGAAAGGTCTCTTCCAACCATAAGGATTCTGTGGGATGCTCTGGCTGATGGTGGAGGGACAGGGAGGAGCTAGATCCAAGGTACTAAATGTTTAGATGCCTAAAGATATAGATAGACATAGTCTGGAGGATCCAAGGGAGTTTCCCTTCAGATGGCTTTCTCATGGTATTGCTGCAATGCAGTGGTAGAGTTTGGAGCAGAGCAAAGCTCTCCTACAGCTCAAGCTAGTGAGCTCTAAAAGAACAAAGAAGCTAACATAATGTTGGGTTTCATCAAGCAGGACATCCCCAGCAGTGAGAAAGAAGTCTTTATTCCATCAAGCCATCCCTGGAATACTGTGTTCAGTTTTGGTCTGTACAAGAGAGATGTGGACAGGCTGGAGAGGATCTGTGAGATGATCAAAGGACTGGGAAGCTGTCGTGTAAGGAAAGGTTGGGAGAAGTGGGTTTGTTCAAGCATCAGAAAAGAAGGCTTAGGGGAGACCTTATCATCATGTTCCAGTATTTCAAGGGTGGCTACAGAGAAGATGGAGATCTTTCTACAAGGAGCCACAAGGGAAAGATGAGAGGTAACATGTGCAATGTGACTGGACACAAGAGGAATATTTGTCCAATCAGCCACTGGAATAATCTCCCCAGGGGAGTGGGGGAATCCTCAGCACTACACACACCTGATATTCAACTGGATAAGGTGCTGGATCATCTTGTCTAGACCATACTTTTGCCAGGAAAGATTAGACCAGATGGACATGGATCNGGATTCTAGGATTCTGTGAACTTTTATATTTCACGAAAAAAGGGGGAAAGAAAGCCTCTATTGGGCAACATGATGCTAGTACAAAGAACTCCTTGTTCTTAAAAGGGACTTGCCACAGTGATGCTTCCACTTCCCTTAGTGAAAAGGATTCAGCTAATGCAGAATGGAAAATTCTGTCAAGGAAATTGGCATCTGAAGGACTTGGATGCTTGAAATGTCAATGAATGGGACAAGAGCAGACTCTGTTTCTAAAGGAATCAATTACCAGGCATCCCCTTACTATTGTGAAGCTCTCATTTGCAGGAGCAATCAGAGCTCTGTTTGCTGGAAACTAGGATGTGTGTTGCTGGAGATTAAGCACATCTTCCAAGCACCAGGGAAACACTGTGGAATGCTCTAGAGATTCAAAAGGGAGGTGGAAAGCCTGACATCATTTTTCCTTGCTGGAAACCCTCTGAAGTGGTTCGAATCCTGTAGGATTGTGCCCACAGCCAGAATAGTTTGCCCAAAAGATCCATTGGGTATGAAAAACACAGATTCAAACAGTGTAGAAAATGTGTGGGCTATTCAGCATCTTAGAATAGGAATTAAGCTAAATTCTTCTTCCCAACAGCAGAAAAATAAGGATCTGTAAAAGAAAATGCTTGGAGTGAAGGATAATGGACTATACTGATTGATAGTAGATTTTTTTTACCTCTGGAATGTTCTCCAATGAGCTGGTAGCTGAAGGGTTTTCCAACAGGACAAGGGTATGAGCTACCAGAGAAAGCATAAATATTGCTGGTTTTCATGTTAGTGAAATGTTGGAGACAGATCAAGGACTGAGTTTACTGTGGAGCCCCTAATATTACCTTTTTGCTCCCCAGAAGTAGTCCTCCCAGGTGAGGTCTGAAGCCTCAGCAGGGGAGTGTAAGGAAACTTGCTGCACTGCTTCAGAGGAGGAATTTCTTTCAGATGACCATGACTTTGTCATTTTTCACAGGCTCCAGATTGACTTAAACATTGTGCCTAAAGCTACTGACATCTGATATCTGTAGCTTCCCTTGCCATCTGCCAGGGATTTCATGCTTCTGATGAAACAGCTTTGAAATTGTACAGACAGCCAAAATGTAGCCTAAAATCACAATGAGCAAATGCTGTGACTGCTACATGGCATTCTTCTACTTTTTTGTTGGGGTTTTTTTGGCCAAAAGAAATGAAGAATGGTTGTGTGTCACAAGATGATGGCATTACAGATCAATTAGGTTTCCACTGGAATATCAATTGATGTGGGATCTTCTCTTGCATGGTGTGGTTACCCTTCAGTGGCTCTCTCTTTCCACTTGTTGGGTTCCATCTCTGGGTTTCTATTGCTTTCTATTGGGGCTTACAGATAAAAGAATAGGAGTAAAGAGAAAGTATTTTCAGCAAATGTCATCAAATAACATGTGCTGCACTGATGTCAGCTGAGGAAATCAGTGTCAAGAGCAGGAAAAGGCAGAAGATGAATGGATCTCCTTAGTTCAAAATAGGAAACAGCTTGAAGTTCCTTTGGGGGGGAAACAGAAACCTCATTCATTAACAATGACATTATTTCACCTCTGCTAGAGAGTAAGGAGTCTGTTCTGCCAGTGATGGACACACACATCTCATATTCATGCAGATGACCCTGGACATCTATAGATCCAAAGGAACAGCTCTAATATGTTGACAGTTTTGACTGGTGACTTATTCTCATGATCTATGTGTGGCTGAGAGATGTGGCCCAGGGGAAAAAAAACCTGCACTCCGTGTTCCTCACTTAATTTCAGGCTGTGTGAGGTATCTCTGTCTCCTCATCTCAGTGGATATCAAAGCAAATTTGTGTCACTGGAGGGAAGGAGCTTGTCTGGATGATGCACCATTGATTTAGTCATATTTCTGAGTTGAGGATCATGCCTGATCAAGCACTCATCTAGTTTGAGCAAGGTTGATCAGCCAGATCTCTCTGGGTTGCTTGAGGATGTAAATGCATCTACTTGCTCATAGTCATATACACAACATTTTGTGGGTGTTTGGTTGGGTTTTATCCAATCCAGCTAAGAGTAGGACAGGAGTGTGTGGTGTCCTGTTAAATACATCTCCAACTGCTCAGCAGAAAATGATCAGTAGGAGGTTTCCCAAGTGCCTTCATTTTCTGTTCCATTACTCCAAGTATTTTCTATGTGATTCCCTCTCTTCCCTTGGGGCCCAGAGCTGCCTGACTCCTACCTCATGCTATTCTGAAGTTTCTTGATTTATCTTAAACTCTGTCATTTTCCCTAAGCATTGATATTTTCCAGAAATCAGCTTTTTATGTGGAGATGCCTATTAACTTTCTGAAGTCATATGTCAGTGAAGCACAGGACTGTTTAGTTTAACAAGACAAGCCCTATAGTGATACAGGAAAATTATTTTCTTCTTCAGAGTAATGTTTTATCTTCTTCTCCAATGAGCTGGCTCTTTTACTACAAAAAAATCTGTAGAAAAGGTAATTTTAAATAGGCACAAGATAAATTATGTTCTATATGGTACCCATAACCTTTCTAGAAGTTCCTAATTAACCTTCTTATGGCAGCAGAGGAAGCTCTACTGCATTTGTAATTGTCAAAGATTTCTCTTTCTTAATAGAAATTATCCCTTTTTGATACCTATAGGTATCATCAGTCACAGAATCCCAGCATGGTTGGGGTTGGAAGGGACCTCTGGAGATCATCCAGTCCAACTTCCCTGCTAAAGCAGGCTCACCTACAGTAGGTTGCCCAAGATCACATCCATGTGAGTTTGGAATCTTTCCAGAGAAGGAGAATCCACAAGCTCTCTGGGCAGCCTGGGCCAGGGCTCTGCTACCCTCACAGCAAAGAGGTATTTCTTATATTTAGATGGTTCCAGTGTGTGCCCATTGCCCCTTGGCCTGGCCCTGGGCACCCCTGAGCAGAGTGTGGCCCCAGCCTCTTGCCCCCTGCACCCTTCAGCTCTTGCTCAGCATGGAGCAGCTCCCCTCTGCCTCTGCTCTGCTCCAGCCTCAGCAGCCCCAGGGCTCTCAGCCTTTCCTCCTGCCACACATGCTCCAGTGCCCTCAGCATCTCCCTAGCCTCTGCTGCACTCTCTCTCTGATAGTTCCTTGNAGCCTTTCCTCCTGCCACACATGCTCCAGTGCCCTCAGCATCTCCCTAGCCTCTGCTGCACTCTCTCTCTGATAGTTCCTTGTCTCTCTTGAACTGGGGAGCCCAAAACTGGACACAATACTCCAGCTATGGCCTCACTAGGGCAGAGTAGAGGGGGAGGACTCACACTCTTCTTAATGCACCCTAACAAACCATTCACTTTTGTGGCCCCAAGAGCACATTGCTGGCTCCTGGTGAACTTTGTTGTCCACCAGCACTCCCAGCTCCTTCTCCACAGAGCTGCTTTCCTGCAGGTCAACCCCTAACCTGTCCTGGTGCATGGAGTTGTTCCTCCACAAAGGATGCTTTTCATTTCAGGATATGACAAACATCCAAGTCTCAAGTTCTGCACTACAGAACTTTCATCTATTATCTTGCTTCTCTGTCAAGATTGTGCCTTAACATGTGAGTGATCCAAAGCATTTAGTGAATCAAGTCCAGTCATCATCAGGTTGACTCCCTGTGCTGCCAGAAAGTTGAATTACTGCTGGGCCACAGATCTGGAGTGAAGGAGGTAGCCAGTCTTAGGGGAGATGCTGGTTTATGACTTGCTTGTGATAC
>VWZO01014482.1:0-12292 GCA_013396975.1 Bucco capensis
GCTCCCCATCTTCTGTAAGCAGACTTGGTGTCACTTCCTACTGTTGGATATTTTAAGTTCACTGTCTTTCAGAAAATAAATGTCTGAGTCATGCTTCTCTTGATTTTCATATGCAGTATTGACACTGTGTTTCCCACACTTAGGCCAAACTCCTACTGTGAATGAATATTTCATTTAGCTATACTCTCTCTAGGGAATTCATATGAAGTTAGTAGCACTTCCAGAGAACTTCAAAGTTTCAGTAAACATGAACTGAGCATTCATTTGTGACTATGCATGTGTAAAGTTCTGCAAATATTTTGCAATGCCAATGCTTTACAGCATTTAAAAAAAAAAAAAAACTAAAAAATCCTAAACCTAAATCCTTTGAATTCTCATATGTACCTTCTTTCTCTGTATCTATTGTTTGTTTTTTTCAGCTTCTCAGAGTTTCTGTGTGCCATTTCAGTGTAATTATTTTAAGCCCTGCGGTTTGGTTATGTTGTGCTTGTTACTTCCTGCCACTTGATGAAAAATATGTTCTTAATGTGAACTGGTCTCTTCAGTCTAAGACGCTTGTTGTCAAGCTCTTTCTCACAAAGTTTATTCTTATCCTTTACTTTTGTCTATACATTTGCAGATCTTCTGCTAGATTCTATGTAGGAAAATCTTTCTTTCATGATACACTCTCTTATTTTCAAATCAGCTGAATTGGATTTTGGAGCTACTACAATAAAGAGACTTACCATGAAAACTACACAGAACTGTTTCTTTGCACTGTGGAAAAATGTTTCATATAAGTATAACCCTTGTAAGTTGTTAGTTTGAGCAGTGTGATTAAAATGTTGGAGCAAGGACATGGAGCCAGAAGGAACACAGGTTTATTGCAACATTTGATCTTGCACATCAGCAATAATAATATTTTTTTAAAGGCCTTTTAAAAAGCAGAGTTCGGTCATTTAGTTAGCCAGATAAGCAAGCTGAACTGCATAAAAACCACCTGAATTTCCACAAGGCTACCAGTTCTTTTGTATTCTTAATTATTGTTTCAACAACAAGATGCCATTGATCTCAATTTTTCTGCTTAACAACAAAAATAAATCGGTTAAGTGGTAATTGTAAGCATTGCATTCAATGCCTGCAACATGAGGCAATGCTAATTTGGTTATTTATCTGAAGCTTGTTTGAGAGATTATTTAACCGATTTAACTGTTTCACAAATACTTGTTTTTTCTGTTTTTCTTAATTTATTTGCAACATACTATTGTATTAGAATAATCAGAATATGCATATTGTGATCTCTCTTAATTGACAGAAAATGAAAATGGCCTCAAGTTGCACCAGGGGAGGTTTAGTTTGGATATTAGGACAAATTTCTTCACTGAAAGTGTTATTGAGCATTGGAACAGGCTCCACAGGGAAGTGGTGCACTCACCAACACTGGAGGGATTTAAAAGACGTGTAGATGTGGTGCTTGATGGTATGGTCTAGTTGTGACCTAGCAGTTTTGGGTTAATGATTGGACTTGATGATGTTAAAGGTCTCTTCCAACCAAAATGATTCTATGCTTCTATGGTTCTAAATTAAGGTAAAGAGGACAGAATAGATATTCTTTTATTTCCTTTATTTTTCATATATGGCTTTTAAGGATCTCCTAATCTGGGCCAATTTCAAAGCAGACACATTTTAGAAAATGTGTGAAAGAATACTTGGTTCTGCTGAAATTAGTGTTAATATTTATCTATTTACTTTTGCAGGTTTTGCATCCTATGTTATTATGTAAAAGCATGTAATTTCATGTCCAGAATGTTTTGTTATGAAAAATCATTGAATTAATTTTAGTGCAATGGAACTAAAATTACAACCCTAGAGAAAATCTTGCATACCTTCAGAAAATGGAAGGATAAAAAATATGAGTAGAAGTGTCTTGTGAATATTCTCAAAGTATTCAGATCTCTCTTGGTAGTTTAGATGTTAAATGAATTTTTGTTTGGTTATTATTGACATCATAAAACTAGGCTAGATAAATTATACTGTAGTACTTCATACAAGCAAAAGCATTTCTAAGTCTAACAGATCTTTATTATTACTAGTACATCATAAAATTAGTTCATGGTTATTAAAAGGGCCTGAAATATTGATGAAGAATTATATATATTGGGAAACATATGTTCAGACTACATCTTAGCCAGTGTTATCCTTTACAGCTTTTCAATATCTGAAGTGTGGTACATTTTGAAGTCAGACAACACTTGTCTAATTACATCATCTAATAACTGAAATATAGAAACTTACATGTAATTATTTATAATTTTACTGTTGAAAGCTGGATCATAACTTTTTCATTAGTTGTCTCTTGAAACATTATCAATATTGTCTCCTTGTTAATAATCTCCTTTGTTTCAAAATTTGAGGATTTTATCCCTTAGTTATATCTTGTGAACAATTTGATGGAGACCAATGTAATTGTGGAGATCACAGAATGAGCATGTTTATAATCTCTAAATTCAGGCCCAGTTGTGCAGATAACCTCACTTAGGTGACTGTTTAAGGGTGAGTCAGTGGAGTTATCTAAAACCTAAAGCTACATGAACAACAAACTTTCTCTGATTGAAGCAAATTTTCTCCCATTTAAATATTCAGGCAGAGAATCAAAGTGAGGGTGACAGTTTCTTGGCTCCATACACTGATCATGAATCTGTGATTTTTCATTTTTTCATGTAAACTTGCTTCCAGTATCTTGTTAGGAGGTAGAAAAAAGATCTTATTCTAAGATTGAAAGAGGTACGGTAGAAGTCTTATTTAATGGATATGGAAGGAAAAAGTAGTTCTGAACAACAGTGAGAAACTGATTTTGCTTTAAACTTGGTTGCCTTATCGGATAAATTACAGGCACTAAATGTGGAATGGTGTCTTTTCTGGACTTCTGCTTTTTTACTGTCTTGGAAGTGATGTGTAATTATATAAATTTTTCTTATGGTATACACAACAAAATGTTTAATTTCCAAAAGACAACAATATTCAGATGGGGCTATTAACAGTATCCTGCCTTTAGGCTAGACTGGTCAGTAAAACTTTGCTCCAATGATAATAATGCTGGTGATTTGTACTTAATTAGTTGAGTATATTATGCATTAATTTAAACTTGAGAACTTGAATATATTAATTACAATGGCTAAAATACTTGGCAAGGCTTATTCTGAGATTCTAAATTCAGCGATGTTTAAGAATCAGACAAAAGCATCTCATGCGAGTTTTGGGTTTCTGCACTTCAGATTCCCTGAAATTTCTAAGCAACATATAGAGATCTGTGATACTTAGCAGCTACAACTATAGCATAGTCATAGAACCATAGAATGGCTAGGTTGGAAGGGACCTTAGAGATCTTCTAGTTCCAATCCCCTGCCATGGGCGGGAATGCCACACATTAGACCAGGGATGGGGCATCCACAACCTCTCTGGGCAACGTATTCCAGTGCCTAAACATCCTCTGGATAAAAAACTTCTAATCTACAGGCTAAATTTCCCCTCCTTCAGCTTATAACCATTCCCCCTTGTCATATCACAATCTGACAACCTGAAAAGTCTCTCCACCTCTATCCTATAATCCCCCTTTAGGTACTGAAAGACTGCTATAAGATCCCCTCAAAGACTTCTCTTCTCCAGTCTGAGTAGAGAGTAGAGAGGCAGAATTACCTCCCTAGACCTGCTGGTCATGCCTCTCCTGATACAGCCCAGGATGCGGTTGGCTTTCTGGGCTGCGAATATACATTGCTGGCTCATATCCAGCTTTTCATCTAACATGACCCCCAAATCCTTCTCCGCATGGCTGCTTTTAATGAGTTCCTCTCCCAGTCTGTAATCATATCTAGGATTACTCCTACCCAGAGGCAGGACCTTACACTTTGACTTGTTAAACTTCATTTTATTCTCATGGGCCCACTCTTCGAGTTTATCCAGATCCCTCTGGATGGTATCCCACCCTCTGACCCATTGACCACACCACTCAGCTTTGTGTCACCTGCAAACTTGCCAAGGGTGCACTCAGTATCCATGTCTAGGTCATTAATGAAGACACTGAAGAGCACCGGTCCAAAGACAAAGCCCTGAGGGACACCACTCGTCACTGCTCTCCACCTAGACAAAGAGCCATTGACCACAACTCTCTGGTTGTGTCTGTCCAGCCAATTTTGTAATGGTCTGGTGATTTTTTTGATAAGAAAGTCCAGAGCTGCAGTATTAGAAGTCTATGTACAGAGCACAATCCTCCAAAGGAATGGACAATAAGCTCAAAATAAAAATTAACATGCACCCTTTTTAAAAAGGGTAGAAAGGAAGACCCAGGGAACTACAGGCCGGTGAGCCTCACCACTGTGCCTGGGAAGATCATGTTGCAGATAGTCGTGGAAGTAATATTAAGGCACATGCAAGACAAAGAGATGATTCTAAGAAGTCAACATGGGTTCACTAAGGGCAAATCGTGCCTGACCAATCTGGTGGCCTCCTATGATGGATTGATTGCAGCACTTGATGAGGAAAGACAGACTGATGTCATCTACTTGGACTTTTGTAAGGCCTTTGGTACAGTTCCTCATGACATCCTTATCTCAAAATTGAAGGGATATGGATTTGATGGTGGACTGTTCAGTGAATAAGAAATTAAGCACTCTTGTTACTTTGAGCTTCAGTCTGAGTCCTGGCAATGAACTCTTTGTGCCTTTGTAATGGTTATGACAGAGATCATGATTATACATCCTGCAGCAAGATGGAATTTTTTGAAATTGTCACCATACTCGACTCTTTTTTTTCCTGAGAATATTCAAAATGGAAAGTGAAGCATATTTTTTGGCAGTTCACTTTCCATTTTTTCCAGATTAGGTTTATTAACAGTTATTTCTTTGGCAGCAAATACTATATAGCATATAGTGTTTCATTTTTTGAAATAAATTTTAATGTTTCACACCAGATTTGTGTTTCTCATGTATATGCTTCCTCATACCTGAAGACAGCATTTCTGATGGAGAGTAGAGACTGTATGGAAGCTCTTCTTGTGAGATATGCAGATCTATTTAGAAATGCCAGTAGATCTCAAATGTTGTTATAGATTGGTTAAGACAGAAATCCTCAGTGCTCTTGTAATCAAGCCTTGTTGCACTCAGCCTGCATTTAAGAAGGAAGCCATAGGGGATTCCTTCTCAGAACAATAGAAAAGGCATATACAAAAGATTAGTCCTTGAACAATGGTCTCAAGCTGCTGGGAAACATTGCCTGACATCAAAGTTTGCTGCTGTAATCTCCTTGAGTAGTCACTTAGTATGTGAGGTCACCACATATTTGTGACTGGGCTAGTTCAAAGCTTTCGTTTTATGTCACAGTCCTTTTGTGTTTAAGTGCCCTTTTATTAGGATCTCAGAAGTGTATCTTGAGCAATGAAGAGTAGATGCTGAGCTGCATCAGTACAGCTAGTAGGTTAAAGGGAGTGATTATTCCACTCTTTTTGGCACTTCAGATGCTGCAATTGGAGTAGTGCCCAGTTCTAGCCTCTGCCCCACCTCCACTCCAGTATAAGAAAGACATAGATGAATTGGAGTGTGTCCAGGACGTGGCTACCAAGATAGGTAGAGTACTGGAGCATATGATGCACAGGGAGACACTGAAGAGACCTGAATTTATTCAGCCTAAAGAAGAGGAAGCTAAAAGGAGAACAGTTAATTGTTGTCCTCAGCTGCTTAATGGGTCATTATAGCCAGATGAAGCCAGACACTTGACATGCACAGTGAAAAGATAGATGTTGCAGCAATGGAAATTTTAATTAGACACAAGTCTTCATGGTGAGGGTGACCAAAGAGCGAAACAGTTGCCCAGAGCGGCTATTGATTCTCCTTCCTGGTAGATTTTCAAAACTTGAGTAAGGTCCCGAGAAACCAGAAATTACTTTGAAGTTTTCAGTGCTCTGATTAACGACGTCAGGAGGTCTCTTCCAACCTGTACCGTTCTAATGTGTTATACATTACTGAGTTTACATGAAGGATATAATTAAACACTCTTGCCCAGATGTGAATACATCCTAGGCTTGATCTCTTACCTTTTCCAATGATCGCATAATTTTTTGTATGCACTTTTTATTTGAAATTACTTCTTAAATCTCTTTTTCAAGCCAGCTTCCCATTCTATTTAATTGTTTTTGAAACTGGATTCTTATATGAGAGAAAAGGAGGAGAAAGGACCAAAAAAATCATTTTAACCTCCAGAGCAACAGAACATCAGAGTATGTAATCTACTCTATAGCTCTGCTGTCCCATTCTGTATTTTTTGCCATCTATCTATTTGTTTCCTTGTTGTATCTTGTTCAACTTGGATTTGCACCATTTTTACTTGTTCTTGTGAGGCTCTGAGATTATTGATAAAATCTCCTAAAATGAGCGAAGTGAGAGAAGAGAGATTAAAAAAAAGAGAGTAGAGGGATGGTAATAGATAATTAATAATAGATAATTATAATAATATGTATAATAATTATAATATAATTAATAGATAACTAATAATAGCTTTATATTGGTATGCTGTTGAGATTTAACCCAGAGTCTGCTGAACTCCAATGACATTTATATTGGCACCAGAGGGTTTTTGGAGCAAGCCTTTGGTGCAGACTGTCTTCAGTTTTGTATTTCACAATACTCTCATGGGTCCACACCAACAATTTTTCATCACCAACATTACTCTCCTTGGTGTTTATTTTCATAAAGATGTAACCATGTGATTACGTGGTGGTTTCTTTCTCTTGACAATGAAGAATATTATTCACTTTAACCCTCAAATGTCAAATACTAGAAAATGAGTGTAAAATGAGGAGAAAAACCTTGTAGATTTGCTTTTTATTAACACATCTTCTAGGTTTTTTTGGACTCATTCAGGATATTTGAACTCTCTACTTTGATACTGTGTGTTTAAAATGTGTATCAGAAGTGTGCTAAAGCATGTCCATTTTATGACTGTGTTTATGACTGCTCCTCTGAAAAGAATTTGTGTCAGATCACTGAAAGAAACATTAGCTGTTTTTTTTTTTCATTCCTTAAGTGGTTTATATTTTGCTTTTTGTTGCTTCAGTTATTTTTTATTTTCTATGAAAATGTTTGATTGCCTGGTCTCATAATTTTTTTTTTTTTTTTTTTTTTTTTTTACTATGTTAAAGCATGTGTAATGTATAAACTCCATATGGAGAAGGATCTGATGCGCAAATACTGCTCTGGCATTGCTTTGAGCATGAGCCTTATATTTTTATCTGGGGAAAATGGGCTCTTTGTGGTTACTTTATGCATTTGATTGAATGTCAGTTCATTTGCTTGAAAGGATGTCTTCTGCTTTAGGGTCGTTCTATATTAATAATGGCTATACTGTCTTCGTTTTTTATTCGGTGTTTCAGTATCTACCCTTCTCAGGGCTATTCACTCTCCTAGCTCTGTCTTTCCCAATTTAGTCCAGCTTCTAGTTTCTCACAGTCAGCTGTTTTTTTTCTGTTGTATTTTTCCTATTCTCCAAAACTCTAGTAGGTATTTGTTTTTCCTGACCCCAAGGCCTGATCCTGGTCAGTAAAATGCCATTTGTTATGAGTATCTCAGTTAAAAGGAAAGATTGAAGAAAACTGAAATTGCAAATGCAGGGAATCTGAGAGTTGTCATACCATAAGTAACCAGCAGTAAGAGGCAGGCAGACAGGAAAGTAGGCTCTTACACTCAGTAGTAGTTTCAGAGAGATGAAATATGTTTATTGGCCTTATCCACAACAGTTCTAAATAACTGTTATTACTATGTTTTTCAGTATGTTCTGCAGGATGAACTGACAGCTGGTGATGATTTTTATGTGTAAATACTATTGTTTAGAGGAAGAAAAAAGGTTTAAATACAGACAGATATGTGTGTGTATATATATATATATACACACTTAAATGTATGTGTACATGTATAAGGGAATGCTTTTCTTTGGTTTGCATAACTTGAAATTATTCTTGTTCTTGTTTTTTTTTACAACTTTTCATGGAAATGGGCCCAAACAATATCTGAGGTCAAATACAGTTGCTTTCTCTTTTGTACAATTTCTCAAAATACAGTGTTTTGGTCTAGTATCATTTTGATTATTTTTGTCCACTTTATAATTTAAAACAAAAAATTGTGAAAAGAAACTGGAATGCTTTGTGGATTTTCTTTGGTTTACATGGATTACATTTACAGGGATGTAAGAATGTAAATATTCTGCTGTACCTGGCAATGTACTGTATTCAATGTGGGGCACTAAAAACTAAAAAGATGTGCCTAAGCTGGAAAGACTCCAAGGGCGGAACAGCAAAGTTGAGTATTAGCAACCACAACTGTGAGGAAAACCCTGAGACCTGAAGGAAACAATGAGTATCTGAACTAGATACTACTGCATTTTCCTAAGTGCATTACAAATCTTTTCTCCATGCAACGCCTCTTTGGGCTATATAGAGGAAAAATCTCTCCAACTGCAAAGAGAGTTTAACAACAAAGATAATTAATCTGAAGAAGGTTGTATTCCCTGTCAATGGAGGTTTTAGAGAACACTTTAGGAAAATTTCTCTAAGTAAAGCTCAATTATAATTTTCAGAAGAAAAGGCTAGTTGTTTTTTGTAGGTGTCTCGCAATGCCTTACCTGCATGGGTGACTGAACACAGAGTGGAAGAACTCCACAGGATTTGCTCTAGCATCAGTGTGGAACAAAGAGGATACTTGTGAATGGGAGAATCTTGGTGAACATGATAAGATCTTGCAGTTTATCCTATAGGTCTGATGTTTCAGCTGATAGTATTGTGCAGTGGTAGATAGCAATAGGAGGAATAAGCTGCAGATAAAAACAAAAGGTGTAGGAGAAAAATAAACATGAAAGAGAGAATGGAAAATGTTCATAATACAGTCAGCTTTTTTTGGCACTAGTAGAGCCATGTCTAGATAGAAATAAATTGGATTAAAATCCTAAAAAATATTAGGAGTCTAACAGTTTAGCTTTAAATTATACCTTTCTTTTCAGCTGTACTAAATGTCAATAAAAGGCATGACTGTCTCTTCAAGTGTTGCAGAGTCGTTTCACTGACAACAGTAAAATAATGTAAAGAGACATTGATGAAATAGTGTCGAAACAGTTGCATTTCTTGTCGTTAGAAACAGAATCTAAACCTATATCTGCTATAGTTCCTCACTGAAACTTGACCTATTTTTTCATTGCTTTTAAAATTATTATTTCACAAAAATTAAAGGGAAAAAAAGGCCAATTGAGAACTCTTTTCTGGAAGGCAAACCATATTTCTCTGTGAAACATGATTTCCAGTTTTCCTTTGATGCATTGAATTCTGGATTCAAATAGGCAGTGATATTCAGCAATTATATAACAGCGATATCTCTTTTTTTTGCCACTAAGTAAATAGACTGATGTAGTTGCCAAGCCACTCTCAATAATATTTGAGAAATCCTGGCAGTCAGGTGAAGTCCCTAGTGACTGGAAGAAGGGGCATGTCACACCCATTTTCAAAAAGGGTGTAAAGGAGGACCCTGGGAACTACTGACCTGTTAGCCTTACCTCTGTGCCTGGGAAAATCATGGAGCAGCTTCTCCTAGAAGTTCTGCTAAGGCACATGGAGGAGAGGGAGGTGATCAGAGACAGTCAGCATGGCTTCACTAAGGGTAGACCCTGTCTGACAAACCTAGTGGCTTTCTACGATACTGTGACTACCTCAGTGGACAAGGGACAACCTGTGGATGTGATCTATCTGGACTTGTGCAAGGCCTTTGACACGGTCCCCCACAACATTCTACTGGCCAAGTTAGAGAGCTCTGGATTTGATGGGTGGACTGTTCAGTGGATAAGGAACTGGCTGGCTGACCGCATCCAGAGGGTAGTGGTTAATGGCTCAAAGTCCAGCTGGAGATCAGTGACAAGTGGTGTCCCTCAGGGCTCTGTACTGGGGCCTGTACTGTTTAATATTTTTATAAATGATATCGACAGCAGCATTGAGTGCACCATCAGCAAGTTTGCAGATGACACCAAGCTATGGGGTGCTGTTGATAAGTTGGAGGGGCAAGATGTCATCCAGAAGGACCTAGACAAGCTGGAGAGGTGGGCCCAGGTGAACCTCATGAGCTTCAACAAGACCAAGTGCAGGGTCCTACACCTGGGTCGGAACAATCCCCACTATCAATACAGGCTAGGGGATGAGATGATGGAGAGCAGCCCTGCAGAAAAGGACTTGGGAGTGCTGGTGGACAAGAAGCTGGACATGAGCAAACAGTGCACACTGGCAGCCCAGAAGGCTAATCGCATCCTGGGCTGCATCAAAAGAAGCGTGGCCAGCAGATCCAGAGAGGTGATTTTGCCACTTTACTCTGCTCTGGTGAGACCTCATCTGGAATACTGTGTCCAGTTCTGGAGCCCTCAATACAGAAAGGACATGGATCTGATGGAGCAGGTCCAGAGGAGGGCCACAAAAATGATCAGGGGGCTGGAACACCTCTCCTATGAGGACAGGCTGAAGGAGCTGGGATTGTTCAGCCTGGAGAAGAGAAGACTTTGGGGGGACCTACTAGTGACTTTCCAGTACTTAAAGGGAACTTACAAGAAGGCTGGAGAGGGCCTGTTTGCAAAGGCCTGGAATGAAAGGACAAGGGGCAATGGTTTTAAACTGGAGAGGAGGAGATTTAAATTGGACATTAGGAAGAAGTTCCTCACCACAAGGGTGGTGGAACACTGGAACAGGTTGCCCAGGGAGGTGGTTGAGGCCCCATCCCTGAAGGCATTCAAGGAGAGGCTTGACAGGGCTCTGGGCAACCTGATCTAGTTAGGGATGTCCCTGCCCAGTGCAGGGGGGTTGGACTAGATGACCTCCAGAGGTCCCTTCCAACCCTAACCATTCTATGATTGTATGATTTTATGATCTGTTTCCTGAATGCAGTGCAATCCTAAGCATTACTTCTCACCTTTGCATGTTTTTCCTTGTCATACTATCACTTCCATATATCTTGGTCAAAATTCATACAGATTCGACTCCATAATCTGACAGGAGCATAGTGTACTTTGAAGTGTAGTTAACTGTTAAACAACATCCAGTATTTTCTTTAAACTGATTTAAAATACTACTAATTTTGTGTTGTCTTAGTCTTATTGCATTATATAGCTTGCATGATTGTTTTGAATTCCAATTTTTTCATAATGGCTATGTTGTATCTTTCATCCAACCCATGTATTGGTTTTTTTATGGTAGATTTTTATAGTAGATTTTATTGTATTTTTACCAACCATACAAGAAAAGAACATACAAAGCAAGGAAAGGTTAAGATGTTTAGCAGGATCATTTATCTTCACTGTAATTTAAAACTGAATATTGAACTTAGGTTTTTGGAGAAAGAATGTTGGCATTTGCATGCCTGGGTTTATTACAGTATCACAGTATCACAGTATGTCAGGGGTTGGAAGGGACCTAGAAAGATCATCTAGTCCAACCCCGCTGCCAGAGCAGGATCACCTAGATGAGCTCACACAGGAATGTGTCCAGGCAGCTCTTGAATGTCTCCGGAGAAGGAGACTCAACAGCCCTCCTGGGCAGCNTCCAGGCAGCTCTTGAATGTCTCCGGAGAAGGAGACTCAACAGCCCTCCTGGGCAGCCTGTTCCAGTGCTCCATCACCCTTACTGTAAAGAAGTTGCTCCTCGTGTTAATACTAAACCTCCTGTGGTCCAGCTTGCTCCCATTCCCTCTTGTCCTAACATTGAATGACATTGAGAAGAGCCTGGCTCCCTCCTCCTGACACTCACCCTTAACATATTTATAAGCATTAATGAGGTCCCCTCTATTATTTTTAGTTTTACTTATCCTTTAGGTTAGAGAGAAAATACTACCAAAATAAAACTAACTTCATATTATTTGGGGGGTAAAAAAAGAGAGCTTCCATCTTAATTTTAAATTTGTTTCTTCAGAAAATCTTTCTTATGACCTATTTTATCAGCGAATTCTTGTATCTGGGAAAATTATTTCTGTTGGCTAGAAAATTTCAAAATGATAGAGTGAGATTAGTAATATAAATACAGATTTTCCTTTTTCTATTTATTTAGTGTGTCTCAAATCTCTGAACACTTGCCTATCTTTGTACTTTTAAGATATTCACATGTATGACTGTTTGCAAGAATGACCATATTTGTTAAACACAGCTGATTAGCAACATAAAATAAGAAAGAATAACTCCTGTGAAACCATCATTATAATACTTTAGATGAATCAGGTGTATAGAGGAATAATCCTTTACTAGGAATTGTGAG
>VWZO01014484.1:0-15744 GCA_013396975.1 Bucco capensis
TTTATCTTGCATGTGCCTTAACATTACTTCTTGATGCAGAAACTTCCAGCATACGCTGTGGTGCAGAGATCTGAGGTGGATACACAAGGAAACCACCTCTGCTGCTTGCACAAAGATTTTAGCTTTATACAGCATTATACAGCAGAACAAGACACAGAGTTTGTTAGGCTGTAACTATCTACTGCCAGTGGTTTGTTGGCCCTCCCTCCCCCTGGGTGCGAGCAAGTGAGACCTTGACCTTCAGGCCTTGGACTCGGTGAGCATTTCAGTTGACTCTTCAGGAAGAGTGCCCTAGACCAGAACTACAGGGCCAGTACTGATTATTCTTTTTTTTTTTTTATTCTTATTGCTTACTCCTCCTGAAGTCTCACCTTTACAATCATTTTGGTTAGGCATGGGACAGCTAACAGTAAAAAGCAGAAACAAGGAAATGAAGTACAGTTTAGCAAAAAAATATTATTTAATGAAGGAAGAGGGGCTAGGATATAGGGATTGGTTAAAGATAGAAAGCTAGCAAAGCTACTTTGGGGTGACTCTTTGGACCAAGGTACAGCCTACTACCACCCAACCGCTAGTCACCTGCTCCCCCTCATTCTGCCAGGATCCAAGGGACCCGCGGGGTGGGTTTTTGCTACAGGCGCTGACCCCCTCTCCCGCGCATCGGAGATAGGCGGCAAAGCCCCCTTCTTCTCCAAGAGCGCCCGGACGGCACGCGCCGGCGGGCGCCACCAACCGCCACCAACCGCCACCTTGCGCTGGCACTTTAGGATGTTAAACAGCCAGCCGTTAAACAGCCGTTAAAATCCCGCGCATGCGCTTGCCATCCCCGCGTGGCAGCACCACCTCGCGCAAGGCCCCGTCTCCTCCCCCAGAATACACTGCGCCAGGCAGCCTTTGAAAAAGCGGCGCGGCTCGTTCAAGATGGCGGAGTTTGATCAGCTGCCTGATGAGAGTGAGTAGCGACTCGTACCCCCAATCCCCCAAGCCTCCTGACGCTGCTGTCCTCTCGGCACAGCAGTCCTTTCGCCCCTATCTCCCTTCCCTGGAGGGATATCTGCGCTGTGATCTGCTGCCGGATCGTGTGCGTCCCTCTCGTCGTGGGTGTTGTGTGGGGCCGGAGCTCATGCCTCCTCCCTGGTAACCGGGCCGGCCCGTCCGCTACCCTCGCCCCACTTTCCATCCCTGTGCTGTTGCCCTGCAGCTGCCATCCTCTTAGGCGAAGCCCTGGCCCAGCTAGTAGCGTGGGGAGGGCAGCGGGCAAGGAGCTCCGTCCCGAGGGCGCGACCCGTGTTACCTTCGGGAGTGCTGTTTCTCCCCGCCTCGCCCCGCGACTGAGGCGACGGAGCTAGCCGGGCGGGTGGTGTGCGGGCCGGGGGTGCAGGAACCGGGAGCCTGGGGGGGAAGGGGTGGGCGTGAGTGTGCAGGGAACACCTGACAACCTGCCCTGCCTGTTGGGGTGAGGCTAGTGCCAGGGAAGGAGCGTCCTGCCCCGGGCAAGGGGCGAGTAGCCTAGTGTTCTTGTCCCTTCTGTCGTCCTAGGGAAAAGGAGGACTTAATGTTTTCATGACATATGCTGCGTACAGTGTGATCACCCCTAAAGGATTGGGGGTCTTAGGGCATGCACATTGCATCTAGGGGGCACTGATAAATGCAGAGCCCAATGACCCTGGATTGTGTGTCAGTAGATTGAAATTTAGTTGTATAGGAAGACAGTGAAAATACATGCTTGCATACGTACAGACCTATATATCTACATAGGGTTTGTGTGGATGTAATTTTTTAACATACACAAGGATTAAAGACTTCAGTGTAGATGGAAAAGATACAGGTGTTGCTGTATATATGGATTCATCCACAAGGAATCTGAGTGTCATAGAAGAGAAATTATTCAATGTAAAATGTGCCTACATGCTGTCTTGATACATCTTCTTACAAACTGTAAATGCTAAGCTAAACTAAGGTATTTAGAAATATGAATAAATGTGCACACAACAGAGTAGGCTTACATGCTTGGTGATGCTATTTTGCGCATCATCATGCAAGTTCATGAACATACCAACTATTTCTATATCATAAGATTCTCAGAGAGAGGTGTCTCAGAGTTGAATTCTTGCTTCTGACTACTCCATGTGAGTCTTTGTTACAACTACAACAAATATCTGGAGAAAAATTGGTTAATATGCCAACCTGTCTGGTGTCACTGTGTTAACAGATTTATGAGGAATCATTGTAAATTAAGGCTAGAACTGACACACTCAATTTGATATGGCTCAGTCATTTACGCTATGAAGCTCTGCCAGGGTAGGTTTAGGTTAGACACTAGGAAAAGGCTCTTTACCTAGAGGGTGGTCGAGCAGTGGAACAGGGAAGCAGTTTGTAGTGCCAAGCCTGACAGAATTCAAGAAGCATTTTGGGGGCTGTCCTGTGCAGAGATGGGAGTTGGACTCAATGATCCTTGTGAGTCCCTTCCAGCTCAGGCGATTCTGTGATTAGAGTCTGATTAATACATGTTATGGATCAACTGAGGCAACTGTAATTAACAATCAGCAGCGTGTTATTGCTTATTGAATCAACTTTCCCTCTTCACTAGAATGAACAGGGTTTAAATTACTGTTCTTCCTTTTGCCTACACATCCTCTAGGAAAGGCAGAAATAATAACAGTAAGCATTCCAAAATTGTTTTTGAACTCTTCCACAGCAGTGTAAACATAAGTTCCTGAAAAATTTAGAATAGTTCATGACTAACAGACTTTCAGATTTATGTATCATGAGTTTTCTTCAGCATAGTTTATAGTGAAGTAGTAGCTGAATTTTCACATAGAAAGAATTATAAGTAAACACAGCATAATCAGTGACAGGAAAACATAAATCTTGCAGTGTGGTAAGAACTACACAGTTTTACTTTCCAACTGGGAATCTGATAAGTGAGTTTGTCCCAGAGTATTCTGATACCTCAGGCACAGTCTGAAAATCACTTGGGGTCTTCTGTGGCCCCCCGTGCGATAACTGTGCCAGAGGTCCCTTCCAACCCAAACCATTCTATGATTCTATGAGAATAGAAGTGTTTAAAAAAGAGGGGTTTGGTATTGTGGTTGTTGTCTGCACGAGTCCTGTGGTTCACAGGGCTGAAAACTTGTGAGTCCATCCAGTAGTACAATCAGGATTTGGAAATACACAAATGTCAGTTTATTAGCAGACTTATAACATGAGAGAAATAATAATTCATGCTTGTAGCAAAAAGTTATTGTTAATTCATTTACCTCTTCAACAAGCCCAGATTTTCGGGGGAGCTTAAAAACTACCCAAAGCCACTTTTTCCTACTAAGCATTCTTAAATAAGCTCAGCTTTTAGTGGCCAGTTGTTTGAGATGCTTCCTCTGCTGAGACAACTTGTGCCATGCTTGTGTAGATGAATGAGTTCTCAGAGGGTTAATGACTCAACCACAAGCCTTTTTTTACAGACTTTCTTTTCTCCATGAGTTTCCTCTGTCACACCAATTTTAGTGTTGGCAATGTAGTTAAATTACTTAGGTTTTTGAGGTAGTCATGCAACTGGAGTTAAAATAACTGCTTACTTGTGCCGAATTTAGACAAAACAGTGTAATGGTGTGGAGAGAATAGGTTTTAAATTATGTAATTGCTTATCTGAACCCTAGAATTTTCTATATTGATTTAGATATTTCCCTTTGTTTCCACACATTATTTAAATCAGTAGCTGTGGAATGTCCCTGTAGTTACTTGTAATCTTTATTTTCCAAATTTTAATCAGTTGTTACAAAATCATTATTAAAAAAATTGGAAACACTTTTCACAAGTGTAATGTGCTTGTCTGTGTTTCTGTTTAAGATCAGCTGCTGAGAAGCTGTATTTAAACTGCTTTGCTTAATGTTAGTACTGAAACTATACATCAGGGCATCCACAACTGCCAATATTTAATTGCAGTCATACTCCACCTCTTTTGTTCAGTTACAGTCTTTTCAGATAAGGGAAGGCACTACATGCTTGTTTTTAAACTTAAACCTGATTTTATTTTTTGAAAAGGAGAAAAGCTTTTGAACTTTTTTCCCCCATGCTTCAAAGCTTATCTCCACCTCAGAAATACGCTTTGGTGGGGGCAACCTATCAAAGTTCATTTTAAACTCTCTTCACACTGCTTGCAGAGCAGTTAGAGGTTTTTTGGATTCTCTTAATGGTGATCCTCTGTACGTGTTCCTTTGGGCCGGGAGGGTTCCTGGCAACTGCGCTGCTGGTTCAGAGGTAGGGGAGCTGTCCTCTCTGTTGGACCTGCACCAGCAGCCACACTAGCTGCTAGGGATTCAAGCTAGCCTAGCGTGAAAGCGTCAGGGTCCTTATCGTGCTGGACTTGACAGACCTGAGGTTACTTTAATGCACACTGTTTTCTCTTTAAAAATAGATGTTAACTTGGTTTAAAGATTTTGGATGATAGGAAGCTTGAGGCGTGCTTTCTTGGTATTGTTACATAAAATCCATTAAACTTTGCATTCATTGCTAACCTGAAATTATCCATTGTCATTTTCTGACAAGCATCTAGTTATGCCTTTCCTCGTTAAAAAAGGGTGCAGAGATACTGTCTGCATTATCTTCCTTTGTAGATACTTATGATCAGTGCAGATTTTGACCTCCTTTGGAAAGAAAAAGAGTGAAGTGTCTGGACTTTCTTGCTATAAGGCATGTTTTCAGACTTCAAGTCTTTCTCCTAGCTTCATTCTGAATCCTTTCCTAGCTTTTCAAACAGAATCAAGTTTACTTTACAACATTTACTAACAACATACACAAACCAGTACTTAATAGGGTACTAAGACAAGACAGGTATTTAATGTGATGCTGGGGTATTATAAATCTAATAATTATTTTAACTAAAATTTTGGATAGTTTTAATAAACTTAATCTATCCTGAATCACTTTGCAAGTTTTATAGTTTCTAAAGTGCTTTTGTTGATTAAATGTTGGTTATTATTTATTGTAACACACTATTGCTTTGAAGACCCTCCTGTTTTCTGGTTTTGTAGCCTTGGTAGTGTGTACAGTATTTCCAAGATACATAGAAAAAGTAGAGAGATGTACCATATTCCGTGAAGTTTGTTGCAGGTAGCCCCTAAAGTCAACACAGAAGAACTTAACAAGAAACCCCATGTATCATATTGCTTTTAAGGTAAAGTTAAGCTTATGGACATCTCCATTGTCATTTTGATACCGTACACATACTCTAATGCCTTGAGCTACAGAAGTGATGGTGTTAATTTTCTGCAAATTGTTACATTACAAATAGCTAGTTTAACTTTCAGCTTGCATAAATCAGGATTTTATTTGGACATTTGTATTCCTCAATAAAGATGCCCTTTTCCAGTTACATTATTTAGTCACAGCTCAAGTGAAAACAAATAAGCAACCTTATTGTAGCATGCATCTGTTGAAGATTAACTATCCCATGTGAAATAGTCCTTGGAAACTAATGCTGTTTTGGAGTGGTAATCCTATAAAGCTAGAAGATAGCACAATAATCTGCTGTCTATCACTTCTCTACCTATTGTTTCTGGTGCCGGTTGTCTAATGCCTGGCTCTGCTGACCCATCACCAGTCTCACAGGTGAAGCATCTGAGTTTGATGGTTAGCTGAATGAAGTGCCTGAGATCCTTTGCTGTGAGATTGTACCACCCCACAAATGAAGCTTTGCTGC
This sequence comes from Bucco capensis, assembly GCA_013396975.1. Classification (NCBI taxonomy): domain Eukaryota; kingdom Metazoa; phylum Chordata; class Aves; order Piciformes; family Bucconidae; genus Bucco; species Bucco capensis. The sequence goes on from VWZO01014484.1 coordinate 5,699, forward strand.
TTCTTGCTGACTTGTTCAGTTTCCATTGTTCACATACCCTTGGCTGAATTGATTGAACTTGATTCATATGAACAAGATGATCAGAAAGAGGAAAATGATTGTGTGTTCGCTCTTAGGGATGAAGTGCATGAAATGTTTCAGAAAAGCAATCCATTCTGAAAAGCTACCATGTCCTCCGTTTGACAAGCCTGTTGACCCTGCTTCTGCCTCTCCATCCCCAATGCCAAGTATTTCCCCCATGTTCTTAAATGCCATGTACTTATTAATCCTTCCACACATTTCCTGCTATTCCTTATGTCAATTTGGGAGGGGAAACAATTTTCATTGTTCAGGACTACATTCTTGGTTGATAGCAGGGCACACATTTTTGCAAGCATGGTATACAGTATCTGAGTGTTAGTGTGAAATTTTTAAAAAAAAGGCTTTAATCTTTTGATAGCTTTAATTACACAGCTTTGTTTCAAGAGCTGCGTGCACTGTGAATCAAATCATCGTAGAAGCATGTTCCTATAACAGTCACTGTTAGATCTTCAACCCAACAAAGGTGCTACATCAGAAATGTGCAAGAAGGGCAACAGTATAGCTTAAGTTTGTCATCGTGTTTTTGACATGTAATCCTGTATATATTAGCTGTTTTAGACTTGGACAGCTTGGGAGATACTAAGGTGGAGGCCCTCTAAACTCTCAGTGAGTCAAAACTAGTTCCATTTCATATCTTAAATTTTTAATTATTTTTTTGAAACGAATATAAACTTTCTTACCTTTTTTTTATTAAACTTTTTTTAACATGTGGCATAAGAGGATGGCAGCAAACAAAATAATATGATGAGAAGAATGAGTAGACTCTGCATGGGTTGTATGATTTCAAATAACTTATGACTTATGTGGACTTTTTGATTTATTGCAGGTTCTTCGGCAAAAGCACTTGTCAGCTTGAAAGGTAAGAAATCAATGCATTAGTTGCTTGTACCCAGTTTGACTTTCAGGGTGTACTTAGATTCTGCTTCAAAAAGTTCAAGAAAATGACACTAAAGAAGGATTTTTGTTCAAATACAATTGGATTTATTGTGGATATTTGTTACTTCTATAGACAAATAATCCTTGGTGCTTGAAACTATATGTGTTGTGGGGTATTTACATGCTGCTCTTCTGGGTGAAATTCCTGAAGTGTGTTTTTTCTTCTAAGTACTGCCTTACTGTGTGGGGTTTGATGAGAAGACTGAGGTGATCCTTCCCCTCTTAGGATGAAATAGGAGAAGGATTGGTAGCCATACCTGCACATGTGACAAAATTTACATTAGGAAGACATTTCACAATCTACTAATATTTTTTGTCAGCAAGTTGTGAGCTAAATCAAAAATCCACTTCTTGTATCTTCCTTTGAAATTGTCTTAATGAACTTTCATAGAAATTTTGAATACTTATAATCTGCCCATCAATAAAAGTTTATATATTACAAGGCTTCTGTTACACAAGGAAGAAGATAAGGTCTGTTGAATACTTTTGTAACTAATATAGGTCTGTTTCAGTAAAATTTGTTTTACTTTTTGGTGTGCAACCACTTAATCATTTTATAGAACCAGGAGAAGGCCAGGTCTTGTAGAGTTTTGCCTTCTCTAGGTTTCAGCTACAGCCACAGTACAGCTGTCTAGATGTGTGTCAATCTAGCAGTGGAAGTAACTGATTCCAGCAAAGAAGGTTTTAAGAAATCTAAGTGTTGTCAGGAGAAAAAATCGTTTGTTCGTATTTCTCCTTGTGCTGAAAACCTCTTTCAATTTTAATTACTGTTCAGAACAGTAGAATAAAAATTGACGTGTAATATCAACTTGTAGTTGAATACAGTAATATATTGCTAGAGGATGATGTTATAGTAACTTTTGGATAGCAGTTCTATTAAAACATATATATTTGTGTGTGTGTATATTAATGAAATTATTTCCTTACAATAGAGGGAAGTTTATCCAGTTCGTGGAATGAAAAGTACAATTCTCTGCAGAAAACACCTGTTTGGAAAAGAAAGAGTGCTGGTTCTGCAGTAGAAATGGTAAGACATGATAAAAAGACAACTTCAGTATTGATGAAATACCATAAAGCGAATCAAATTTAAGGATCAAAAAATTTGACTGATATTTATAGTTTCATGATTTCTACATGTTAAACTATGTCCTTCACAAGCAGTCCACACGGTTTGAATGTAAGATGAAAGCATATTTTATAAAAAATAATCAAATGAAGTTGCTGAACTTGCTCAAGAGAGCTCATAATAACTTTGTTTTGTAAAGCAAGCACTGTGTGAAATGTTTGTACTGTATCTACCATATTGAACTTAGGAATTGCAATTCTTGATCAACCATTTGTTTTATCTCATGAAATATCTCACTTCTAATTATGTCTGAGAACTGATGCATAAAGAAGAAAGGGAAAATGTCATAATGCACTTCTATTAATGTTCCTTCTTCGGGAAGGGGGGGAAGGGGGCAGATTTTAATAAAAATAAGGGAATGTCAGTGAAATGTCATGTAGTATTCTGAGAGGTCTCATAGGAGGTCTTATGTTAAAGAACAACCTTGGGGTAGAGGAATGGAAGTTAATGAGCCTGCAGCCTCAAATGGCATATGTCTGATGTTCGAATTGGTAATTTTTCTCTCTCTTTTTCAAAAATTCCATTGTTGTTTCCTTCCCCATTGTAGCACTTTCAGGTTTTTCTTGACTATTCTTAATCTCCTCTGCTTTACCAAACTAGGTGATTTTGGTTTGGTTTTGCCACTTAGCTGTATTGCACCCAGTGCTTTGTAATGCTGTGTGCTCTTTTTACTACACTCTGGACAGGATATCTCAATTGCTGGGTGGATCTTTCTGCCATCCTCTTCTGGTACCGCCTCCTCCTACAGTAATTGCAACCAATTTGCTAACTCTAACCTGTTTTTTACCTCAAATCATTATTTTTTTGTGAATTGTTTGGTTATTAGAAGGGGAGCATGTTGGAAGCACTGCACTTTCCTGCTGTGTGCATTGTCAAAATACCTGAGCAGCATCCAGTACTGCATTAAGCAATGTGACTAGCATCTGTCATATGTAGCTTGTTCTGTGATCATCTTATGCAAGAGGAGGTATTGATTTTTGTAGGATTCATGCAGATACATATACACACATGTTGCTACGTGTTTGTGTTAACATAAGGGCTACAAAACACAGTTCCAGGTAGTGACCAGTGCTTTGTGATGACCCTTAGTTTCCTGCAGGAGTTCATGTCACAGTTTTTAGTTATTTCCCCTGGAACACTCGTCTTCTCACAGAAACAAGCCTTACTAGTAACGTAGAAGATCACGTGCTAAAGAACCAAAGTCAGTAGCTGTAACGTTTGTATGAAAATTTTGTTAATCTGTAGGTGTGCTGGCTGTAGGTATTAAAAATAAGTAGTCAAATTTTGAATGTAGCTTAGTAATCTGTGGAAAGCTGGGAGAAAGATTGGAAGATAGTCTACGGGTTAGCATTGGCCCGTGTTGCTGAGACGTGATGTAGTCTTCTGTACTAGTTTGAGTTCCCTGAGTGAAGTTTTGCAGGTATGTCATACTGTTGGTTGAAAAATCTTTCAAAAAATGCCTGACCTATTTATTTAACATGGATGACACCTCTTTGCAATGCTTGTTGGTTTAGTCTCATTTGAGACACAAGCAATCAAGACTGATGAAACGCTCATCATTTTGGATAGTGTTTGGCAGTTTCTTTTGAGGTTTATAAAACAGCTCTCTTGATCTAAATAGTAGCCTTGGCATAAGGTTGAAGGAATCTGAATTGTTGTCTAGATGGCTTTAGCATTTGTGTTTCTGTGTTGGCACGTGCCTTTCATCTGGTATAGTGTCATAAATCAATAAGACCTATATAGACATTTTGGAGGAAAATGTTGTTCTGGAACCATCACCTCAAATGTCAAGACTAAAATTTAATTGCAAATATTCAATAGTAACTTGGCTCATCCTGTGAGCAGAATGCTGTGATTAAGAAGTCCTAGAGTTCTGAGATCTAAGAGCTTTTTTTGTTGGAATGGAATTGTGGATTTGTTTTTCTGCTCAAAAGTTAGAATAGTTCTGACTTTTCTTTTAAGGATCATGGTTTGTCAAGGAAAGCAGATATGTTAATATGATAAACTAATTACTATGTTATGAGCACCATTTGGTTACCTTGCCTATGTATGGTTTTCTGTTCAGTGTGTCTCTTTCCTGACTTGTAGTATCTGCAAGGAATGGACATTTTCTTGTGTGTGCTGAATGTGCTTAGGTTTCTAGTATGTACAAGGCACTACTGTTACTCCAATGCACTTGTGTAACTATACTTATAAAATATGTATAATTTAGAGTAAGAAAGGCACATTTCCCTGGGAGAACTTCAGCTGTTCTCAAGACATGAGATAGACAGGGTTTTTTTCTACCACTAATTAACTTAATAGAGAATATCTCTTTTCAGGCAGGTATTTTAACCAGTCACAAACTTAATGTCTTTTCTTAAGTGTAAATGCTTATTAGTGAGGTTTTATTTCACTTTGATTTATTTTGTTTCTGGCTTCTATTAAGCACTATATTTGTCATCAGTATTCTTTACACTGTGGGTGTTACAGATTTCAGACCTGTATCAATTTGTATCACTTTTACCATCTGTACTGAAAGAAGTGAAATCTGCATTTGTTCTGCCTTTACTCATCACTTTTGTAAATAGTCTGAAGTACAAGGAACACTATAAGATGAAGTCTTAGGGTTCTGCAAAGGAGACACATTTCAGTTGTGGCTGGCTTCTGTATTGGGCCACAAAGTCTTCAAGAAAGGAAAAGCTGCTTGCTCTAAGCACTAACAGCTGGTCACAGGTTACTCTTTTATCCTCATTGAAAATACAAGTTTTTTGTCATAGGGTAAAATATTGAGGCATAACTAAACAGAAGGGTTTTTTCATGACACAATTGCAATGTGGTTTCTTTTTTTCAATTAGCCTTTTAATTCTTTTTGAGCTGTAACATCTTAGCACACAAGTAAATTTTAGTGAATTTAAAATGTAAATTCTTCTCTTTTCTGGTATTGTCACATAACATATTCAAGCTTTAGTTTCTGTAGACTTCAGCTTCTTAGAATTTTGCAGTGTAGGCACTTCCAATGAGTTAAAAACAAATCTGTAACACTTTATTAGACTCATAAGAAATCCTTGCAAAACAGTTTTATCCTCCTAATATTTTTTACTGAGAACATACCTAAACAAATGTGTTGGTCGAATTAACTTTTTTTTTGACCCAAAATTCAGAACAAGTTGTTTAACACATGTGCTTACAACCAAAGCTGGGACTATTTTAAGCTTAGATACACAAGTGTTTAGACACCTAACTCCTCTTGAAACAACTGAGAGTTAGGTTCTAAATACTTCTGTGGAACTGGGCCAACAGTATAGTAATGGGTTATTGTTAGCAATGGAAAGCCTGGAATCTTAAATTTCTTCTTCTCTCAGCCCTTAGATCTCCAGCTGCTAGGAGGTACCAGTTATTGTGTACTGTGTACCTTAAAACCAGTAAGTGGCAAGAGAAAAGGCATTCCATTTCTCTCACTGTGGATTCTGTGCATGAACAGAGAAATCAGATTTTTTTTTTCCTTGTGATTCATTCTTAGTTTTGTTACATGCAGCCCTTCAGAAATTCAAAACGGAGTCGACTTTTCTGTGAAGATGACAGACAAATGAGCACAAGGTCACCCAAAAGAAATCAGAAGGTTGTGATCACTCCACAGGTACCTACATATATGCAGATATATTAACCAAAAAGAGGAACAAACATATCTTTGTTAGCTGAAAATTAGAATACATTTGCTTTTCAAGTTGCATTATCAGTTTATGAATATTTTTGTGAGGAAATGTGTGGCTAGGAGTAAGCCACTATTCAAACCAGGTTTTTATTTTTCTTGTTCACAACTAGGTTCCTCAGTTTGTTTATGGGAGTACCTGTTCTTTTTGATCATGAACATAAGCATACAGAGGTGGAAAGGATTCCAGACTATTGCCTGTCTTGCTCTGAAATGATTAGTCTGTAGTCTGGATAAATTTTTTCAGCTTCAATTAAAAAAAAAGGCTGGGTTTCTTGCACCGACTACATAATTTTGAAGGCTACTATAGAACTTAATGTATTGCAACAGTTAGGAACTTGCTCTAGAGTTTTAGCCTGAATGTATTCACTGTCATCTGTACTTTATTGATCCTGTAATGATAATGTCCTCCAATTCACACAGTTTGCTTTTCTACTCCTCCGCTTGAATTTCCTACTCCTTGACAGAGCATGAAAGAGCAGCTGTAATTTCTCTCAGCCTTTATTTGCTGTGTTAGACTGGGCAACATGTTTTGGTCTGAAAGAATTGGCTCTCTAGTACCTTTGTTGTCCAAATCACTTCACTGTAAAATCACTTCACTGTACCCATCACCTTATGAGCCTAAATTTGCCACACTGAAAACCTACCAGTTTAAAACTGGTCCTATTTGCTTTCTGAACTGTCCTGTGCAGTGTTGAATGGGGAAGACCTAGCAGTTGCCAGTTTGCTGGGTCCATTTTGTCACAGATGAGGAACTTGACATTTCTCTATATTCATTACCATGATTTCTTAACGTAGTTGGTTTGTGCCTAATTATCTTGTTCAGGAAGCCCAGTGATGGCTAGATATACATTTGTGAGGGACTGCAGCTGTTGTAGCTCACAGATCTTGCAGTCCTGCTAGGCTTTGTTGCCTGGAGTTCCAGTGGGAGAATGAGGACCTGTATGTAGAAGGTAGTGATTAAGTGGAGCAAGATCCAGCAAGTGCGGACCTTATGCTTTATCCTACTACTGTTGCTACTAAAAGTCAAAATACTTCTGAGAATTTGGGGAAGGATAACAACTGATTATTGCATGGGGACTCAGTTAAACTAATATTCTCAAAAAGCTGTTATTTTTTGCAAATAAGTTTTTCTTTCTGTCAGTTAAGACAGAAAACCCCGGAACAAAATTACTGAATTCTTTTTCTAGTGTCTTGTTTAAACACGAGTCTGTTTTATGCATGCAATTTAAGACAGTGTCCTTTCTGCAATTTATAAAATAGCTTTCAAATGTAGTTAAAACTTGATTGCTTATGTCCACACTAGTTTCTCTTGCAGTTTTCTAAAAAGCAGACACTCTGCTCAAAGCGTTGGCTGTCTGTTATAGTTTGAATGAAATAATGAGACTTGTGGATTGGGAAAGGCAGAATAACTTTAACTATTTTAATAGAAAGCAGCGGCAGCAGACAAATATATATATAAATAAAGATACAGAGCCAGCACCAAGATCCAAACCTCCCACTCTCCCTCCCGGTCACTATATTACCGCAGCCGAATGCCCAGGGCAGAGGGGAAAGGGGGAAGCTGGACCTTGGAGGCCTGGACTCAGAAGCAAGGAAAAGCAGCAAGTTGGGGCCCCACGCAGGACTGCAAGGGAAGCAAAGAAGAAAGAGAGCCAGAGGGAACTGCCCCCCTAAATTTATACTGAGCATGATGTGTATGAAATGGAATACTCAGTTGGTCAGTTTGGGGTCACCTGCCTTGCCTGTTCCTTTCCTATAGATGCAGGCTCTCACCCTGCACCCCCCCTGACTTATCAGTAGAGTCACAGAAAGTTTACATTCCAAACCTCAGCTGTAACCCAAACATTTTAGGCTTAAGCTATTAGAAGCTGGTAATGTTTTTGAAAACATACTGCCAGCTTTCAGAGGAATACAGTCACTTTTAAAGGAACCCTGGCTAGAAGCAATACCACCTTAGCAGAATTAATTCTGCTCCAGCCCAAACCAGGACACTGTATTACGTTCCTGTGCTAGCTGCATACTCAATTTAAGAAAAATTATTGAGAGTAGAAGCACTAGTGCAAATGAGGCAGTTGGTGTTGCTGGCATCTGAGCCACAACACCACATATGCTCACTTAGGACAATGTTCAGTGGTGTCTCAAACTTTTGAAGTCTGTGCCATGTTATTGTTACCAATAATATAGCTTGTGCTAGAAAATGTTTCTATTAGAAGAGCTTTGTATAAAGATAACTTGTATTGATCCTCCTGAAGTTTATAATCTGTTCTGTTTGATAGCATTGCTGATACAACGCAGTAAAGATTATGGTTCTGCAACAAAGAAATTGTCATTAAATATTCTGTGTAATTAAAATGTAACAATTATTAATGTGCAAACTTTTATCAATAAAATCTAGTTTAATTATTTGAATACTGAAGGATGTTAGACTGTGTTTAACTGTTTCCTTTGTTTTACTACATAGAAATTCAATACAACAATGCCAACACCAGACAAGAAAGTGTCGCAGAAGATTGGCTTAAGACTTCGTAACCTGCTGAAACTTCCCAAAGCACACAAGTGGTGCATATATGAGTGGTTCTATTCAAACATAGATAAGTACGTTTGTTTTATATAATTATCTTACTAGTATAGAAATAAGTGATTTTCTGAAATTGATATGAAAATTTCCATTTATTGGGTAGATACTCCAAAGTTGATTCTTAAATTATTAGTTATTGAACATTGCTTCATTGTTTTGTGGTTAGGGTTTTTTCTCTTTTTATAGTACTACTTGGGTAGTTCCTTGGGTAGTCTTCTATAGAAAATGTTGGTTCATGGAAATAATTTTCTTTTTATCACCTCTGCCTCTACCAGATACAAGATTTTATTCATGATGTTTTTAGCATCTTAAGCATGAAGCTATCAGAACACTTTTGCTGGGGTGAGGGTTGTTGCTGCTGTAACTAACTGCCCAGGCAGAATCTGAAAATCACTTGGGGTCTTCTATGGCCCCTGGTGCGATAACTGTGCCGACAGCAAAGGGAGCATTAAACTCATTGCCCACAGTAAAGTGTGGGGAGTGATACCCATGTTCCTATAATCCTTGTATGGGTTGGATGTGCTCATTAGCCTTCTGGCAGTCATCCTAGAAGAAGGACAACTCTAATTCCAAACCCGGGCAGATGGAGCTCGTTTAGCCCTGTAAGGCCTTCCATCTAAGAGAAGGACACTCTAATAAAACCTACGTCCTAAGGACTTCGCTGCCAGCATCCAAGCTTGTAAGGCCCTGGCAGATGAACCTTAGGACTAAAGGGTGGGTCCAGCCCTGTGCATGCTGTGTCTCACCTGAAAAAAAAGAAATCCATTGCGCAGGCTCGAGGGTGCTATCCGCTATCCTCTTTTTCTCAGCGCGCTTGTAAAAGGCGCTGATGAGGAGCGTGGGTGGAGCCCTCCCTGGATCTTGGTTCGCAAAGCCTAGCCATACATACATATACAACTAACTGACACTGTAACTGCCGCTGCCACGCCACTGCTCCTAGCAGCTATGTGCTCCTGCAGTTGGGGCGTGCCGCTGGTCCGCTCACTGCCAGGTTGTAGAGACTTTTTTGAACCATTGGGGTTAGTGTTGCACATGAGGGATGGGAGGGAATAGAATCATAGACTCATAGAATAGTTACAGCTGGAAGAGACCTTGGAGATCATCAAGACCAGCCTTTGTCCTAACCCTATATACTTATTAAATGATGCCCCCCAATGCAATATCTACCTGTCTCTTAAACACCTCTAGGGATGGTGACTCAACCACCTCCCCAGGCAGCCTGTTCCAATGGCTGACAACCCTTTCAGGAAAGAAATTCCTCCTAATGTCTAGCCTGAACCTCCCCTGGCACAATTTCCATCCATTTCCCCTTGTCCTATCACTCTCCACTAGGGAGAACAGACCAGTCCCTGCCTCTCTACAACCTCCCTTCAGGTAGTTATAGAGAGTGATGAGGTCTCTCCTCAACCTGCTCTTTTTCAGACTAAACAGGCCCAGATCCCTCAGTCTTTCCTCATAAGGCTTATGTTCTAAGCCCTTTACCAGCTTGGTATCCCGCCTCTGTACCCTCTCCAGCACCTCAATGTCCTTCTTGTAGTGAGGGGCCCAAAACTGGACACAGTACTCGAGGTGAGGCCTCACCAAAGCTGAGTAAAGGGGCATGATCACCTCCCTGCTCCTGCTGACAACAC
>VWZO01014484.1:15776-48979 GCA_013396975.1 Bucco capensis
TCACCCAGTCATAGAAGGAGATCAGGTTTGTTAAACAGGACCTGCCCTTCATAAAGCCATGCTGACTGGGTCTGATCACCTGGTTGTCCTGCATGTGCTTCATAATGGAACTCAGGATGATCTGCTTCTTGATAAACTGCTGCTTCCCTGAAAGGTGTTGATGTTGATTTTTGGATGTTTCTTAGCCATCATCCTGTTTTTATTGTGATCACTAACACAACTCTGGGTTGTGACTGTTTAGCTGTTGTCTACATATCAGTGTCCTTCATGGTTCTCCTAATCTATCTTTTAGACTATTTCTGCAGTTTGTGCCTCAGAGTCTTTGGCACTTGTTCTCTTAAGACCACTTATAATAAGGTCGTGTGAATTGTTTAAAAGAACAATTTTAATTTAGTCCTTAATCATTAAAAACTAAAAATTTTAAAATGTAAATATTATTATTGATGAATGGAATCTTAACATCTACAGTGATTGACTAGTAGATGGAAGACTAATATTTAGGATTCTAAAGAATGGCTTTGGAGTTAACAAGCAGTCCAGAGTTTATCCATAACAAAGTAATTGCTGAGGTTTTTTTCCTATTTCAGTCATGATTTCTGTGGCTGTTATTTTTTACTGAGAAGACAGTCATAGCAACAGAAAAATATTTTAGGATATGTTCATCACAAGTTACCCATTTCAGTTAGTTTTAAATTCATCATCTGTAGGATTTCATTCCTTTGAAGAAGTAGTCTTTACATGGGTGGATTTGGTTTTTGGAGGTTTGTTGTTGTTGTGGGGTTTGGGGTTTTTTGTTTTGGTTTGTTTTTTTTCTCTAGTCCATAGACTAGAATTTGAGTTTAGCAGGTAATTCTGAAAACCTGTTAGTTATCAATGTATGCTTATAATGCTACTAAGATGTGATCATGTTGATATATTATAGTGCAGTTTACTAAGAAACTACATGTTTTTGAAAGAAAAGCTTTGATATATGTTGTTTTGAGTGATATGATCTAGACTTAATGAGAAGATTAGTTTAAAGAATAGAGCTAATTGTCAGCTAAGAAAATATGGCTCACTGTACAGTTGTCTAAAGATTTTAATCAAATTGTCTCATCTGAAATTTAAATCATCGATTTAAGTGCCATATCTATTATGAATTTTTGAAATATTTTAATCTCTACATCTATCATTGGTGGTTATTGTTGCAGTTGGATTCTTTCTACACTGCTGCAGGGGACTGTTTTCTGTAAAATCCCATTGACTTGTGCTCTGCAGAGGCTTCTAAAGAGCTACTTACTACTGCAGTGATCATAGGCCTTCAGAACTAGATGCAGCTCTAGCTTGCTTACACCGTTTCCCAGAGCTTCCAATCTTATGGATGCTGTGGGTTTGCAGTTTGCCTGCTTAGGGGCAAATGGAAGTGAAAAAAATCAAATAGATTTTCTTTCTCAAAAAAAAAAACCAAACCCAAACCATTTTCCTTTACATGGGTATCTTACATTAGTGACATTAAATCTGGATAAAATAAAACTTACACACTTCCTTGTCTGTTTCCTGAGCCTCATTGATCATTCTTTTTTGTTTCGTTTTCACTTCATGCCACAGCTGCAGATTCTTCTACTGAGAACATACTCTTTTCCATTCTTGCCCAAGTCTCCTCATCTCCATGCACATTTCATGCTGCTGCCACTCCACACACTCACTTGAAAGCAGTGTTGCTTCCAAGATACTCTTTGTTCTATGCTTGGGCATATTCCCTTCTAAACTCCAGTGCTACACAGAGAGGGGAGAAAAGTCACTTTACCTAGGATGCAATTACTCCTTTTTCTCACCAGATGAGATCTATTTCAGTTGCACGTAGTCTTTAATGATTGACCTCTGCTACTAGACAGACATATTGATTCTTGCTCCATTGTCTCTTCAGTCCAAGGAGGATGTGGTACTACAATGCAAACATGTAGCTACAGACAGGTCATAGCTTCAGAGACATTCATAAGTTGCGTAGGCAGGTTCTTTGAACTGTCACTTTTGTAACACTGATCCTCTACTTCATCATGAAGTCATAGTACGATACAATAAAAATCTCACCTGTATAGCTGTAGAGAACAACAAGTGGGCCCAATTTCCTGCATTTTGAAATGCTCTTGAGAATCTAGGGTGTAACTGAATGAATTTGAGCAAGATGCTATCTTTCTTTCTCAGTATCACATTGTCCCTTCCTTTTATTCTCAATACCTCACCATACCTTTATGATTTCCTTCAGAGTGTTGCAGTATCCTTGTGACAGTGCATTGGCTTTGCTGAAAATATGTTTGGTGCCTTTATATCCATTACAAAGCAGAATGAATATGTATGTTTCCATGTAGTAACAAGAGAGAGGAACATTTTTAAAAATCACTCATAGTAAGGCTCAAATGGAACAATAGTCCTGGAAACTTTCTGTCTTTATTTTCAGTTAAGTTTATTTCAGGTTAAATTTTGTCCTTTGAATAGGAGTATCTTGTTTATGTGACTAATTTATGCTTTTAGTTTTTGACTTATTTTTTATGATGGATGATTTTGGAATCTTGTGACAAAAGTTTACTAAGTGTAGTTAATTATGTTTCAATAGACCACTATTTGAAGGAGATAACGACTTCTGTATATGCCTGAAAGAATCGTTTCCGACTCTGAAAACCAGAAAATTGACAAGAGTAGAGTGGGGAAAAATCAGAAGACTAATGGGCAAGCCAAGGAGGTAATATTTCTTTTTCTTTCTCTTCAACTCATAACATGTAGTTTTGATGTTACTGGAATTGTTCCTTTTAAAATAATTTTGCGTGGAAGTAGTAAAGCAAAATAATAGCTGAGAGTAGAAAAACATTTTGTTGAAAATGTGTTCTCTGAGGACACACCTCACTCCTCCCCCCACCATTTCATATATGTGTGCGTCTAGTCCATGTCATTCTCATGAGCCTATGTTCTCTTCCCACTCTAGGCAACTGAGTGTCCAGACTAGGATATGTTGAAATTACTGTTGTATATTCTATGCTACAAGGCTTCCTGGCATGGAAGACAGGCCTATTTTTTACAAAGTTGGTTTTTGGCTTTTTGTTGTGTGGTTTCTTTCTGACTATATCTTGCTCTTCATGGGGAAAACAAGTGCACATTTACATCTTATTTCTTTTATTTTTTTTTAAACTATTTTATAGATCCTCAACTTTCCCTGGCTTGGCTGCCAAAAAAGAGAGAGGAGAAAGCCACCCATAAAATACTATACTTTGTAGAGAAGAAGCCAGAATTTAATGAAGGGCATTATTTTTTCTCTAATTTAGAATTCTTAATCCCACTGAATTCAGTTCAGCCCTTTCACAGAACCTATATAGTTTTAGCCTAGAGAAGAGAAGGCTCAGGGGGAATCTTATCTCTGTATAAATACCTGAAGGGAAGGTGTAGAGAAGATGAGACCATGCTTTTTTCAGTGTTGTCTGGAGAAGGCAAGAGGCAGTGGGCTGAACCTGAAACACGAGGTTCAGGCTTAATGTAAAGAAACACTTCTTTTTACTGTGAGAGTGTCTGAGCGCTGGCATAGGTTGCCCAGAGAGGTGTTAGAATCTCCATCCTTAGAGATACTTAGAGGTACTGAAAGGATGTCTGGACATGGTCATGAGCAGCCTCCTGTAGGTGACTGCTGGAGAGGTGTTTCCAGAGGACCAGAGGTCCCTCCCAAACTCAACCATCCTGTCATTGTGTAACTGCAGAAATGACTGATTTATTTATGAAAATACAAACACTAAAGCCCTGAATCCATTTCATAGATAAATATACTGAATCAGAGTATATTTTGTCTGACAGAGACTTTCATCTTTTGTACCTATAAACTAAAAACTTCCAGTCAAGGGAAGGCAGCAGAACCAGCTTTAGAAATAGTTCCTTTTGGAAAAGTGTATATATAATTTGAACTTCCTTCTTTGTTTTTTTGGTGGGGTTTTTTAGGGGGAAGGGATAGAGGAAAGGGGGGAGGGCAAGAAGTGTGGTTTTTGTTTTGATTTGGGTTTTTTTGTTACACTACCATACAGTTAGTTCTTTTAAAAAGTGAGACTCGTGCCTAAGGAACCACAGGCAGGAAATTGTTTTATCTGAATTCTGAAGTACAGATATTTGACTGTATGTAGAGTCTAATTTGGTTGTTAACCAATACTTTAAAAGTTCATGGTTTTATGAAGCATTCCTATTAGCTTTTCATTTCTTCAGTAATTAAAAAAATCCATCATTTATTAGTAATCTTTCTCAGGATGACTAGAGTGGTCTTTGGCTTTAGTTCTAAAATATCTTGAATTATTGTAAATAATTTGAATGCTTTTTCAATACAGTTTTCGTCTACCTCTATAGCAAAGGGTTTTTTACATTACTATTTTGTTAGAAATTTCTTTTGTCTGTCCTTATTATATACAAGTGAGCCAAATACCACATGAATACTGATATCTCCCTATGAGAAGAAAAAAATAAGACATTTTGCATCCACAGTATTGATAGAAGAGGATACTTGTGTCTCTGTGTGATAGCTGTGCACATGGTTCTCATTTGTTTTGGTTTTTAATTTTGCTTTAAATATATTGTAATATTTTCTTATATCTACTGCTACTTTAAATGTCCTATAACACCGTCAACAGCGTGGTTGATTGGCACAATAGTATTCTTCATGGGTCCCTGCAAAGCTTGTAAGATTCCAGTAGACTGTGGGGAAAGATATGCTCCAAGAAGAGATAATAGTTAGGCTTTTGTACTCTGTATAAATTTAATTGGGGTTGTGAAATAGCAATGGATATGAATTAAGCTCAGATATGCTTGTCCTGCCACTATATGGTGGTGATGATTCCTCCATTATTTCAAGTGCTCATGAACAAGGCAGAAACTGAGAAGAATGTTCAACCTCTTAAAAAGTGTTTACAGATAACTAATAAGTTGCAATGTGATCTGTACCATAGTTTTAATCTTCATTTTTTCATAGGAATGGCATGAAGATGACATAACCTTTATTAAAGTACATTTGGGGGACGTAGGGTTGGAGATTTTCTTTAATGGAAGACAGAAATATGTTGCAAATATTTTTTACATCCATGACAGCATTTAGAACAAAGAACATCTGAGCTAGCGGTAAAACAGTAGTTGCTGTTTTAGGGACCTTCCAAGGACATTAATATATCGGCATTGGAATTTATATTTCTAAAAGTACAGGTCAAAGAGCACCAGGCAATATCTTACTTTCCTGATGCAAGACCTGGAACATGATTAGGATGACTGATACTGAAGTCCATATTGCCTTTTTGTTAGTTGGTCTGCATTTTTGTTTTCTTGCTGTGATTAGTCACTCTCTTTTCCTTAATGGAATTTAAGAGCTCTGACCAGCATTTTATTACTTGATATTCACAGCCCATGGCAAGCATGATTTCACACTTGTTCCTCCCCAGTAGTAAATAGGAAGCAAATAGCATCTTTAAATGACACTATCCAAACAAGCTTTGCATAACCATTGTTACTCTCTCTCTGCAATATCCCTTCCCAGATATTTGGAGCACCTAATGAGTATAGTTAGGTAATACACAACTCCAGGTAAATACATTCTGCAATCCAGTGGTAAACTGATGAGTGGGACGCGCATCTACAGTTTCTCAATGTGCAACACAGTTTCTGGCTACACAAAGACTAGTGATGACTTCTGTGGTGGTAGTGATTGGAAAGCCTGGTGAAGGAACCTTAAGTGCAGTGCATTACTGCACGTACCTGACAAGAAGTACATCCCAGCTTTGGTTCATTCCTGTTCATTTTTTTAGTTTTGTTTTGGCTTTTTTTTTTAGGTATCTTGCTTAGGACTTATGATCTCATTGTGTTAACACTGCACACACTGGATAAAACAGATGGTCTGTGCACCATATAACTTAGAAACCATGTGTTAGATAAAAGGCAAATGATGTATGCATACAGACAGAAGAGTATGAAACTGATGGTCAGTATCAAAGAAAGTGGTCCCAGCATCCTGGCATCTTAGTTTTTATGTTCTCATACACATTGCAAGGAAAAGAAAATTTGGAGAGTAGTGAAATTGATTTGTGGAACTCTGAGTGGTATACAGAAGAAAACATAATAATTATTTCAGCATATAATAAGAGAGTGGTAGAAGCAGATTTGGAAATAGGAGCTGACTGCACACTACTGAGAGATAAATGAGAAAGATCTTTAAGGGATTTCAAACAGAAAATGATTTCCAGTGTAATAGAGGCAACCAGTGGAGGAGTTGTTAGTGTCTTCTAAAATAACCTCTTAAAACAGGACTTTTTACTGATCAGTAATCAATATACAACAGTATGAGGTCCACAGAAAATGCATTTGATTGCAGTAAAACAAATAAAGGTAGTAAATTATTTGATAAAGAACTGCTTCTGTAGTTAAGCAAATCTGCAATAGCATCAGTACTCCTTTTTTAAATGACTTCTTTCATTGACACAAGAATGATAAAACATTTTTTAAAAAGCAATGAGACACAGGATTTATTCCTTAACATCTTTATGCTTTCTAGTATCTTTCTTATGCATTAAAAGTGAAAAGAATAAAATCAAGAAAGGCTGTAGGAATATGTCTTCTATCTTTTAGATTACATTTTAATACTGTGCCAAAATGTGGGAGGGAACTACTAGAGATTATTTGATTTTACACAATAGCCCAATTTCAAACAAATTTGTACTTTTACAGTGATCAAATCTCAGAACAATTCATCTGCATAACATTTTGTTGCCGAGTTGTACTTTGCACAGGTGCAAGGAGATGAGACACAGAAGTGCACTTTTATGTTCAGAGTCTGGTGCCCTTTCATACAAAGTTAAATTGAGCTAGTGAGCACATGTAAAAGGGCTCTACTGTATATCAGTAAGTGATGGCAGCCAGGGACCCCATAGTAAATTGTTCTTACATGCATCGAACTGGTATTCAGAGTAGACAGGAAGCGGGACCACATGGATTACACCACATGAATCCCTGTAAGTGAAAAAGTCCTAAACAGTTGTGCTCTTCTGATATACTAATGCTACACCTGCCATTCCTGAGTATTGTTTTTAAATGAACTGTTATTTTAGGAGTGATAATTCTGTTCAATGAAATCCTTTTTCTCTTGAATACTTCACCCCAAGCTTTTTCATTTTCCCCTCACTGATCTGTAAACTATGACTGTTTATTTGATGTGTTTTCATATATGTATGTTCTCAGTGCTGGATTTTAATTATAGCTTTGCATAATTGTATTATAGATGTTCCTCTGCATTCTTTGAGGAAGAGAGAGCAGCATTAAAACAGAAACGTCAGAAAATAAGACTTTTGCAGCAGAGAAAAGTTGCAGATATTTCACAGTTCAAAGATCTTCCAGAAGAAATTCCATTACCACTTGTGATAGGGACAAAAGTTACAGGTAACTTCTTAAGAACAAACAACCCAAAATTCAGCCAAGTGTTTTGCAAAGATTTTGGTAAACCATAATATACTTACTGCTTATAGGTAAAATAAATTTACAATATCAAAAATTGTATGTTTTTATTGTTAGCTTATTGAAAAAGTTATTGTGTGAGGATTAGCTGGTATTTTAAAAACAGTGATACGGTTTTGAGGTACAAACTTAGTATGGTTTATTATTTCTGCTGTTCAAATTGTAGATTTTTTAATATCTTAATGTAGCCAACAAATCTTGGAGAGAGAGAGATACTTAAATGCAAAGTGCTGAGTGCTGTCTGAAAGTTGTATTTTAAACTTAATATAAAACTCGAGCTTCATTTTTACATAAATAGGTGCACATGTATATGAAATAGGACATTGCCTTACTGAAAAAGCATAACTGAGGAAGGAATATTGTTAAAAACAGCACAAATTTTGTCTAACCTTATCAAAACTTGAGTTCCTCCATCCTTACCGTTTGTGATCCAAATGCTTCTCACTTAAGCATATCTCCTACTCGAGTCACTCCTGTTTGCTTTTTGCCTTCTTCAGCAACAATGCCCTTAGCTCTTGCTGAAGAGCAGGCATGCACGGCACTGTCTCTCCTCACTCTCCTAGAGCTGTACCCTTGAACTGCATTCTTTATTGTCTTTTGTGAAATGTGCAGTCATCAGTGGAAGTGATCGAAGAGAAATGGTATGCAAAATCATCCAGAAATTGTCTTTTGCCTGCAAAATGTCTCAGACGGTATTGGGTATTAGTGTTTTACTTAGATATCACTGTAGCGCTAAGGATTAGATTTGGGAAATAATTGACTTGAAAAGATAAATTTGACAACAATTTGGGTAGTACTTCTAGTACATACAATTATTTTTCTGGATTTACTTTTTTTCTCATTTAATCTGAGAGTTTTAAATATGCATATAAAGGGTTACTTGCAAAATATGTAAAAAGACATTTTTTTTTCAATGATATCAGAATATTACAATGTTTGGCTTGTTCTTTTTGTTTTGTTTTTAAGCACGTTTGCGAGGTGTCCATGATGGACTATTCACTGGACAGATAGATGCTGTAGACACTCTTAATGCTACATATAGAGTGACTTTTGACAGAGCAGGTCTCGGAACACACACAGTCCCAGATTATGAAGTTCTTGTAAGTATTAATGATACATTCTTAAAATAGCTGTAATACAAAATAAAATTTAAAAATACACAGTTGTATGCTCTAATCAAAAAGAAGAAAAGTCAAAGTATTCTAAGTATTGTCATAAAGCAGAAACAAGCATAAACAGATCCAGAGGAATGACCTTCTACTGTTTATGGTTTTATAGGACAGAATAACTATGATAAAAACATAATGGTTTGGGCTGGAATAATTTACTACACTTACTATTATAGGTTATTGTAATAGCCTGAGTTTAATATGAAGAAATGTAAGGAGTAGTGTAAGATACCAAAGAAGATTCTGCTATAGGATTCTGGCAGAATTTGCAGAAAATGTTCAAGAAAACCTGGCTCTTTGTAATTTGCCCAAGTCTAGAAAGGCCTGTGGTAGTTGCAGGAAAGTATTATGAGTTGATTGAACCTTATTTTGAAACTTCTTATACTAACGAAGTTACCTGTGGAGTTGTTATTTTGGTCATACAATTTGGGATTATATTCTAGCTTGTAGGCTCTTGTACCAATCTATGAGCCTCAGGAACTGATTCTGCCACTAGACTCCAAGCTTTTCAGAGGACCTCACGCTCTTTTTTTTTTTTTTTTATCTTATGTAGTATTCACGTTACTAAGGGCCCATAATTTGTATAGTCACTGTCATGATCTTGGGTTGGAGCCTCTGAAATTTTGTTCAGTCATGATTTGTCTGCAACTTGTCAATAGAATTTTTGGAAAAATTCTTTTATTTGATTTGATGCCATAACACTTGGAAACCTCCAGCAGTGGAATACCATTTTGAGGCTCATGCTAGCCCAAAAGCAAATCGTTATTCTTCTGACACTGTTGGATTGGGGCATGGATGGGCATGGCCAGTCAAGAAATAAATTATGTATTTCAAAAGTTGTGTAAAATTAAACTGATAGCTCAAATGTATCTTTTCCTGTCTCACAGAGTAATGAGCCTCCTGAAACCATGCCAATTGCTGCCTTTGGACAGAAACAACGGCCATCAAGGTTCTTTACAACCCCTCCCCGACTGCATTATACACCTTCACTCCAGTCTCCAATTATAGTAAGTTGCTTTTTGCATGTAATATTAATCACCAAAATATTTTCTAATGTATGTTGAAGCTGTTACCTTGAACAGTGTTTGAGATTCATTTTCTGAGGTTATTCAGCAAAATAAAAGTTTTAGCACATCCCTTTAAAAAATAAGCTATTCTATTAAATGTTCTTTCTTGTATAGGACAATGATCCTTTCTTAGGACAACCTTCATGGAAGAACATTTCAAGCACAGACAGTGAAACACTAGGAGGCTTTCCAGTAGAACTCCTCATTCAGGTGGTAAGTGTGTTAACTGTAAGTCTTCATGTTTTTGTGTATTGTCCTATTGTGGTTATTCTACCAATTTTTCTTCATATAAGTGACCTTCTGTTGACTTATGGGAGAGACGGTTATATCTAAATTAACTTTTTAAAAGATGTTAATAATAATTTTTTTATTCACCCCACTCCTCAATTTTGTCCTTGTTCATAAGCTTTGAAATACGCTGCCTTTTAGACCTCAAGAGGGGTTAACATCTCCAAGTGTATCTTGTTTTTCCCTTATTTCTACCTGCAAACTTTTTACTGTAATAAGACATTTTTAAAAAGAATTTAAAATATGCTTACCTTATGCAAAGAACATTTGTCCATGTGCCATTTGTCCATTTGCTCATGTGTCCATGAGCCTGAACCTCCCCTGGTGCAATTTCCATCCATTTCCCCTTGTCCTATCACTCTCCACTAGNTTCAACCGAATGAATTCTGACAGAATGATTATTCTTTTTCTAGGGGAACTTGTGGTATGAAGCTAGTTTTGAAAAAGGTGGTTTGGCATCTAGTTTAGCTAAGAAAATTTAAAATAGATGTACTTGCTATAAGATTAATTATGTTAAGAATTGAATTATACAAGATAAGATCTTTGTTTATGGTGCTAAACTGTATCTGCAGCTATCCTACTTCAGTCGCTGAACTCTGTGTAACTACAGTATATTGAGCTTTACAACTATTTAGTGTGTCTCTGTGCGTCTGGCCATGGCTTGCCGTCCATTCATAAGATGCATCTGGCAAAGTCTATGTGGTACAAAGAGAGGAGTATTGATGCAATTTTCCAGGTCTAGTTTACAGGTCTGTCATGTGGAATACTGGTAAAAGGCTTCCCATTTCTCACATTCAGGAAAGATGACACTGAATGGAAAAGATACCGAAAGGGCCACAAAAGTTTAGGAGATCAAGAGCCTTTTATGGGAGACTGGAGAAAGGCTTGGGTTGTGATTAGTCTAGTGAAAGAACAGTGGGAAAGAGATGCTTTTCCAGTAATACAAGGAGGGAGAGCCAATGTTTAAGCTGAAAAACAGCTTTGACAGAACAAATTACTATAAAGTGAACAAGAATGCATTTAACATGGATATTCCAAGGAATTTCGTAATTAGCTGAAAGATGTTCTGGAACAATTTTCCATTAGGATTTGTGAGGGCAAAAAAACTGTGTTAAGACTGAACTTGAAAATCAACAAAGGGTTTATACATAAGCAGGTGTATGTTGAACTAGAAGTTCCTATTTCTCCCAGTCCAGTGTTCCACACTTGAATGCAGTTAATCCCCTTGAAATTTATAAAACCTGAAATACTGTCTCTGTTTACATAACCAGTAAAACTGTCACTGGTTGCAGTGGAGCTAGGATTTTTCTCAGGACCCTAGAAAGTATGAATAGCTTTAAGAGTGATATGTGCATTGAGACCGTTTCCAGAGATTTCCACTTTAGCCTTCTAGGTTCCAAGGGCAGCAGAAACAGGATATTCCCATTATGAAAGAGGGCAATGGAAAACCCAGAGTTGTTCTGTTTAAAGTAGATCCACTCTCTATACCAGGTTTTATTGTAGGAGTGTACATGCAAAGGGCTGGTGCTTACTTGAGGGCACAGCTGAGAACAGGCTGACAACTGTGTGAGGAGAGGTAAGGTGGATAATATTAGATGTAGTACCCTTTGGTACTACAAATAGCACCCTTTGCTTTCCTTCAAGCTGGGGGAAAAAAAAAAATGATTCTTGATTCTTCAGCCCCTGGCTGGCCGTAGGTTACATTGGTATTCCTGTAGGGAATTTCAGCTGATGGATTTTAGCATTCTCCAGTATGGGGCACTTGAAAATGCTTTAAAAATCTCTGGAATGTACATACTTTAATTCTAATTTTTTTTTTTGTTGGTTTTGCATCCTAACTTGATGAACAACTGCAAAATATCTTTAAAAATGATGAAACAGAGGCAATTTTCATTATCTTGTATTTCTATGGCATTTCAAAACTGCTTAAGGACTTATTAATTCTAAAAATCGTTCCTTTGTTTTAGACCAGGTTATCGAAAATCCTTATGATCAAGAAGGAACACGTCAGACAATTGAGAGAGATGAATACAGAAGCAGAAAAGCTGGTGAGAATGTTCTTTTCAGTTCTTAAAACAGGATATTTTGTATCAGCTAATGCAAATAGATACAGTTAAAACTAGATTCTCGATAAATCTATTTATCGCTTCTACAATGTGAAAATTTTTATTTTTTGAAAGACAATTCAGAGAGGTCAGTTGTTTCAAATATGATTCTCATTTGAAAGCATTATGCTTTGGAAACTGATGAATATTAACATTGGGATATCATATGTCAGTTGGCATGTAAAGTAAGGAAATGCTATGTACTTTGAGAGTCTTGGCTACAAGTTTATATGGCAAGATATTCATCATAATTTTATTTTGTGAGTGGTAGGTACTTATTTCACTTTCTGGCTAAAACAATAACTCAGTTTAGAGATGATTTTTTTTTTTAATCAACCAGCATTTAAAATTACAGTCAGTACTAGAGAAGCTACAGCACAATCAGCAGCAGCAGAATAGTTTTTCTTGCTAGGTTTTATCTAATCGTCAGTCAGTGAATCAAAATAAGAAAGCCTCATGGAAGTGGAAAGCTATCAGTCAGAACCTTCTGCTAATGTCCATTCTGACAGTTGTCTATACAACAGATAGAAGGCTGAACGTTTTGTGGAGAGGAATAGGAGTTCTTTTTGTTTCCTAAAACCGAAAAGCTGATTTTTTTCATGTAAAATACTTGAATGTTGAAGGATTTGATATACTGTGGTAAGATTGCCCTCTTTGTCCCACCAGTGATCATGTGCACATGTGCATTCTGTTATTCTGCTTCCCACTGACCCATCTCTGTTTCCATTTTCTTCTTTCCTGCTGTGATGCTGCTCTTCAAAACCTCATTATCATTTCAATTACTACATTTTTTTCCTCTGTATAAAATGTTTCTTTTAATTTTGCATATTGATAGTTACAATAAATGCAAAAAGAAGGAAGATTAAAACATAGTGTTGCGACCTGTAACTGTGATACTGAAAAATAACCAACTCTTCTTAAAACAAATAAAAAAATTTTGGGTTTACAGAGATATTAGTACTTTTGTGTAGATAAGGAAATCTGTAGGAATGGTGGTAGCCTTCCTCTGACAAGAATCCAGGTATTAACATGTTACTCAGCTACTAAGTCATAAATTAACTGTATTTTTATTTTTCTTTGTATTCTTATTCCACAAAATTGAAAGAGCAAAAAAGCAGCAGGGAAGAAGGGAAATCTAGAAGTAAATGTTAAACTTGATGTGTTTTAACTCAGTTGTAGCCTAGTTAAAGACTTTAAGATACTTTTTAAATTCTTCCCTTGCACTATTTCCTTTGTAAACTAGCAATAATAAAGCAACCTCCATTACTATTCAAGGCTGTCCTGATAAAAATAGAGGACATGATACCTTTCTATTGGACTGTGTTCTTAGCCTGTCTTCTAATCCTTTTTGCTCTTTGGTAATCCCATCTACAGTTATGCTGCTGAGTATATGTTGTTTCTCCTTAAATTTTTTTTTTTAAAGAATTTTTCTCTCCCCAATGCTCTTGAACAACATACCTTACCATGAATAAAAGAGAATCATTTGAGTTCTTCAGGTGTAATTTGATTGTCAGAGTTTGATGATAATTCTAACAATTGTGATTTGACAATTGTTGGAGTAACACCACTGTTTGGTTTAGAGCAATCCCTTTAGAAAGACTTTTTTTTAATGACTGATACAGTGTAGAAGTAAACAGAACTGATCAAAATCATAAGTGGTACTGAATGTACTCCGTTGTTATCTGGCAACAGTAATAAATTTACGTGAGGCATTCCAGAGCTGCAGGAAGTATGTTGAATTTATGCTGGTTTCCAGTTTGCACTTAGGTGAATCCTGAAGTTATGTTGTTCATTTAAAGCCCTGTTAATGTGGTATTCAGACTCATAAATCCCTGTACATTATTTAAGTTTAATGGGGACCTTTGAACTGAACTGATGATACCCTGACTTCGAGTTTTTGACCTTGCTCCTCCTGATGAAGGCTCTTAACTTTGCAATTTGTTCTAGCTCATGCTGTAAAATCTATAGATGCAGGTTTGATTCTAAGAGGTACCAGTATCTCAGGCATGTGGCTGAGAGGCAGTGGAAATACATCCAGCTTATCTTGCAAGAGCCCATTTGTGGAGCAAATTTTGTAATGTATGTTTTGTTTCAGTTTTGTAAATATCACCCAGTGTCAAGACACATTCTGAAAACAGTATAAGATAAAAGTACTGTATTTTGGTACTTATTTTCTGGAGGAAAATTTTACTTGCCCAAAATACTTATGTTACCGAATACAAGCCCTAGGAACTTTGTGTTTTGGCAGAACTGTTAGCTGTAACAGAAGGTACATAACACTGAGTTATCCTCAAGTACCCACTAACCTGCTGGACAACCTGCCTCTCACCCTGCAGCAGAGGTCACTGTTCCTATATTGTCCTACACTGTTCCTCTACTGACAGGATAGTTTTCTATTCATACAGTAGAAAGTAGCCATACCCAACTACTGGAGAAACAAGCACAGTGGTCTTCTGTAGCATTTACCCCCATAGATTATCATAGCACTTTATGATGAGAATAAAACGCCATGGTACTTGCTACCCAATTGTAAGCTGGAGTTTTAAATAGTGACACTAAATTTTAACTTAAAAAATAACATTTTTTATTAAACACTGAGATTTCAAATATCTCAATATTTTCAAATGAAGATTCCTTTTGAGTTCAAAAGATGGAAATTTACAGGATTGCATTAACTTTGTTATGCTTTGGTTTTTCCACAGAAATCCTATTCTATGCCATTAGGCATTGAGTTTCAGAGGAGATACGCAACTATTGTTCTAGACCTAGAACAACTAAACAAAGACTTATATAAAGTTTTGCATAAAGTTCAGCAGTATTGTCATGAGGTAAGATTTTGCTGGAACCTTGTTGACTTTGCTTCAGTACAAAAAAAAGTTAGAATTTCCTGCGAATAGGGCATAAGTGGGGGTCACTTTGAAAGGAACTAGTAGTAGCTGTACTGGATTCCTTCTGTTTCTGGCTATCTGACTGTTTATTTTTCTAGAACACAGACACTTTTGCTGATGCAAGTGGCCAGTTTCTAAATGTACATAAATGATGAAAACATACTGTGTGTAATATATACCTGCGAACTCTTTGAAATTACTTGTCATTTCACACATACACCAAATGCAAAGGAGGTCTTTATTCTTAGTTTCTGTTCATTATGTCTATATAGCTTGCTCCTGACCAAGGTCTCCAGCCTGCTGACCAACCCACAGATCTGAGGCGAAGGTGTGAAGAGGAGGCTCAAGAGATGGTCAGACAAGCGAATTCCTCTACAGCAGGAGAGCTTTCTGTTGAGAATGAAAATTTAACTGATCTTATCTCTAGACTTACAGCTGTATTACTGCAAATTAAGGTAAGGTGTATGAAAAAAACACAAAACGATTTCTCCCATAAAATAGATAATATTAAAGCTTTGGTGAGGTTCTTTGTATCAAATTGTGAGAATGTTTTTTGTTTTCTTTGCCTACAGTGTCTAGCAGAAGGAGGTGATCTGAATTCCTTTGAATTTAAATCACTAACAGATTCATTAAATGACATTAAGAATGCAGTAGACTCATCAAATATCAGGTATTACTTTTTGAATATTTAATTTTTAATTACATATTTTGTGCCAGTAGGCAATTCTTATTATATTTTAGAGGTGACTATTGATTATAATAAAGGGGTTTTGTCTGGTAACTTTTACTTATAGGAATGGTCTCATTAAAAAAGGGGCTTCTTAAAAAGAGTGTGAAATTAGCAGTTTTCTGTTTGAACCCATCAGTGAAGTAACCTGATTTATATGGGGAAAAAAATTCTAAATTGATGAACCAACTACTAGACTTTTTTTGCTTTTCAGTCATTTATGACAACTAATAAGGTATTTTAGAACATTTTCAGACCTGGAAATCCCACTAGTAAATGTGAATTCTTAAACCACAGACACTACAATTTCAGTATTCTTTTTGCATAATTACTCAGCCTCTCGTCTATAAATACAAAAAGCTGGAATATGAGACAATTATAGCTTCTGACCAGCTTCCATTAGCAATATTTTAAACCAAGAAACAGAAGAACAGCCATGTTGTGCCAGATCAATGGCCATTGTAGTGTAGATGGGCCATTTTTCAATAGTTCTTACAAGCAGGTGCCTGAGGAAGCATTATAAAAATGTGGACATTAGATTTATTTGGATATAAATATATATCGATCTCTCTCGATCTCTCTCGATGCTAAGTATTTCCTTATATACCCTCAATACTTATATTGCTGCTTAATAATGGGAGGCTGCACACATTAAAATTTTTATTTTGGCAGAAAATAGTAGGATGGCTTTCTGATTTTAAAAATAATTATTGAGATGGTGGTTTATAGCATTTTTCATTAATAAAAACAAAAATAAACCCCCAACATTAGTGAAACTTTTCTATAATCAGCACTGCAAACTGCATGTTGGAATGGAGGAATGAGTTCAACTAAAGGTTGATGTACATTGTGAAGAAGGTGATTATTTTTCCTTGTCACTGTACTTATTTGGGGCAGTTTAATATGTCTTTGTAATATTTTTATTTCATTAACTCTGGTCACAATAAAATCTTCATTAAAGTACCCAGGCCAGTAACTCTTGATTTCATGCAGCTCTTTTTGCAAATGCTATTTTCATATATGTTTATATCAAGTTGTGTTAGTATGGTACTGCTCTCT
Source organism: Bucco capensis (assembly GCA_013396975.1). NCBI lineage: Eukaryota > Metazoa > Chordata > Aves > Piciformes > Bucconidae > Bucco > Bucco capensis. The sequence goes on from VWZO01014484.1 coordinate 32,574, forward strand.
GCTTCAGCTCAATTTTTATATTGCTATATTCATACCTTGACTTTCACTGTAGAAATACTCAATCACAACTTGTAAATATGGTGTTTAACAGGTTTTTTTTCTTCTCCTTTTCTTCTTCTAGTTGTTTCCAGGATAATGTTGAGATCCATGTTGCACATATTCAGAGTGGTCTGAGCCAGATGGGAAACTTACATGCTTTTGCAGCTAATAACACCAATGGAGACTGAAATTTTTCTTTCAAGTGTACAGCAAGTAGTTCTGGAAAATCATCTTCCTTCATACAGGCTTCACCAAATATCCTAACTGCCAGAAGATAAGGGAAAAGAAAATATCTCAGAAAGGACTCTTTAAAATATATCTGCTTCTTAAGAAAAACAGCATTACTCACCAGCATTACATTAGATTTCTCCATTTGTTATTCATCTACAGTAGTTTTGCTAAGTGGTAATCTCTTATTAATTGCATTTATTATAAAAAGCTTGGAAACATACTTTTGTATAATTTGAACTTATTTTTAAGAAGTTCAGATGAATTCTGGACACCTCTTGCTGTTAGTGCTCCTGGTATGTTAGAAGTCATGAAGAGGAAATAGCTTGAATTAATACCCACCTGGCATGTCTTTGTTGTGTAAAGCTACACTTCTGCCATTGCAGCCTTCAGGTAACCTGGTTGCAACACAGTGTGAGTGTTCCTGATCTAAGGAAGCAGCAGCAGAATACAGACAGCAAACAGAAGCTGTAAACCTCAGGATGTTAGACAGGTCTATCGATCAGACAATGTCTTGTTGGTACTGTTAATTTTTCCTAACTTATAGAAGGACTTTAATGAAGGAATATAAAAATGTAACTGGCAACAGTATGGCTTTTTCCCTTCACACAAGGCAAAAGTGCTTTAGTTAGTATTTTATATGAATGACTAGTTAAACATTTGTCAAAATTTTTGTTCATTTTGCACAAATTTTAAGTCACTGGTTATCCAACAAACACTCAACATATATAAATATGAAGATTTTTATAATTAAAGATAACCAGTAAGGTGAACTGCAAAAATAAAGTGACAACCTGCCTATGAGTACCTTTGGGAATATTACTCTTGTAAAAAGTGTGTATTGGTTTGTTTAAATAGTCTTGTAAAGGTTCTGTGTAATGGATTGTTTCCAGATATGGTTTTTCAGAGATAGCTATAGAGACCTTTTTTTGATTCTTTTAGATGCCTCATTAAATGAGGTCTTTTATATGTTACTGTATAAAGAATATGTAAACAGGATTATTTTCAATTTTAAAGTTTTATATAGTTTAAAGATACTTCTGTGTTCTGTGTTGGTATTGTGCCACTGCAAAACTTAGTGCAGAGTTTATATTTAACTAAACTTGTCTTGTTAATTATAAGAAATGCATAAATCTTTTATTCTCAGTGAAATTTGTAACTCTGAATAAATTGACCTATGAGAGTTGTTTGCATTTTTGTGAAATATATCTTTTTTACAGATGGTCTCAAGTTTGGGGTTTTTTTTAAGATAAGTTAATCTAATTGCTGAAAATGCAATAAGGACAAGGTAAATAGCTGTATTTAGAAACTTTACAAGGGACATGACAAAATAATGCTAATTTTGCTGAGTTACCCCTGGAAATTTACCACTCTTAACACAAAAGAACATTATAGTGATCCCTGCAATTGCTTTTGTTACCCATTATTTTGTGGTGTTACCATTTGTTCCTTAAAGAAGACAGAAAGGTCATCTCCCATCACTCTTCCTTTAAACAGAGAAAGGTACCAAAGCCTAACTTAAGGCCCATAGGGTTTAGTCTGACAGTAACTAAGGTGACCTACAGCTAAGTCAGGAAAAAGGAGCTATCCCCTTGCACCCCTGTTCTTGTCATCTGCTGGTCATAAAACCTGCTTGTGTGCTGGCTCCAGGGAGCTGTGCTCCTGAGGAGTATTCAGCAATGAATTCAGCTGAATGGTATTCAGCTGCCAGCATCCAAGCTTGCTAGGCCCTGGCAGATGAACCTTAGGACTAAAGGGTGGGTCCAGCTCTGCGCATGCTGTGTCTCACCTAAAAAAATCCATTGCACAGGCTCGAGGGTGCTATCTGCTATCCTCTTTTTCTCAGCACGCTTGTAAAAGGTGCTGATGAGGAGTGTGGGTGGAGCCCTCCCTGGATCTGTGTTCGCAAAGCCTAGCCATACATACAGCCTTATTCAGTAGGGCATGATTCCCAGTATAGGGCATTTCTGGTCACTTTTTCTATGCTTCCAAAACATCAGAACCTCATGACATTCAGGTGCTTTGCAAGGCTCTGAAGCACAGCTTCAGAGGCAGGAAAAATTGACCTTATCCTCAAAATGCGTTATCCTTCCTATAATAAACCACCTGCATTACAAGAGGGGCTTCTGTTACTAATTTTGGTGTTCTCAGTGTAGAGCCCTTCAGCCCACCATACATCAAATAAACAGCCTCTGTGCAGTCCCTAGTATTCAAATTCAAAGCAAAAGCACCTTTGCAGTGCTCACAAAATGGTCTTACTTGTTGTAGTTTAACCTTTGCTTAAGGGGCAGAGTTGAGGCATTCATCTAAGCAAGACAATGATTTGAGGGTTTGGGTTTTGTCCATAAATTCAGTTTTGTTCAGGGATCAGTGTGATGGTTTAAAGTAGAGCTAAAGCAAATACTGACAGCGCTGGTTTAAGACAGTTTTTGTAACCTGTTGTTCAGGCCCCTTTGGTCTCACCTGAACTGCAGCCATGGCTCTCTGGGACCCGAGAAGAGAGATCCACCACCTCTGTTCTCTACCCCAAGTCAGCCAAGGTAGGAAATCCTTGTCCCTGCCCCAGGCAGACACAGGAGTAGAGCAAAAACATAAACCTTTATTTTTATCTCAGTTGAAAAAATCCCAACAGACCATCCCATTCTTCTCCAATATCAGCCCTCCCTCCCGTCCACCCCAAAACACAGTGGATTTGGTCATCTTTTTGGCTAAATTAAGTTAAGTAGAAATACAAAACATGCTAATGGCCATCTTTAAATACAGTGTAAAAAGATGCTCTCAGCTGATGGTGCTGACCCTTATCTTTCTTAAATAAATATGTAAAGTCAGTTACTACTGGATAAAGTGCAACAGTGGCAGAGCAAGGCTGAGGTAGGCTCTGTAGGCCATGAGGTAGGCCATGTACCCTCAGCCCTGGACTTGGCAGGGGAGGACAACGGTCGCACCACGACCGGGGAACAGAGTTTGTATCCCTCCGGGCCGGGTCTAGCCTGCGGCTGAGCTCATAGGGCTCGGAAGGCGCCGAGGGCGTTCTCCTCCCACTCCGAGCCGGACTCCGAGTACCCGCTGGTGTCCTCGGCGTCCGACACTGGCGAGTACTGCCTGCATAAGGCGCGGGCGGACGGATATGGGGGGGCCAGAGGCGGCCCCGCGAAGGAGGCAGCCTCAGGCCCGATGGGCTGGATGGGCGGAAAGCTCTTGAAGCCGGGGTCGCGGGGAAAGACGGCTGCCGGCGGCCACTCGTAGGGGGCCGAACCCTTCTCCTCGACCTGAACGATCTGGGCTACGCTGGAGAGGGTGTAGCGTGCCCGCTCCGATGGGCGCTGGACGGCGAAGCGAGGCAGCCGCGGGTAGCCCGATGACGGCGGCAGATCGGCAGGGCCGGGGCGGGGTAGCCCGCGCTGGCGGCGAGACTTGGCACGCCGGTTCTGGAACCAGACCTGGAGAGAGAGGGCCGCGATAAGGGCGGGTGGGGACGGCCGTGGGGCGTCACGGCGCAGCGGGCGTTCCTCACCTGTATGCGGGATTCAGGGATCTGCGTAGCGTCGGCCAGCTTCTCCCGCAGGTAGATGTCGGGGTACATGGTGTCCTGGAAGACCAGTTCCAGTGTCTCCAGCTGTGCCGCCGTGAAGCTGGTCCTCTTCCGACGCTGTGAGGCTGCCGGCGACCCCTCTGACGGCGCCGCCGCCGCCCCCCCGCTCCAGCCCGCCGGAGGAAGCTCCCGGAGGGAAGCCGAGACCGTGCCGGGCCCAGCCCCCGCCCACCCGCTTGCAGGGAAGCCAGGCGGCTCTGCTGGGGGCTCCCCAAAGCGCAGCGCGGCCATGGCAGCGGGCGAGGAAGGGGTCCGGGACTCCTCGCCACCCTTTATAGCTGGGTAGGGAGCACAGCAGGGGCGGAGGTTTGAAGGGGGGCGGCACAGTCCCGTGAGGAAGGTGGGTCCGGCGACTCGGGAGCCCCGCCGAGCCCACGTGGGGCGTCCCCTGACTTGCCAGCCTGAACACCTCAGAGGGGCAGGGGTGCCGCAGCTCCACGCGTGCCCGAGGGATGGCTGGCAGCCCTCGACCCCCTGCATGAAACATGGGCAGCAAAATTGACAACAGAGTGGGGTTTGCATCTGCCTTCTGTGGGCAAAACGACTTGGTGTGGGGATTGTCATCCCGAATAGGGCCCTGTCCTACAGCTGGGTTATTTCTGATAAAACATCAGGTCTGCTACAGTTGCGGAGTTTGCACCCTCCAGCTATTGATGTGGAGACAAGTGTTCTTCAGCAGCTGTCCACTTTGGTGAGCTAAGTAGCTCTCATAGTGTGAGACTCAAAGTAAACAGAAGTTATCTCCTCTTGTGGCCACTCTGTTGGCAGTGCTTTGCTGTGAGCTGCTCGGCCAACATACAACCTCCTACTGTGCCTGCTGCTGCAGAAATATCTTTTTTCTTTTTAAGATGCAAGTTAAATGCACCTGACGGGGCAGAGACAGAGTCTGGTGTCATCACCTCTTCCACCTCCTTGCTAATGCCTGCATACTCCTGCTCGCCCAGCCCAGGCTCCTCTGTGACAACCATTTTCCAACTGTTGAGAGTCTCACTCTGAAACCTCTGCATGAGTTGCCTTTATCTTGTTTTACAAGACTATCTCCTGTGAAAAGTAACTTTGTACGAAAGAATGATGTTTTGAGCATTTGTGCTTTTGTGATTTTACATGTGCAGCAATCCCGGTGCTTTCACCAATGAAATTTCTAGGCCCTTTATTCCCAAAGTCATGGCCTCTAGTCTGTAAACAGGGGTCAGAAATACGAGACTTGTACAGCATTCTCGATTAGCAGTGTAACAAGAGGACATGGGAGTGAGAAAGGGCACAGTTGAGTGGTGATCCAGAAAATATGGACAGCGTTATTTTAGTTTTTTAACAAAAGACTTAGAGGTGGTTGAATTACTCTGCAGATTCTGTGAAAATTTAGAAGATGGCACAGGTGGCATCAAAAGGAAATTACTCAGTATTACATTTATGTGATTAATATTTTAGATCAAATAACATTTACTGAAAACCATAAGCAGGGACATCTTTCCTGTATAATGCACAATGTAACAACCTTTAGGTTTCTGATGGATTTAATCCTGCTTTGAATTATGCCCTTATAGGGACCTTAACTTTAGTTTCTACTATTTGGCTAACATAGATTAATTATGCCAAACAGAGAGCAGCTTTTTAAGGAAAGTGTGGTTTTTTCACACATGTACATGTGGTTTTCTTTCAGCAGCAGCAGCCCAAGCTCAAGTAGCTGCTAGCACTGCAGGCCCCTCACTGCTGACCCCCATCCTGCTGCCTTCCCTTTAGCTGACTGGGTTGCTAAGATGTATGTGCGTCTATGCTGTGTGCATGGGGAACTAATCCAAGTTAAATGTTAAATTAACTGTACAGTAACAGCAAGGGGGGGGGGGTATCCATATCTGGGATTACCCACCCATGGGTCACCGGCAGTCCATGGGATGGCCATACAAACAAGAGGGCACTGACAGGTCAAGCAGGAGGGAAATGAAGGGATCCCATTTGGGGGTGTTTCTAGGACTACCACCACCTGGATCTGGTGGTGAGCACCTGATACTGAGCTAGAAGAGGACAAACCTGAGACAGATTGCCCAGAAGCCTGGCGGTTTTTGGTGTCAGACTTCCCATTAAGGTGACTATTTTATCAATGCGTATTGAATACACACTCGGGAAAGAGCGAGTGCTGGTAGTTAACAGACCTATTCCGAACTCATAAATCTGGAAATGGGCTGATTCTTTGATCTCTGGATGTTGTGACATCCTTCAGGCCAAAAGCCTTATCAGTTCCTTTGCACTTTACAGTATCAGAGGTGTTCCAATAGCTGTCTTGTAACAACAGCTAACATGCTTCCTCTGATGAGGAGATGAATGAAGACCTTTTTGGGGACTGAAAGATTTCATTAGAGACAGACAGCTTTAAAGACCATAAAAAAAAAACAAACCCAACTAACCAAATAAACAAAATCCCAAAAATGTCTATTTTGTTATAGTAGAAGAAAAATAACTTCACACACTAAGTTTTGCTGCAATACATCTTGCATATGAGTGCAGTTTGACTGCTAGCCCCGTGATACAGAACAGGAAGCCTGTGTTTTGCAGCTCTGTAAAACAGGCTAGGTACACCTGTGCCACTGTGACCGAATCTTGTTGGCAAAATGGTTGATGCCCTGAATGCAGCCCAGAATTACATGCAGAGGCTTTTGGGTATTGGGGTTCAAGCTCCATCACCAAATTGCCCATCTGCAGACAACTGCATTTTCTAGCAGTTGTTACTGCAGTTTACCTATGAGTAGCTGAGGCAGCTGTAGGCAGGCCAGGCTGCACACCTTTGGTGTTGCCCTCCCTTTTCTTCTACTCTCTCTACCTCAGTTTCCTCTTCTAGGGTGGCTGACTGGCTAATATCAGTATGTTAATATATCTCAGTGGTGAGTTCTCTTCTGTGTACCAGCAGTATGGGCTGGAAATGTAAGCAGAGCAATTCTGGGGCAAGACCAGAACCCAGGAATTCTATTTTCCCTTTCCTATTGCTCATTACACACTAATTTCCTCTGTGGGCTTCTGGTGGCCATCATTTCAAATTGACTTGGTTTGAAAGGGATCAAGATTGAAGAAAGGTACGAGGACAGTGCTGTAATTGTAAAGGAGTGTGCCGTTAGGTGGAGATCAGAAAAGAAGGATTTTACCTCCTAGGGAAGCAGGATGGCGTGAAAGACAGCTCTTTTTCTTTCTTCTGCTAATTCTTTCCCCTCCAGCATTGGCAAACCTCTCTACAAATTCCACAGAGTGTCACCCCACCAATACACTATAAACAGTGCCTGTGAGGTACTGCAGTGTGCATCCTGAAGCAAGAAAAAAGCCACTGTGTCTGGATATGTCAGTTTTGTTTTCCCCACAAGAAGTTTTGCATCCTGCTGTGTCACTTACAGTCTGACAAGTAGATTTCTAATTCCTTGTAGGTGACAGCATCTGCATGGAGTTATGCCTAGGTAAGTGCTAGAAGTATTTAGGAAGATATTCAGACTTTTGTCTCTTTTTGTTCTGCATACTTGCTTTTATTTTTGTCCTGTCTAGGCACAAAGGGGGATTTTACTTCTTCGCTGGAGATGCAGAAGCTATGACATCAGTCCAGAAGTGACTTGCTTTTTGAAATTAAGATGGCTAAAATTGAGACAGCTGTCTCTAAGGGAAGAGCAGACTACCTTGTGTAGATAACAGAGATTACAGCCTGCTTCAGAGGCTGATTACATTAATCTTTGCTATGTTTTTCAAGAGAGAAAGACTCTTCTCCGTGCTGGATGTACCTCTGCGCCAAGGGGACTCTCACAATATGAAATGCCCCTATACCAGCAGTGAAAACATGATTTTAAGCATCAAGTGGAGAACACTCTAGCATGTCACTACTGCCAGCTTTCAGCATCCAGCAAAGATAAGATAGGCTCTAAAACACTGAGATTTTGGAGAAGAAAGGGGAGGTGGGCCTTGTGCAGAGTTTGCTGGCCTACTGACTTTTCAGCTTTTTGCATACCAAGCTAGGGAGGTCTTTCTAAGGCTGCTGAGGGCCACAAAGACATCTTTTAATTGTGCAGATTAAGCCTCACTCAAGTTGAGGAGCTGGAGCTTGGGAAGCATCCCGGATTGCACAGCAAGAGTAGGCAATAGTGTGACATTTAGTTGTGTCTTTGCTGCCAAAACAAATGCACCCCTTTAGATAACTAACACACATGAGAAGTTCTGCTGCTTGGTCCTGGACAGGGTGAGACATGATAGGTTTTGCTATGCAGTGATTTGTAACCCAGGCACAGTCTGAAAATCACTTGGGGTCTCTTGTGGCCCCTGGTGCGATAACTGTGCCAACAGCAGAGGGAGCATTAAACTCATTGCCCACGGTAAAGTGTGGGGAGTGATACCCATGTTCCTATAATCCTTGTATGGGTAGTATGTGCTCATTAGCCTTCTGGTAGTCATCCTAGGAGAGGGACAACTCTGATTCCAAACCCGGGCAGATGGAGCTCGTTTAGCCCTGTAAGGCCTTCCATCTAAGAGGTTAAACTTCCGTCCTAAGGACCTCGCTGCCAGCGTCCAAGCTTTCTAGGCCCTGGCAGATGAACCTTAGGACTAAAGGGTGGGTCCAGCTCTGACCCCAAGTGATTTTCAGACTGTGCCTTACCTGTGAAAGTATCTCACAAATAAAAATTAATTGTAGCCAGAGATATTTTTATGGTTGCTTAAATGGCTACATTTGTTCCAGAACTTCTGCTAGTATGAAAATGCCATATAATTTCCAGCTTCTGTAAAAGGTCTCTAATAGCAAAAATCATTAATGCACACTAGGCTCAAGTATTGAGAGTTTTTTCATTCTGCCTAAGAGGAAATCTTTAGATGAAAGCTTAATTTCCCTCCAGTTTCTTCTAGTCACTCTGACAAAGCTCTCTACAACCTCCAAATGCTTTTAGAGGTCTATTAGGTCTTCCCAATGTACATACACCTACATCTATATGTTGAGGCACATCCAGGTTTTTAGGTAGAGTTCTGAGATCTCACGGTGATGTCACGTTTTTAAATTAAAGTTGTCATTTCTTAGTGTTTGTGTTTCTGTCCCTCATGACTATAACAAGGAAGAGCTTGAGAAGGCAAGCGGCATATAGTTCTCATTTTGGTATAGTTTGCAGATGTCTTGAAGTGTATTCTTGAGAGACCTGAGCTGCCTGTTCATCCTGGATATTCAGCTGTGTCTCATCACATGCATGTGGTGGTTGTGATCGGTTCAGTGACCTGTTTGAAAAGTGCCACAGGCTGAGGGTGCCACTATGGCATATGCAGCTCCATCTCTGGTCCCTTTGTGGTCCCAGGCAAAATGCTGACTTCTATGCCTTGGCTTCACCATTTATAAAACTGAAATAGCTCTATTTGTCTCTGACCTTCAGACTTGCCTCCACCTGTGAGGCAGTGTCTTTCTACAAGGTCAGAAGTGTGACTCAACCACAGTTCAAGTTGTCCCCAGGCTCTTCCACTGGCAGCAGGCACCTAGGTATTGGTGCTGGGGAGTGAAGGGGAGAGCAGTGCTGTCCCTGTTGTGTGGCTAACAGTGTGACCCATGGCATTGCGGCAGCAGTATCCTGAGTAGTGACCGATGACCAAGGAGCTTGGCTGAACCCCATTTAGGGCTTTTGTACCTGCAAGTAAGAAATATGTGGTAGATTCCATTGCATTGGAGAACCATAACAATGTCAGAGCCTGGTGACATCAATCCCCAATGTAGGACACTGCTCATGTAGCCCAACCCAGTTGCAGTGCCACCAGTTATTCTAGATCATAAAGGGCTAGCCTTGCCCAACAGCTCTATGCACAGATCTTCCACAGAGTTAAAACAAATGCAATGTGACCAGTGCTTGTGTTCTCTCTAAAAGATAACTCTCTTGCTTTGCTAGGGCCTGATTACATCAATACATGCACGATCTATTTTTCTTTGAAAATCGAACTGCTGTCTCTCTTTGTTTTTGACAACAAGGAACTAATAGTATCTTGTGAGCTTAGCCCTGTGCTTAGGATGGGGATGTGACTTGGTAGGGTAAACCATTTCCTGAGAGGTGTGAGACATAACTTCAAGACCTGGTGGTGCCATCTGTGTATTCTGTTCTGAGGAGTTGATAAGAGCTTCAAACAGCAGAAAGCCTTGAAGAAAACAGCTGTGGGGGAGGGGCAAGAACATAGCAAATGAATATGAAAAGATCAAGGGACTGCATTTGCTAATCTCAACAGGAACAGATTTGGGGTGAAATGCCCAGGTTCAGAGGGGACCCAAACACAGCAAAGGGGCAAGAGCAGAGTATGCCTGATGGCTGGCAGCTGGCTCCCTACCTTCAGAGGGAGAGAAAGATCAAGGATTTGGGAGTCAGATAAAAGCAAATGATGGGGGTGAGAAGAGGGAAAGGAAAGGGCAATAAGGAAGATAGGAGAGATAGGAGAGGTTGGTTGAAAGGGCAGGGGATATTTAGGGTTGAATTTAGACACTGTTGAATCTCAAGTCGGCCTTTAAGTTTTGAGATACCCTGAGAACAGTAGGATGCATGTATCTGACTTTCACTGTCGCTTCTGCAGTGAGTGGGAAGTCCCACAAAGATTGCTGGGGCACCAAGCCCTAGGCTTAAACAATTCCCTGTTGCAATTTATCTCTCTGCCCTCTCTGATTTTATAGCATGTTGTGCTGTGAGAGAACCTAAAACCTCTATTTAACAGAGATCATTGTGTTGCTATTTTTACTCACATGCTCTGAACAGGATCATACCCCATTCTTAGAGAAGTTTCCCTTAATGAAGAATTTCATAAAAAACATGGATGTAGCTGATTGTATATATAAAATTAATGGGTTATCTAAATTCCTAGTAATGATAATTAATTCACTGTACAAGCAAAAGAAAAAACTCTGCAGATGAAGAAAAAACAAACAAAGAACATAAGAACAGAAGACCAGAAGAAAACACAGGACCCTGTTTACCTTCTTTTCGTACACCACCTATTTAGGTGAGGCAGCCTTCCAGGGTGCAGCCAGAATATGCACACACAGCAGGGCTACCAGGGTGATACAGAGCAGAGAGGCCACATCCTTTTTAATAGCACTGAATAACAGAAAAAAAGCTTCACACAGTCCCCTCTCTTCCTTTTTCAAGCTCCTTGGCCTTAGCAAGCAGTATTAAGGCATTGTTTTGTACCTTTTCTTGACAGACCCCTATGCCCTTATCATCATCCCCTGCAAGTGGTATGTCCTTCTCCCTGACTTAGCAAATGACAGTCATAAGAATCTCTGCATTAGTCTTGCAGTGTTTGGTATCTGAGTGCATGAGCTGCAGAAATTAATAGGTTTTTATGAGAATTTTACTCCCCCCTCCCCTTTTTTTTTTAAAGCTGGTCTTGTGGTTTTTAAGAAAAGAATCCAAATGTGGAACAAATTTTGCTTGAGTAGTTCAAAACTATGAGGTAATACATAGAACCAGAACTTTCCCAGTAAGGTTGAATGCCTGTTGCAACAGGAACACAGATTAATCATTTTTCTCTGCCTCTGGCTGCCCTGGTGCTATTAAACCCCACAAGTCTTCCCTCTCTGAGTAGTACTGACTGGAGATTTCTTCATCTGGCATCTCTGCACATCCCTGCTGCTGCTTGGGCACATGCCAAGGCTGGTGCTCTGGCATCAGTCTTATAATTCATTCTAAATATTTCCCATCTCTTTTTCTGGTTAGTTTTGGAGACAAGGGACTGTTGATCTCTCATATATCATGGCACTTGCAATAAAACCATTCTGGTTTGCTCCAGCATTTTTTTCTGGAGTGTTTAATTTCAAAGATATTCAGGCCTCTGTACAGTTTGGAAGATTTTCATCTTTAACATATACATGGAAGGTGGGAAGTTCCACCTGAGTTGGGGATTTGCAGCAGGTAATTTAATGAGCAGTTTCAGGCAATCATTGCAGTGGTTATTATGCCATTTGATGCCTTGTTTGTCAAGGGCACACCCTTGTCACCTCTTTAGTCTAATCCTCTCATTTGTTGTCTAAAGATCTCTCTTTCCTTTTATTAGTACTTTTATCTCTTTCTACATTATCTTCTAGGACACTTGATTCTTCCCTCTCTCTTCTGGAATTTGACAAAGCTTGTCTTACATATACTATTTGGGGGATTAAAGACTTTCTCCGTGACAACTTTTCTGACTGCTCAATATATTCTGTGTTAACGTTACGAATCTGAGTCCCATGGAATTTTTTTTAGCTACATACTGGTAATTCTGTTGTCTTTCATCTGAAAGTATTGAGTTTCTCCACTTCTTGAGGTTCTCTGTATTTTGTTCTTCATTAACATTTCCATATGATGCATGTAAGATATATGCCAAAGAACAAATACATTTATTACTCCAAATGAGACAACTTGCAATCCCAGACCAAGAGTGACTCCTGGCAGAAGTGATCCCTGCAGCTCCCTACTGCCATCTTAGTCATCCTTTGTATCTTTATGAGATCACATCTTTCCTCTTTTGCTGTCATATCATCACATCTGGGAGGCTGTCTTAAGGTATTAAGGCTTACTGTCAAATGCCTGAAGCATGACTGCAGAAGAAGTCTTTATGACAAGGGTTGGTAATTGCAAAATTGGGTACAATATCACTTCAGTCACAGCATCAATGGGGTGTTCTATATCATGTGAGTGTCTTGGTCAGTTCCAGCATTGCAGCACTCACGGTTTTCTAGCATTTCAAAGGCTGTATTTCTGTCAAATCTAGATAGAAAAAGTTGAGGCCTTCAAAGAGTAGCATTGAGAAGATAAGTAGTTTCCTTTGGTTAATCTCTCTTGGTTGGACTATCCTTCCTACTGTTTTGTGCATTTTATCCAATAAGGCAGCAGGAGTCCTGGCATGTATAGAACAGTCCAGGAGAAACAGAGAACCTGCTGACACTAAAAATCCTGACTGACTGATATTCGGAAGACTGATATTCACTGCCCACAGACCTTGATTTTGCAACTCTTCAGATAAATGGTGATCTTCCCAGTGGCTGCATGGAGCAGGCTCCTGCTTGAGGGACCAGGATAATTTCCTAGCTGTGAAGTGACGAGAGCCACACAGGTGCCCACACAAGCACAGATGCTCCTGTGTGTTCTGCTCTTTCCTCATCCAAACGGAGTGTCCAGAATGCATGTAAGCACTTACCTTCTTCATCTGAAACATGTCTTTGCATTTCAGCTTTCCACAGCAGCAAGTTGCCATTACTAGTGTATAGCCAAGTCTGGGCTGTCCAAATGTATGTATCTGATGTATACATCTGATGATACTGTAACTTGTCTGTGGCTCTGTAGCTGAAGAGAACGTGCATGGCACACTGGCAGAGACACACAGGGCTATTCCTAGAATATCCCTGTTCCAGTGCAGGATCAGCGCTTGCTTCCTGTTCTCCAGGCCTTTATGTAGTCTTGCAGCAATGCAGCTTCACTAGATTCCTTTGGCTAACCAAAATGGAAGAGCTGGTTTCAGATGGGGATTTTACTTAGGACCACATTGCACAAAAGCTGCAGAAGTTCAGGTCATTGCAGGTTTGCCTGACCTCTTTTCTCTGTCCACATCTCCCATGGTCAGTGTTTTTGGCAAATGGAGAAACTGTGGACCACATCACACAGTAATAAAGAAATGCACATTTTCTTCATAACAAAAGGACAGCCGCTCCTGTGAAATCCTTTCTGTATCTGTGGGCCTGGGTTGCTGGTTTCCTCCATGCAGGCATGTAGAAATCATGAAGTGCCCTTCGGTGCACTTGGAGAATAGCCAGTTTGTTGTTTGGTTGTTGTTTTTTTTTCTGGGTGATTTGGACTGTTTGGGAATTGATCTTTGAGCACGGTCAGGAAGGGAAAAGCTAAGTGGAAAACACCCTTGCTGGCAGTGCCCTTGATAGGTGCAGCAGAAATGAGCAAGACATGTTCCTGCTTTGGCTGGCACCTTTTTGGTGAGGAAATTCCTCCTTTAGACCTATTTATTGATGGACCACATTAGCAAAATACTTCTAGTGTGGCTGTTGCTATATATCAGTGTTATTTTACACCTCCTTCCTGAAGAAAATAGGCAGTGTCTGTTAAAACAGACATTTTGCTGTTAGAACTGTGTCTTTACTATAGCACAGGAGAGTGGAGGGCAGCACTGATAATGTTGTGGTGATACTGTAGGGCACCAGTCTCACTTGCCCTGCATGAAGTACATGGGCTACGCATCCCTTGATCAGGAGACAGTGTGGTGGTCTCCACTGTACCCCTTGTGCAGTGCCAGGTGGGAACACAGCATAGAAATTGCAGCAACAACCTTGGGGTGAGGCTGGAGAGGACTTATGTGGTTGCTAGAGTCACATGTTTAAGCAGAAATTTGATGTTTTGTAAGGGGGAGGGCAGTGCTGATCATTCCTGGCTGCTGTGCTGGGTACATGCCAATGCACTTGGCTACCAGGATGATGAGTCTTCCAGCATAGAGGAGGATTCTGTCCATGCGGTTTTAAGGTCACAGAATCACAGAATCATTATGGTTGGAAGAGACCTCTAAGATCATCAAGTGCAACCATACCTATCACTAACATGCCACTAAACTATGTCCCTAAGTACCATGTCTATATGTTTCTTAAATGCCTCCAGGGACCATGACTCCACCACCTCCCTGGGCAGCCTTAACTTAACCCTTTCAGTGAAGAAATTCCTCCTAACATCCAATCTAAACCTCCTCTGGTGCAACTTGAGGCCATTTCCTCTTTTCCTCTCACTGTTAATCCAGTAGAAGAGACCTACCCCCATCTCACTCCAACCTTCTTTCAGGTAGTTGTAGAGAGAGATAACATCTCTCCGTGGCCTCCTCTTGCCCAGACTAAACAACCCGAGTTCCCTCAGCCTCTTTTCACAAGACTTATTCTCTAGACCTCTCACTAGCCTTGTCGCCCTTCTCTGTACATGCACTAATGCCTCTATGTCCTTCTTGTAATGAGGGGCCCAAAACTGAACGCAGCGCTCTAGGTGCAGCCTCACCAGCACTGAGTACAGAGAGATGATCACTTCTCTGGTCCTAGTGGTCACACTATTTTTGATACAAGCCAAGATGCTGTTAGCTTTCTTGGCCACCTGGGCACACTACTGGTTCATGTTCAGTTGACCAACACCTCCAGGTCCTTCTCTGCCGGGCAGCAATCCAACCACTCTTCCCCAAGCCTATAGCATTGCATGGGGTTATTGTGACTGAACTGTAGGACCCAGCACCTGACCTTGTTGAAGCTCATCCCATTGGCCTCATCCCACCAATCCAGCCTATCCAGGTTCTTCCACAGTTCCTCCCTATCCTCAAGCAGATCAACACTCCCTTCTATTTCGGTGTCAACTGTAAACTTCAAATTGTGGCATCACTCTTGAGACTGCAAACAGTGGCAGATTGCGAAAGGAGATGTACCAAATAACTCTTATCCATGACATTTTTGGCATGCCATCTAACCAACACCTGGAGAAGTCTCTCAGACTGTGATGATGCACCATCTTGTCACATTTTGCAGCCTTTCCTGGTGAAGATAGGCTAGATGTTCATGGCTTGGCTTTTTAAATTGTCGTCTTGCCAGGATGGTGGGTCCCTTAAAGATGAAACAGTAGTTTAGGGGAAAAGGAAGATGTTGCCATTTCTCCATGAGGTCATTTAGGATTTCAGAAGAAACCATAGCTGAAAACCGAACGATCTTCAATCACATATTCAGGGGGGAGATGTAGTGCATGTAAAGCTGTTAAAGGGACCTCAGGAAATATAGGCCATTCAGATGGAAATGTCCAGCAATAAAGTACTATAGATACTCAAGACACAGACAAGCACAGGTTAGATTTAGAAGTTTTGGAGGCTAGACCTCATACAATCAGCACTGGTGAAACCTCTTCACTAAACCTTTATTAGACAGTGTTTCACTCTCCCCTATTTTATTGTATCCTGTTTTGCATGTCTTATGTCACATGGTCAGTCCCCTGAGCAGCAGCCTTGAAATGGAACAAAAAATGTCTTCCGAATATCCCATGTGGAAGAGAGCTCTATGTATGGTTACATACAGCTGTCACAGCAGCTGCCCTTACTCTTGTATCATCATGTCTGTTGCCAGTCAACAGATGTGATGATGAAAAGAGAAAAGGGAGCCTGGAAGGAATTTGGGAAACAATTTCATAGAATCATAGAATCATAGAATCATAGAATGGCCAGGTTGGAAGGGACCCTAAAGATCATCTAGTTCCAACCTCCCCACACTGAGCAGGGATGCCAATCACTAGACCAGGTTGCCCAGGGCCGCAACCAGCCTGGCCTTGAACACTGCCAGGGATGGGGCATCCACAAACTCTTTGGGCAACCTGTTCCAGTGCCTAACCACTATACAGGTAAAGAACTTCCTCATAATCTCCAATCTAAATTTCCCCTCCTTCAGCTTATAACCATTCCCCGTTGTCCTAACACAGTCTGACTGCTTAAAAAGTCTCTCCCCTTCTGTCTTATAATCTCCCTTTATGTACTGGAAAGCTGCTATAAGATCCCCTCAAAGCCTTCTCTTTTCCAGGCTGAACAA
>VWZO01014490.1:0-12529 GCA_013396975.1 Bucco capensis
TTAATTTTGCTCCAGCCCAAACCAGGACATGTGGTTTGTTGGACAGGTGGTTGTTGCTGTTGTACAGGCTTCGAGGGCTGCGGTGAGTCGGTGCTACCTGCTGTGGGAGAACTTAAAGAGATGTTTATTATGTTATTGGGAGTGTTTAGTGTGCTCGCCGGTGGGGTAGTGTCAGGAGCCCACTTGGTAGGACTGTTTGCCTGCGGGGTTTGCTTAGCCGCAGACGGTGGAGTGGGAGCTTGTGGCACCGGACTATTTGCCGAAACGGAAACAGAGTTTACTTGAACCTTGGTCACGGGGGTTGTGGTTGTGGAGTGCACTGGAGGAACAGTGATGAGCCCTGTGCCAGTTTTGATAAGGTCACCCGTGGAGTGCCATCGGGTTGGCACTGAGCCAACGTTCCCGAAAGCAGTGGCTCTGGGAGGAGATGGAGGCGTGGCACCCGTGACTGAGGCAGGAGGAGGCGTGGTACTGCTGTCTGAGATAGGAGGAGGCATGGCACCCGTAGTCAAAATGGTGGTAGACCGCACAATACAAGTGGCGCATACACTATATACACTATATACAAAACCTGCCGTGGGGGGTGATGTGGAGGATGTTGCCACTGCTGGAACAGCTGTGGTTGCCAAAGCGCTGGCAGCCGGTGCGGAGGGGGGGTTAAATATAGTGACCGTAGGAGAAGAGGTTACTGGAGCAGTGGTAGCGCTAACTGCTGTAGCGGCAGGCACTCCAGAAGCAGAGTTCGCCGCCGAGCTCTCCAAATTGCGGTGCCGCGTCTTAGAGGCAGTGGCCGCCGAAACGGTAAAGCGGCAAAGCAGTGCTGGGGAGAAGATAGCCTGGCATGCAGAAATAACACTCAATGACAAGAATAATGTTAATAATAAAGGTAACATGATATTTTGGAATGTAATCGATATATACATTTTCCTCACTTTTGGATGGAATCTCAGAACCTGTTGGAGTCAGATTAATATAACAGTGTGAAAAAAAGAAACTTCACTCAATGTANCCGTCCTAAGGACTTCGCTGCTAGCGTCCAAGCTTGCTAGGCCCTGGCAGATGAACCTTAGGACTAAAGGGTGGGTCCAGCTCTGCACATGCTGTGTCTCACCTAAAAAAAATCCATTGCGCAGGCTCGAGGGTGCTATCCGCTATCCTCTTTTTATCAGCGCGCCTGGAAAAGGCGCTGATGAGGAGTGTTGATGGAGCCCTTCCCGGATCTTCGTTTGCGAAGCCTAGCCACGACGACGGCCTGTCTTTCTCTCACTCGCTCTGCCTGACATTCTCTGCCTGCCTCTCTTGCTGTCTCTTCCGCTCGCTCACTCTCTCTGTCCCCTCTCTCCTCTGTCCGCTTTTCTCCTCTCTCTCTGTCTGCCTGCATGCCTGCTTCGCTCTGCCTGCCTGCCTCTCTCTCTCTGCCCCTCTCTGCCTCTCTCTTTCTCTCTTCCTCCCTCTCACTTTCTCTGCCTAACTCTCTCTCTGCCTAATTCTCTCTCTCTGCCTAATTCTCTCTCTCTGCCTAATTCTCTCTCTCTGCCTAACTATCTCTCTGCTTGCCCATCTCTCTCTCTGCCCACCACTCTCTCTCTTGCTGCCGGCCTCTTTCTCTTGATCTCTTCTTGCCTTTCTCTCTAGTTCAATGCCTCTCTCTCGCTCTGTGCCTGCCTCTCTCTTGCTCTCTGCCTACCTCTCCCTCGCTCTCTGCCTGCCTCTTTGTCTCTGCCTCCCTCTCTCTCTCTATCTCTGCCTGTGTATGTCTCTTGAGATCTCTCTCTTGTGCTCTCTGTTGCACTGTCATGCTTTTGAGTTGCCTGCCCCTTCTTCCACAGGTCATAAACTCTTTTTTTCCCCCAGAGTTCTAGCATGAATTCTCTGTTTAGCCAGTCTTGTCTTCCCCACTGGCTCATTATTTTGGCGCATGAGGACAGCCTGTTCTTGAGCCTTTAAGATTTCCTTCTGGAAGGGTGTCCAGTCTTCCTGGACTCTTTTGTCTTTCAGGACTGTCTCCCAAGGGACTGTCTCAACTAGACTGTTAAATAGACCAAAGCCCACCATCCAGAAGTTCAAGATAGCTGTTCTTCTGACCCCCCTCCTTACTTCTCCAAGAATCAAAAACTCTATCATTCTGTGATTGCTGTGCCCAATATGGCCTCCTACCACCACATCACCTACCAGTCTTTCTCTGTTTGTAAACAGCAGGTCTACCAGAGAGCCTTTCCTAGTCGGCTCACTCACCAACTGTGTTAGCAAGTTGTCCTCCACACGCTCTAGGAACCTCCTGGACTGTTTCCATTCCGCTGTCTTGTCTTTCCAGCAGATATCAGGTAAATTCATGTCCCTCATGAGAACAAGAGCCTTCCCTCCTCGAATTTATATATACATATATCTCCCCTTCCCTCCTCGAATATCTCTCTCTCTCTATTTGCATATATATTTCTTTTTATTATTTTTTTTTCATTAAAGTAGTTTTAGTTTTCTTTTCCAGTCCATAAGTCTATCTCTCTTAATTGTTTTCCCTGCCCATGGAGGGTGGAGGGTTAGGAAGGTAATAGAGAGCATCTGTCACTCTATTAGTGGCCAGCCCAGCCCTAACCCTTGACAAGGATATAGAGGATCAGAGGCCTGCTACACTCCCACTGAAAAAGAGATACTTGCATGGTATGACGGAGTTTGAGCTGCTTCAGAAGCAATTGATACTGAAGCACAGCTCCTCCTGGCACTCCAATTGCCAGTGTTGAACTGGATGTTTAAAGGGACGACTACCTCCATACATCATGCAACTGATGCTATGTGGAGCAAGTGGGTAGCTGTGGTGGGTCGACCCTGGACGAGCGCCAGGTACCCACCGAGTTGCTCTATCATGCTCCCCCCCCCCAAACACCTTACCACAGCACGACAAGAGGGGAGAGGACAAGATGAAGGTAGCCCGTGGGTTTTAGTAAGAGCAATTTAATGAGTAAGCAAAGATAAGCAAAGATACATGCGTAGTAAGCAAAAGCAAAACACGAGCTTTATTCCCTACTCCCACATATCAGGTGATGAACTGGCCTTGTTCCAGGAAGTAGAGCTCCACTCGGGGGATGGACAGATGCCTAGTTCCCAACCAATGCCCATCTTCCTTCCCCTTTATTACTGAGCTGACATCATATGGTATGGAATAGCTCTTTTGTCAGTCTGAGTCAGCTGTCAGGGTTGTTTCTTCTCCCATTTCCCGGGTGTTGTGCCAGCACCCTTGGCACAGCTTTGCTGAGCTCCAGCCAAAACATGAAACTGTTATCACTAACTCAGAGCAAAGAGCTGTGAAAAACATTAACTCCATCTTAGCCAAACCCAGTACAATCTCCACCCCTTATTCCATACCATTTGCATCATGCTCAGNGGACTAAAGGGTGGGTCCAGCTCTGCACATGCTGTGTCTCACCTAAAAAAAATCCATTGCGCAGGCTCGAGGGTGCTATCCGCTATCCTCTTTTTATCAGCGCGCCTGGAAAAGGCGCTGATGAGGAGTGTTGATGGAGCCCTTCCCGGATCTTCGTTTGCGAAGCCTAGCCACGACGACGGCCTGTCTTTCTCTCACTCGCTCTGCCTGACATTCTCTGCCTGCCTCTCTTGCTGTCTCTTCCGCTCGCTCACTCTCTCTGTCCCCTCTCTCCTCTGTCCGCTTTTCTCCTCTCTCTCTGTCTGCCTGCATGCCTGCTTCGCTCTGCCTGCCTGCCTCTCTCTCTCTGCCCCTCTCTGCCTCTCTCTTTCTCTCTTCCTCCCTCTCACTTTCTCTGCCTAACTCTCTCTCTGCCTAATTCTCTCTCTCTGCCTAATTCTCTCTCTCTGCCTAATTCTCTCTCTCTGCCTAACTATCTCTCTGCTTGCCCATCTCTCTCTCTGCCCACCACTCTCTCTCTTGCTGCCGGCCTCTTTCTCTTGATCTCTTCTTGCCTTTCTCTCTAGTTCAATGCCTCTCTCTCGCTCTGTGCCTGCCTCTCTCTTGCTCTCTGCCTACCTCTCCCTCGCTCTCTGCCTGCCTCTTTGTCTCTGCCTCCCTCTCTCTCTCTATCTCTGCCTGTGTATGTCTCTTGAGATCTCTCTCTTGTGCTCTCTGTTGCACTGTCATGCTTTTGAGTTGCCTGCCCCTTCTTCCACAGGTCATAAACTCTTTTTTTCCCCCAGAGTTCTAGCATGAATTCTCTGTTTAGCCAGTCTTGTCTTCCCCACTGGCTCATTATTTTGGCGCATGAGGACAGCCTGTTCTTGAGCCTTTAAGATTTCCTTCTGGAAGGGTGTCCAGTCTTCCTGGACTCTTTTGTCTTTCAGGACTGTCTCCCAAGGGACTGTCTCAACTAGACTGTTAAATAGACCAAAGCCCACCATCCAGAAGTTCAAGATAGCTGTTCTTCTGACCCCCCTCCTTACTTCTCCAAGAATCAAAAACTCTATCATTCTGTGATTGCTGTGCCCAATATGGCCTCCTACCACCACATCACCTACCAGTCTTTCTCTGTTTGTAAACAGCAGGTCTACCAGAGAGCCTTTCCTAGTCGGCTCACTCACCAACTGTGTTAGCAAGTTGTCCTCCACACGCTCTAGGAACCTCCTGGACTGTTTCCATTCCGCTGTCTTGTCTTTCCAGCAGATATCAGGTAAATTCATGTCCCTCATGAGAACAAGAGCCTTCCCTCCTCGAATTTATATATACATATATCTCCCCTTCCCTCCTCGAATATCTCTCTCTCTCTATTTGCATATATATTTCTTTTTATTATTTTTTTTTCATTAAAGTAGTTTTAGTTTTCTTTTCCAGTCCATAAGTCTATCTCTCTTAATTGTTTTCCCTGCCCATGGAGGGTGGAGGGTTAGGAAGGTAATAGAGAGCATCTGTCACTCTATTAGTGGCCAGCCCAGCCCTAACCCTTGACAAGGATATAGAGGATCAGAGGCCTGCTACACTCCCACTGAAAAAGAGATACTTGCATGGTATGACGGAGTTTGAGCTGCTTCAGAAGCAATTGATACTGAAGCACAGCTCCTCCTGGCACTCCAATTGCCAGTGTTGAACTGGATGTTTAAAGGGACGACTACCTCCATACATCATGCAACTGATGCTATGTGGAGCAAGTGGGTAGCTGTGGTGGGTCGACCCTGGACGAGCGCCAGGTACCCACCGAGTTGCTCTATCATGCTCCCCCCCCCCAAACACCTTACCACAGCACGACAAGAGGGGAGAGGACAAGATGAAGGTAGCCCGTGGGTTTTAGTAAGAGCAATTTAATGAGTAAGCAAAGATAAGCAAAGATACATGCGTAGTAAGCAAAAGCAAAACACGAGCTTTATTCCCTACTCCCACATATCAGGTGATGAACTGGCCTTGTTCCAGGAAGTAGAGCTCTGCTCGGGGGACGGACAGATGCCTAGTTCCCAACCAACGCCCCC
This sequence comes from Bucco capensis, assembly GCA_013396975.1. Classification (NCBI taxonomy): domain Eukaryota; kingdom Metazoa; phylum Chordata; class Aves; order Piciformes; family Bucconidae; genus Bucco; species Bucco capensis. The sequence continues at coordinate 5,425 of VWZO01014490.1, forward strand.
CCCTTCCTCTCCCTTTTATTACTGAGCTGATGTCATATGGTATGGACTAGCTCTTTGGTCAATCTGTGTCAGCTGTCCCAGTTGTTTGTCCTCCCATCTCCTTGGTGTTGTGCCAGCACCTTGGCACAGCTTCACTGAGCTCCAGCCAAAACATGAAACTGTTATCACTAACTCAGAGCATAGAGATGTGAAAAACATTAACTCCATCTCAGCCAAACCCAGTACAGTCGCATTGATCACTCAGAGGGCTTGAATAGGGAACCTCAATTGCTTGGGAATTCTGGAAGTAACCATGGACTGGATAGAAGGCAAAGATTTTGGAAGGTCACCAGGGGAGAAGGTAATGTATGGTGAGGCCTCTTCAGCATACAATTAATTATCAGAAAATGAGAAGTGACTTGTTTTTTTTACCAGTGGATCTTGCTTTATTGTACGAAAACAGTGTAGGTAGAAAGCTGCTGTGTGGAGTCCTACTGTTTGTTTTCATTTCAGCCCATGGGTTTCCTCTCCTTTTTCTGGTTCATTTGGTGATAGAGCAACTGCTATAGTTTAGGCCTGGATACAGGCTAAATGTAGACACACCTATAGACTGAGCATTTTTACACCATGATGTTCAGCTAGTCTACAGAGAACATGAAATGGAAGTTGCACATTTAAATCTTTTTTCTTTTTAATATCTGAAATTTAGAGATAACCATTCCAACCTTGTTCACAATTTTACTGATCACAAAGATAGCAATACTTATGCATTCCTGTTGATATTTCAAATCCTTTCCATGAGTTCAGAAGTTTTTTATTCAGAAATGCTTTCTTTCATGATAATACATCTGTGCAAAGTTTACAGAAATAAAAGATTAAAGACAGTTAAATAGAGAATGTATTGCTGGGAAATATCCCACAAGTATACAAACAATATGATTTTTTTAATTATGATCTTGATACTTAAGATTGAGATTAGGATTTCCAGCCTGCTGCAGAAATATTAGGGACTTTGCTCAAAGATGTTTAGTAATTACTTTTCACTTTCTTGTTGTTTTACTGTCCAATGCACAAGAGAGCAGAAAATATCTTTTTAAAACAGTGTTTACTTGGAGGACATGCAGAAGTAACTTCAAGTTTCTTAAATCTTTAAGATCAAGCATCTTTCTCTAAAAATATTCAAGATTATTCAAGTCTAAAATAAAAGCATTTCTTATAGAATTGACACTGTTGTTGAATTCTCCCAGTACTGCTTCAATAAACTATCCATGAAAGTAATATGGATAAAGATGCTCAGTTCACTAAGCTACAGTAGCCAGCAACAAAAAGAAAGATTTTGTTTATTAAGAGCAATGCTAAAGATTTATTACATATAAAGCAGTCAAACTTCATTTGATATCAATGTAATTGCCATATAAGAACCCAAAGAACAAATAACAATAGAGATCATAGAATCATAGAATCATAGAATGGTTAGGGTTGGAAGGGACCTCTGGAGGTTATCTAGTCCAACCCCCCTGCAGTGGGCAGGGACATCCCTAACTAGATCAGGTTGCCCAGAGCCCTGTCAAGCCTCGCCTTGAATGCCTCCAGGGATGGGGCCTCAACCACCTCCCTGGGCAACCTGTTCCAGTGTTCCACCACCCTTGTGGTGAGGAACTTCTTCCTAATGTCCAATTTAAATCTCCTCCTCTCCAGTTTAAAACCATTGCCCCTTGTCCTTTCATTCCAGGCCTTTGCAAACAGGCCCTCTGCAGCCTTCTTATAAGTTCCCTTTAAGTACTGGAAAGTCACTATTAGGTCCCCCCGAAGTCTTCTCTTCTCCAGGCTGAACAATCCCAGCTCCTTCAGCCTGTCCTCATAGCAGAGGTGTTCCAGCCCCCTGATCATTTTTGTGGCCCTCCTCTGGACCTGCTCCATCAGATCCATGTCCTTTCTGTATTGAGGGCTCCAGAACTGGACACAGTATTCCAGATGAGGTCTCACCAGAGCAGAGTAAAGTGGCAAAATCACCTCTCTGGATCTGCTGGCCACACTTCTTTTGATGCAGCCCAGGATGCGATTAGCCTTCTGGGCTGCCAGTGTGCACTGTTTGCTCATGTCCAGCTTCTTGTCCACCAGCATTCCCAAGTCCTTTTCTGCAGATCCAACTGTATTAAAATGTTAGTGCATTCTATTAATATTTATGAGTGAACACTGAGCTAGAGATTGATTTTCCTGTTGACTGTTAAACTGACAACAACAATTTAAAAATTGTCAAAGAAAATATATCAATACTGGAAAAGTACCTTTTGAACATAAGAGAGTAGTTCAGTTTTTACTCTTCATTGCTACCTCTTAATGGTAGCAATGACTCCCTGGTTTGCACATCTTGGCAGTTAATGAGTACAGGGAAAAAGCTGTTCATTAGCAACCAGCAAATATTCCCGATGCTCATAAGATTACTTGAATACTCTCTCAACTTTTCAATCCATTTATCCAACTGGGTACTGTACAAGACACATGATTAGTGAAGATATCCTCATACAAGATAACAGTCAACCAGAACATCACATCAAAAACAAAAGAAAGGGTTGTGATTGTTCTAAAACAAAAAGAGCAATGAGCATTGGAAAGAAGCCAGAACATCTGTTTCAGTTAAATATCTTTTAATTATTGATTTAGGATTCAGTTTTCCAGAAACTGGGCACATCAAGACTGTCTATTCAACAATTTAGATGCTCTTAACATAGAAAACACAAAAGCAGTACAGATAGACTAGAGTTGTGGTACTTCTTTCTTCTACCGCACAACACACATAGCCAAGTAAAATACCTATATAAGAGTAAAACAACATAGGAATAAATACAAAAAATGGCAGCTCAGATACACAGTAAAACAAAAAAAAAGGCAGACAGATAAATGCTTGCTCTTTTGAGCGTTTAACATTATAGGATACATTCACAGAATAATTAAACTGCCAACATATTAGTCAGGCATTAAGCAAAGAAAGCATTAATTCCATAATAAGTTCCTGTATTTTTAGACTCAAAAATACAGGCCACTCAAACAAAAGTAATCATTTATCATTCTTCCTTATGTATATGTATGTATGGCTAGGCTTTGCGAACGAAGATCCAGGGAGGGCTCCANAATGCTCCCTCTGCTGTCGGCACAGTTATCGCACCAGGGACCACAGAAGACCCCAAGTGATTTTCAGACTGTGCCCATTCCTTATGTTAGTAAATAATAATACCGTAATATGGAGGCAGAAAAAAAACCTCTAGCTATTTAATTTAGAATACTTAATTTCACCAGAGAGTAAGAGTATATTAAAACAACAGTTCTAGATGGATCAATTAAAAAAAAAAACTAACCACAAAACAACACAGATTTCAAAGTAGTTAGCAATTTATCTTGGATAATGTACATTAATAGGAAATATTACTGACCAATGAAACAAGTAAGTAATCCAAAGACATTTCACACTCAGAACATAAAGTTACATACAGCAGGGGAAAAAAATGAGAGGAAAAAACAGAAGTCTAGAAGTTGTCTAAAAAATAGTGGAATGTTTTTGATTGTATTAAAAGATTGATTTTTGCCGCAAAAGAGAAAAGGACTTTTACAGAACTATTTCCTTTAAAATCCCTGTAAATTTTCTTTTCAACTGGACTTTTTAGAGACAGAGATAAAAAGAAGTGCAGAAAAGAGTACAGATAGCCAATTCACAGGAGATTGTAAAAAATAAAAGAACTAATTAAAAGAAAGTTTAGCCTAATTGAAGCAAAGTAAACATGGCTGGTATAGAAGGAGTTTGATTAACTGTATTCTTCTCTCTGAATAGTCTCATTCTCCTGGAGAAGCTGGCAGCACATGGTTTAGACAGGTTTACTCTTCGCTGGATAAGAAACTGGCTGGTGGGCTGAGTCCAGAGAGTAGTGGCCAGTGGGGTTCATTCTAGTTGGCGGCTGGTCATCAGTGATGTTCCCCAGGGCTCAGTGTTGGAGCCAGCTCTGTTCAATGTCTTTATCAGTGATCTGGATGAAGGGATTGAGTGCACTCTCAGTAAATTTGAAGAAAACACCAAGATAGGAGGTAAAGTTGATCTGCTTGAGGGTAGGGAGGCTCTGCAGAGGGACCTGGATAGGCTGAATCGGTGGGCTGAGGACAATGGGATGAGCTTCAACAAGGCCAAGTGCCGGGCCCTACACTTTGGTCACAATAACCCCATGCAACATTATAGGCTTGGTGAAGAGTGGTTGGATTGCTGCCTGGCTGAGAAGGACCTGGGGGTGCTGGTCAATAGTCGACTGAACATGAGTCAGCAGTGTGCCCAGGTAGCCAAGAAAGCTAACAGCATCTTGGCCTGGATCAAAAATAGCGTGACCAGTAGGACCAGAGAAGTTATCATCCCCCTGCACTCAGTGCTGGTGAGGCCGCATCTAGAATATTGTGTTCAGTTTTGGGCCCCTCATTGCAAGAAGGACATAGAGCCATTAGAGCATGTCCAGAGAAGGGCAACGAAGCTAGTGAGGGGTCTAGAGAATAAATCTTATGAGGAGCAGCTGAGGAAACTGGGGTTATTTAGTCTGGAGAAGAGGAGACTCAGGGGAAACCTTATTGCTCTCTACAACTATCTGAAAGGAGGTTGTAGCAAGAAGGGGGTAGGTCTCTTCTCCCAGGTTAACAGTGAGAGGATGAGAGGAAATGGCCTCAAGATGCACCAGGGGAGGTTTAAATTGGATATAAGGAGGAATTTCTTTACTGAAAGGGTTCTTAAGTCTTAGAATAGGCTGCCCAGGGAGGTGGTGGAGTCACCGTCCCTGGAGGGGTTTAAGAAACATTTAGATGCTCTACTTAGGGACATGGTTTAGTGGGATGTTAGTGATAAGTATGGTTGGACTTGATGATCTTAGAGGTCTCTTCCAAACTTAATGATTTTGTGATATCTTCCCAGCAAGTTGACAGGAGTGTCCTGTACAACTATGAAACAGTGGGAAGTGGTAAGATGTACCACTTGTACTTTTAAGTTATTCAGACATGGTACAGTGCACACAGATCCTTCTATTCCTACTTTCATTACCAATTATTTTTGCTTGTTTAGTTTTTATAAAGCAGAAAAGGTTGCCCCTGTATCTATCAAACAAGGATAATTATGTCCATCAACTGAAAGGTTTAAGACCAGATCCTCATAAGAAAAGGAGGAAAATATTTCATATTCAGCGGCTTCTGTAGTAGCTGCACAATAGGTTCCCACTAGCCATCAATCCTGGGCAAAATTGAATTGCCCATGTCACATAGTGGGGAAAGATTGCACCTTAGGATTGAGTGGTCTTTTTGGGAAGCCCTTTGGACATACTGGGCATTCCTGTTTCCAATTATTGTCTGCAATAATTGAAACAGTTTCCTATTCCTTGAGGCCCATTGTTCCTAAAATTTCTGCTTCTGCCTTGGAGACCTTTGTATCCCTGCCCCCTTAGTCTAGGATTGCTATTCAATGCTGCTGCCAATAGACTAGTGTCCTGGTTTGACCAGAAGCTAGGGTCAAAAGAACAATCTTTTGAGAGGATTTTGCCACAATACCCCCTCTCCCCAATAAGATGGGGACAGCAGTAAACAAAAACAAAAGCACTAGGCATGCAGACAGTGAATTTCTAAGAACAGCTTTATCTAAATTTAAATGGTACAACAATATGAAAGAGATAAGCAATAAAGAAAGATAAGGTGGTTAGTTCAAAGATGGATTCGGCCCTTTTTCCTTACCATAAATCATCAATGTCTGTCCTGCCGGCACAAAGTCGGCAGATTTCAAATCAAACACCTCCTCCCCCCTTATCACTCCCTCTCTACCTTCAAGAACATCCAGAGGAATTTCAAGAATGCCAGAGGCCTTTTTTTCTATAAAGAGAGAAAAAGCCGAACCGGGANCTTATCAGTTTCTCGGCTCCTCCTGGCAAATTCTTTCGGGGGGGGGGGAAAGAGTTCAACTACTGAGTCCTTAAAGAAACAGTGTCCACATCCAAACTCAAAAGTTCAAAAGGGAACATGACGTACACTCTTAAATTTTAATCACTCCAGGACAACTAGCTTTTTGTTCATGTTCTTTCTTTTTTTGCTTTAGCTGTCTTTCATCTCTTCTATTAAATACAAACGTAGCAATGCTGACTATTTCATCCAATCCTTTGCCCTGTTGCCCTGGTACGTATAGAAAAATATTTCCTAATATCTGGGGCTGACTGACCTACAAAGAAAGATACCATTAGATTCTGATTTTCCTCATTTTCAGGGTTGATCCCTCCAAACATTTGCACTTGTTTAACCAATCGGGCATAATATTCAGAGGAGCATTCAATATTACCTTGATGGCATTCTCAAACCTTAGCCCAATTCACAGTCTTTCTTCCTGCCAGCTCTAAGGATCATAACAGTCCCCCTCTCCCTCTTTGTAGCATATCTCTATTGGCTGATAAACTGGAGTCCCATCTTGGGTCATTAGCTGGCCATGGGGTTCTGCCTGGTGCTTCCCTAGCTCATCTATGATTTGTTTCCCAAATTTTAATTTCCTCAGCCTGAGTAAGGACTGCCTCAAATAGCTGCATGCCAGCCCATGTAGGGTCATAAATGCAGAAAATGTTGCATATACTTTGTATCACCTTTTCCAGATCATCCCACAATCTGGACATCTGTTGTTACCACAAGACCAAATCAGCGAGTGCAAATGGCACATGGATTGCTCCTGCAGCAAGCTGACCAGGTTGCAATCCCAGCCCTATATTTTTTTTTGCTGGACAGGTGCTTGAAATCTGGGAGCAGTAGCAATAGCTGGTGCAGAAGTCAAAGCTGAGACAGAAGAAGGGGTAGTAGGATAAGTAGGTGGAGCTGCTAGCTGAGGGCAAATTCTGGAATCCATTTTAGTTGGTTTGTGTTTTTTTCCTATTCATTCAGAGATTTGTATTTATCATCTGTTCTGGAGTGGAAAATTTTCTTTGTTACCTGTAATTATCCCAGACATACCAATAATCCATTTGTGATGGGAACTGCTCTTCTTCTCGTCGTCATCGTCGTGGCTAGGCTTCATGAACAAAGATCCAGGGAGGGCTCCACCCACACTCCTCATCAGTGCCTTTTCCAAGCGCGCTGATTA
>VWZO01014497.1:6040-28499 GCA_013396975.1 Bucco capensis
CTGGAATGTGTGGAGGATAACTTCCTCACACAGCTGGTAAGTTAGCCAATCAGGGAAGGTACACTCCTGGACCTGCTTCTAGTGAAGAGGAAAGAACTTGTGGGGGAAGTAAAGGTTGGAGGTCATCTAGGGCACAGTGATCATGAGATGATTTGAGTTTTCAATCCTTGGTGAAACAAGGAGAGGCGTTAGTAAAACTGCCACCTCGGACTTCCAGAGGGCAATCTTGGGCCTGTTCAGGAGAGTGAAGGACAAAGTTTCTTGGGAGGCCACGCTCAAGGATATAGGAGTCCAGGAAGGGTGGACACACTTCAAGAGAGAAGTCTTAAAGGCACAGGAGCAGGCTGTCCCTGTGTGCCGAAAAACAAGTTGTCGGGGAAGGAGAGAGACCTGGATAATTGGGACCTCTGGCTGGACCTCAAGAACAAAAGGAGAGTCTATGACCTTGGCAAGAGGGGGCAGGTCTCTCATGAAGACTATAAAGATGTAGTGAAACTACGCAGGGAGAAAATGAGGAGAGCCAAAGCGCAGCTAGAGCTCAACCTAGCCACAGCTGTTAAGGATTATAAAAAATGTTTCTCTAAACTCATTAACAACCAACAGAGGACTAGGGAAAATCTACATCCTTTACTGGATGTAGAGGAAAGCATAACACCAAAGGATGAGGAAAAGGCTGAGGTGCACAACACCTACTTTGCCTCAGTCTTTCGCAGTAGAACTAGCTGTTCTCTGGACACCCAGCCTCATGAGCTACAAGGCAGGGAGGGGAAGCAGAATGAGGTCATCTGAGAAAAAGAGGAACTGACATGAGCTGCAACACTGCTTGGACGCACACAAGTCTATGGGACCAGATGGGTTCCAACCAAGGGTGCTGAAAGACTTGGCAGACATGCTTGCCAAGCCATTTTCCATTATTTGTGTGAAGTACTAACTGGGCAGGTCCCAACGGAGTGGAAGGTAGCAAATGTAACACCCATCTAAAAGAAAGGCAGAAAGGAGGATCCAGGAAATGCTAGACCTGTCAGTCTGACCTTGGTACCAGGGAAGGCCATGGAGCAGATCATCTCGAGTGCCATTCCAAGCCATCTAGAGGACAACCAGGGCATCAGGCCCAGTCAGCATGGGTTTATGAAAGGCAGGTCCTGGCTGACGAACCTGATCTCCCTCCATGACAAGATGACCTGCCTATTGGATGAGGGGAAGGCTGTGGATATTGTCTACCTGGACTTTCAAAAAGCACTGGACACTGTTCCAGTGTCCAGCCAAGAAAAACTGGCCCCTCATGCCACTGCTATGTCCTTGTTTTCCTAAATCATGGAAAATCCATCATTCCTAGCAAAAGCCTGATGCATGTGAATGGCTGGTTTTGATTGCAATACAGAATCACGGAATCATTACGGTTGGAAAAGACCTCTGAGATCATGAAGTCCGACCATCCACCAAATACTACCATGCTCACCACTAAACTATATCCCCCAGCACCATATCTCCATGTTTTTTGAACACTTCAGGGATAGTGATGCCACCACCTTCCTAAGCAGCCTGTTCCAATGCCTGATAAACCTCTTGCAGAAGAAATTCTTCCTAATCTAATCTGAACCTCCTTTGGCATACCTTGAAGCCATTTCCTCTTAGAATCATAGAATCATAGAACAGTTCCNAAAGTCTTTCCTCTTGTCCTATCACTCATTATCTCGGAGAAGAGGCGAAGCCCCATCTTACTACCATCTCCTTTCAGGTAATTGTAGAGAGCAAGAAGGTCTCCTGAGCCTTCTCTTCTCCAGACTCAACAACCCCAATTCCCTCAGCTGCTTTTCATAAAATGTGTGCTCCAGACCCCTCACCAGCTTTGTTGCTCTTCTTTGGACATGCTCCAGCAGCTCAATGACCTTTTTTTCTAGTTTGGCAATTCCATTACAAGTAGAATCTCTCCAAAAACTGTAACAAGAGTAAGACATTTTATGATACTGTGCATCCAGAGTATGTCACGCACTCTTGCAGTCTCATGACAGACACTAACAGATGCATCACCACAGTCCCACTAGACAGGGTAGTGTTAATTATCCTAAATTACAGACGTAAAACTTAGGAAAAATCTTGGACACACAGAGGTATTTAGGTACATACACTTCTCATCTAAAACAAGTGGATAATGTTGTCTCTACATACCTTTGCAGATTTGGAGATGAGGGACTTTTAGTGAGGTCATGATGAACCACACAGAGCAGCAGCAATGGGAAATGGTGATTCTCAGGGCCTGGACCAGCATCTTTATTAATGCTTAGTGAGTGCAGAGAGCTTCCTCACACTGTGAGGAGCTGCAGTGTGTAAAAAACAGGACCTAATTCCCCTTCTAAGGCAATTGAGTCTCAAGTTTACATGCCAGTATCTATGCAGCAATACAACTCCTCACTACCCCTGATTTGGAGAGACCCAATCTCTCTTTCTCTCTGCCAGCTGATTCTTCCCTCTATTCTTTTCTTGGCTTATATGCTAGGAATTTCCCTTCTCCAAGTCAGATATAGCAAACTCAACTTCTGCTCAAGTATCTCCTTGCTTGTCTCATCTGAGAAGATAATTGCAGTCAACTAGAAACATGACAATTAAGCAGCTAGTTTTTCTATCAGGAGGAAATTTGGATCAGATTTTGTACAGCTGTGCCATATTCTATTTTTTTGCAAACTCCTCTAGGGACCAGCCTGTGTTTTCCCTTTGAGCTGTTAGAGAGGATTCATGTATGACTGTGTGTAGTGCAGACTTTGTGCAGCAGATGGGGAATGTAAATAGGTGTCTTGGAACAGCAAAAATTGTTATCAATTTCTTGTCCCTATTTTAATATAATTTCTAGAGTTATTAGCCTTAGCAGTTTCTTCCTGTAACCTCACAAATATCGTTGTGTGAAGAAAGAAGCTTTGCTGAGTTGGTATGGGTTTTGAGGGATCAAGGGCAGGTTGTGAGGGTCCTGTGAGAAAATAAGGGGCTGTCTGAAGATGATCTATTCTGCTTATAACCCCCAACAAACTACTGAAACATCTCAAGTGTTGAACTTTCAGACAAAGTGCATATTTTACTGCTGTTACCAGCGTGCAAAACTATTAAAATTATCAAAATAAAGAAAAAAGACCAAAAACCTGAGAGGGCTGGCCTCCCACATGCTGAACACAACCTTGCTCTGTTAAGTCATTGACCTTCAAGGGAAGTACTCTAGAAGTGTTTCAAGCAAGCACCAGACTATCTCACCAGCTGGTAAACATTTTTTCTCTTCCTACATAGTAGGAGGGTGGGAAAAAAAGTCAAAAAAAAAAAATAAAAAATCAAAGTTTCACTTTTTCCCTAGAGATTTAAAAGGAGAAATGCACAGAAACACCTTGTCTCTGAAACTTCAGTTACAACAGCCATATCAAAATTTTCTACTCTGGTTTTGGCATTCTCTTGGATGATTCAGTTTTGTGCAGTGGAGGAGTTTTCAGCTGAAAGCCTTCTCATGGCTCATACACTTCATACCACCTGATGCAATTAAATAAGGTGGAATGAAAACAAGAGTACATCACAGGTCATGCTATGCGTCCGCAACTGGAATATGTACATGACATGTCCAAGTGTCCAAGCACTAAATTAGTCACACATTATAAAGCCCTTATAATTTCACAGTCTTCACATAGACACTTCTGCTAACTCAGGGCGATGATCCTTCTTTTTGCCATGTTAACATAGCTTCTGAACGAGGAAGGTCTTTGCACAACCAAAGAAATAAAAATGCTTGCGATCACTTCTCTCAGCTGAATCAATTCTAGTCCTTTGGTGACAGAAACATACCAGTTCTCCAGCCACTCACAGAGTCTTAGGATAGAATTGACTATCTGTGACTCAAATACAAGTAGGAAAAAAAACCCAGCTTGAAGTCCTACCTACTGAAAAACTTTCAGGACTAAATTAAAAGGCAGCAAAGCAGAGCACATCACATTGCAGAAGCTCAGATCCATATGTGTGTGGGTGTATACATTTATCTGTATGGCTACTAGGTAAAAGGAGCAGAGACAGTCAGGGTACTTAAGTAGCAATGGGCAATTTGTCCTGAGTTTCTTAAATGGATGAGGTTAAGCTGAATTTTTAAATTTCTAAGAAGGAGACCTATGATGCCTGGCTATATTACCCATCCTATCACTGGTCTAAGCTCAGGCTGGAGAGCGCCTGTTTGCAAAGGCCTGGAGTGAAAGGACAAGGGGCAATGGTTTTAATTTGGAGAGGAGTAGATTCAGACTGGATATTAGAAAGAAGTTCCACACCACGAGGGTGGTGGAACACTGGACCAGGTTGCCCAGGGAGGTGGTTGAGTTCCCATCCTTGGAGGCATTCAAGGTGAGGCTTGCCAGGGCTCTGGGCAACCTGATCTAGTTGGGGATGTCCCTGCCCACTGCAGGGGGGTTGGACTAGATGACCTCCAGAGGTCCCTTCCAACCCAAACCATTCTAGGATTCTATGACTCTAATAACCTGGGGGAAAAAATACAAGAGGTTTTCTGTTTGTTTGTCTTTTCCCCTACAGGTCAGACTATGACAAACATCTTTCAGCCTGAAATACAGAGGACAGTATCTGTGACAAGCCCTTGAAGTAAATGGCACACTATTTTGGCAGTCCTGAAATCCTTTTGTGATTACTTCTGGTGAATTATATAAGCCACATGGAATAAATTCCTCAGTTAGGAAATAAGGTGACCCAGGACATAGTGCCTTGCTTGCCAATCCTTAATTGTCTGCAAATATGAAAAGATGACATGTGGTCCTAGAATGACAGGGTTTGCAATATGCTTGGCAAAGTCTCACAGGAGAAGGAAAAGAGAAATTAGACAGTAACAGGTAGGTTGGGTTAATAAGTGTTGAAGCATCTAATAAAACTAAATGAGCAGCAGGGCATGACAGTGGAAGAAAAGAAAAAAAAAACCAACTATGGAGTTAGTACTTTAATTTTTTTAGTCAGAGAAGCAGCTCCAGTGGCAGCACATGCTTGAGATCACAGAGCAACTAGAAAAGTGGTAGAGAGAAACACAGTAAAAAGACACAGAAGTAGGCGCAGTGAAAAGGCAGATTTATTTACTAGTAATACTGTACAGAGGAAAAAAAAGAGAAGCCACAGTTACAGCATGGCTGTTGCTGGCAGTGTTCTTGGTTTTCTATTTTTTTTTTGTACTTATCATTTTAATCTGAAGAAAAAAACATAACAGTCAAAAAAGTACACTTCAGGTTACAAAGTACAGCAGCTATCCCCAGCAATTCTAATCCAGTGTTAGCACAGCAGTTTTCCCCCAACAAAATAGGATTTTATTTACATTAGCTCACAAAGAAAGTGGGAGACTAAAGCTTAAAAAACATCTCAACCACAACCTACATTCACCATAAAAGCTGCATTTTACACAACATTTTCTTGAACCCCTATAAAGAGTCGTTCTTTGTCTATGGAGTGAATGTAGTCGGGAAGGGCATGAAATCTTCAGAAGTGTGTGTCCTGACATGCTCTTGCTTGGCTACCTCTGCTGTGCTCAGATTCAGTGGCCATTGGGAGAGCAAAAAGCTTTCAAATGGATTTATCTCCTATATCTACCCCTTATCGATGCCTACACCCATACTTGCAAAATAACAGGGACAAAATTTGAGCCCATCAGTGGTAGAGGACTTTAATCATAGATACGGGATGAGGGTAACATAGCCTCAAGGTTATCCCTAATCAACACAGCGTTTAAGGATGTGTTGCACTTCAAGCAACCACCTCAGATTAGTGGGGCTTAAGCACTGCCTTGAATTGAGACTTCTACGATTGCACAAAACCTTCTTTACTTTCGGAGTTTGCCTCCCTCTGACTAGCACATTATCCTGGAGGGATACCAGTAGCTTCTTGGCAGCTAATTTGGCTAAGAATGCCTTTGTATGCTGGATCAGTCTGTGGGGAAAGTTCACATTTTCTCCTGTATACTTCACCCTGCCAACAGCAACCAGATCGTTAGAGGGTAGCTTGCTGTTTGCTTCTCTAAGTGGCATATGGATGCTGATATTTTATGCACTTGGGCACATCTAGCTCATACAGGTTTAGAAAGCCCCAAAGGAATTGGAAGAGGGATAGCAGATTCACATAAAGAGTAGATTTTAGTGGAGCCCACTGTTTGGGCAATCCACGGGATGCCAGATTAGTAGATGGGGAGAATGGCTGGTCCTCTATTACCAAATCTGCCCTGGGAATCTAGGAAAATGCAGGAAGATGTCTGAATGCTGAGGACAGGATACTGTCATTTCTTTTTATTTGGGACTCACGCCAACAGTCCTGAGTGATGCTTTTAACTCCAGTCTTTCTTTTCTTCCCTCTATCCTTGCTCATTGGAGACCACAAAAAGGGAAGCAGAGAGAGGAGGAGAAAAGCAGCAGCTGAGCAACCTGAGGAAGTACAGAGACAGGAGACAGGCAGAGTCTTTTTTTATTGTTCCTGGAGGGTGTTTGTCTACTTTCAAACACAGTTGGCAAGCAGACCATGGTCCAAACCCTTCTCTGCAGAAAAGTGCACCAGCTTCACACCACCATTTCAATAACTAATTAAAGGAATGAGAAGATGCAGTTAAAGTAGCATAAGCCTTGCTTCTAGCATATTGTTTAGAGACCAGACCCTATACACATTTCTGTGTGTGCTTGAATTTCCCTTGTCTGGGTCATGCCATTGAAATGAAAAGGGCTGCTTGGGTGCTTAATTGTGTGCTCAGGGGCAAGCCTTTGAGTCTTATGGACTTACTGAATAAATATTCAAGGTTTAAATTGAGGTTTGATTAATTAACATATCAATGCAAGTTAAAAACTTACAAATATACCCAAACTGGTGGACTTGAGTTACTCAACTAATTCCAAAAAAATCAATTGAGGTGGAGTTTCTTTCAATTCCTAAAGTAAATCGATTCTAAATCTGCCTTTGAGAAGAATCTGGGAAAAAATTACAGGAAAGCTTTGCAATACAGTAACAGCAAACCCCCACAAAATGAGATAAGCTTTTGCAAACTGGAGGAGGGGGCTCACAATACTTCAGAAGCTTGCCCTTAAGAAAAGTGGCCTATTCTTAATCCACTGAACAGCCTATGTGGAACCAACACAGGAAAAAAGCTATAGATTTTGCAAGACTCTTTGAACCCATGAGGAGAAGGGCTCACTATAATAATGCTTTGATTTTAAATACAGGTGGGACATATTTAAGAACTTCATGCACCCTTGTCACTATTTACAAGAAAAGTTATCATTATAGTTTATATTACAAGTTGGATTTATATTCTCTTTGGACTAGATGACGATCCATTTGTATTCTAAACTTGATAAATTCAGCCATTTTATACAACTTACTCTTTTACATACAAAAAATTACAGTCCACATTTTTGTTGGATATTGTCATAGCCTGCGACTTCTGAAGCTCAGAATGAAAGTTTACTCTTGTTGCCCAGAAGCCTCAAGATAATATTCTGAGGAAATCCTAAACTTTCTAATAGACAAAGAGAACTGGCTGAAACAGAGTTCAGAAAAAAATAAAGATGCCATGTCTCAGTCTGTGGGAAAATCCTCTCCTTTGTCTAAATGATACAGTTCTACTCTTTCCAATGGCATCATCTCTTTCATTTTGAAATCTAATGTTGGATAAAGTATGACAAAGTGAGAAAACATACAATTCTCCTATTTAGCCATACCTCTATACTGACAGTAAGGTAGCTTTGCCTATCATGTTGGTTTTCTAGATAAAGAAGTTTGTCTAGCTATAGAAAGCATAAGACCACCATCTTATGTGAAATAGATTCATTTAGCTGTGTTCATAGCAGTTATATTGCATTCTAGTCTTCTAAATTTACTTTTTAAAAAGTGTGATCTTGCTTCCTGAAGAAAACTGTGGTTAGATATACAAAAGATACCAAGAAGCTGGGCATTGTCATAAATGTATGAAAAAGTTCAAATGCTCAATGTCATGGGAGGGATGATACTCAGAAACTCAATCCCCATTTACGGATTGTATCTCATTACAAAAATATTTATTCCTTAAAAAAATACAGAAACGTAAAATACTAGGTTTTCTGTTTATCCCCCCTTACTTTCCAAGCATGCCATCTGGATGTCAGACTAAATCAAAAGGCAGAACACCTTTTATTTTTTTACCTACTCTATATTCTAACTTTCTGCTCCGATTAATTTGTCTTATCTCTACAATTTTAATCATGAAATATCAGTAGTGAACTTAGGTACAATGGCAAGGGACCAACATAAGAGCTGTCAGAAAAGTCCCACTTAATATTTACTTATGGATACCACTGCTGCAGTAGCAATGCTGACTCAGGACCTGATCCTACCATACGTGAAGCACCATTTTTGTTTTGTGTTTTTGTCAGCAGAAGTAGCAATGCTCAGATTCAGCCTCTAGGGTGACAACCACCCTGGGCAAGCTCAGCTGGGCCTAAAATCGGTATAGGTACACAAATAACAGCCCATCTACACCCTGTGTTAATCATTCATGCCCTGATCTTGCAGAGACCTACACTCATTCCTCCTGTGAGTAGCCCTGTTGACTGAAATAGGTCTACACACATCAGAATTAGGTGCATAAGGTTTTGTTTGCAGGGCTGAGGTCTTCTATTGCACTGGCAGAGGTACACTTTGTGGAGAAGGGCTTGTGCACACTTTTCTTGCTGGGGATTGAAAGATAATGTTGTGTTTATACAGCTTTGGAATACAGCCTGCACTTTCTGGAAGAAAAAAAATAAGGAAAAGAAAGATACAAGACAGAAACCCAAGAGTGCAAAGGCAAACTGTCAAATGGCACATCATACCTACTTTGTCATTCATTTAGATAACATCACAAAGGCAGACCAGAGGAGTTCTGTAAACATATACCATACAGTACATCAGCCACAGGAAATTAAAAAAAAAGAAACCAACCCTGTAATTCTTTTCTTTCTGTATTGATATTCTTGTAATTGAAAGAGATTGCCTAGCCACTAATCATAATGCTGTGGTTTTTAATTTGTGTTTTTCTTCTGTTAAAGAAAACTATCAAAAAAATTTAAAAAAACAAAGAAAAAAAAAGAAAAAAAAGAACGAATGCAAGTAAAATGCAGTGGTTTGCAAAAGAAACAGTCCCTGACTGCAAACAACGGACCACATGGAAAGTGGGTTCATAGAAACTTAGAAAATATAAAATATAAAAAAGTTTCATAGATTACTTTTTCCCAGTCTAGGAAAAGATACACCGAAAAGAGGTTTTTTTCTTGTTTTTGTTCTTCTTACAAAAGTTAAGGCGAGCAGTTTGTTGTGGCAAAATGTTGTCACGGAACCAGTTTCTGACTCTACTTTTTGTATCCCCCTCATGCTGAAGTTGAAAATGTATGTGTCATGGTATAAGTTAAACAGACTGGGAGTTTGCTTGAAACAATAAAAAAAATCCTCCCACAATGATCCTTCCAAAAATGTCTTTCTGCTTGACTGTAGAGTGGACTGCTTCCTTCACGCCTGATTGTGCATGGATTTCCACAGGCAGCTTCTTATCTGAGTGTGAGGGGGAAAACAATCCCTTCTAAGTCCAAAGCAGCCCTGGAGAACCGTTTTACATTCATCAGCCTAGGCTAAAGCATCTGAATTTCCCTGTAATTTGACTGCTGTCTAACCCCTAGAAGGGACAAGTTGTTTCACAGGCATGGCTGCTGCCTTTGTGGAGGAGGATGATTGGAGTAAAGCATGTTTCAGCCACCATAGCTAAGGCCCTCTGAGTTCAGCTGGATTTGATCCTGTGCTGTGTTTTTCCTGACCTGTGATGTGGAACTGCCTTTGACCCAAAAAGAATAATCCTATACAAACACACCTTTAGCTTTTCTGGATCTATCCAGGCCATTAACCATGGAGTTCGAAGAACACATAAAAATCATTGGCCTTTCTAGGCACTCAATGTTAGCTACAAGTACTGAGCAGTGCGTATTTGGCAGATTCAAGGTTTAAGGCTTGTGCTCTACTTCTAACCACTAAGGGGCCACTTCTGGACTCTTGTGTGCCACCATCTCCCCACTGTGTTGTGCCTCAGATGGCACAGTGGTCTCAGACATGTTCTGGTTCCAGTCTCAGCAAGCATCTCCCAAAGCTGGCTGCTGAGGGAGTCATCCCCAAAATGCTGAGCCTTTGCTGAACCAGAAGGTCACCTGAAAAGAGAGCACACGGCTGAAGAGATGCACAGATGGAGTGCGTTAAGGTAAAGACAAAACCCCAAAATTTCCCAAACAGAAGACTTTGGCAAAAAATGTTCATATGGGAAAAGAGGATTATGGGGAAAAAGATCAGGCTAGGAAGACACTGGGAAGCCAGAGCGGCCATGAAGGCAGCATCACACCCAGAGAGGAAAGGGTGATGAGCAATGAGATGACTGGCCAGGCCAGGAGGAGGTTACTGGAAGATTTGTTTCCTAGAGTTACTGGTGAGGTGAAGAGGCCCCAGAGTAAGAAAACTATTGCAAAGCACATCCAGCTCCTGCAGCACGCACATGGTAGGGGCGAGATGGAAAGAGCTTCACCCTTTGCATTGCAGTGCTTGAGGGACCTAAATGTGCCTGGAGACAGCCTCGCCAGGCCACCCTGGAGTTGAAAACTCAGGTTGTCAGTTTAAGACATGTTGAGATATGTGTATAGCATTTCTGAGATATGTGTTTAGCATTTCTGGGAAAAAAAGAAAAAACCCAACCACTCTACTCAAACAAAAAAGACCCAAAACACAGGTTGCTAGTTTCCAACAAACAGCCACCAGACATACTGGCACAACACAGTGCTCTATGGCTGTTCCTCTCCTTGATAAAACTTAACCACCTAAGCTTGAGTCAAGAGATGATGTGCAGAGCTTCTACGGGTGAGTTTGGTCCTTCTCCCATCCAAAAACCCTATGGGAGGCAGAGGGAGCTTGCAGAAGTTTATTAAATCTGGCCACTGCAGCAGATTCAGAGGTTACCAAAATTTCTGCATGTGTCACATGGACGTGGCTGTTTTTTCCTATTCTCTGCTTGCTTGGTTTTTTTGTGACTGTCACCTGGGCAGTGGTGAGAAATTATGCTGACCAGTTCCATCGTGACAGCTGAGTGCAGGAACATCCTTCTTTATTTTTTTGTCTGTATGTTTTCAGTGTGCCTCACACTACCATCGCTGTGAACAAGTGTCTGTTTTAGTGTCACAGAAAGAAAAGAGTACAGAGCAAGAACGCTGTTTAATCAGATGCTCTGAATTAACAAGTAATGCAGTAAAAGCACCATCCAAGAAAGAACAGAAATGTCACAGGAACCACCTCAAAATATAAAGAGGCTTTTTGTTGTTTTCTTTCTTTCTTTTTTTTCTTTTTTTTTTTTGATTTTTTACTTTGTTTTTCAGTTGCTCTTACTGATTTTTAAAGTCTGATAGTTTCAAAGACACTTCAAAATAATCTTCAGTACTTTTTAATACTATCAGAAAATACATATCCTGGTTTTCCATCTCATTTCTGCAGTTATAAATCCAGATCAACTCCACTAGAGCGAGTGAAGTTATGCTTAAGCAAAACTGATGTGAGACAAGAACCAGGCATATAGTATCTCACCAGGAAAAAGCTGGCTGCCTTTTCATTACAGTTAGAAGAATCAGAGGACCAAGAAAGAGAAGCATCTACTGACACCTTCGCCTTCTTATATTTTCACCTTGAGTTGTTTTTAACCGGCCTGATTTTCAGAGGACAGATGAAGAAAATATTACTGGAAATCAGGCTTTTTTTTTTGAAGTGTCACACACTGGAGAATAAAGCATCCAAAACCACCAGCAGTTTTTGAAAATGTTAGCCTTGTAGCTGTAGGGTCTTATCCTAAAACAGCTGCTCTGATAAAACTCTGGTGGGCCTCCATGGGAGTTTTACCTGGTTAAGCAGGGTAGGATCAGACCCATCACCTGTCATGACATAGGTGCATTAGAGGTACACGCTGAGAGAAATTACACTTCCCTAAGCACTACAAAATAAAACTCTGTCCTTGCCTCCGTTCCCAGCACTGAGAATTTTGTCACTGAATCCAGGAGGAACACAGTCAGATTGTGAGAGAAGTTCATTTATATTCTACGGAAACAGAAATCAAATCAGTATCTCTCAGCTGCTGGAATTCAGCAGGAAAACTTCATGTATAAACATTGGCAGAGTTACTGAAAGGCAAGTAATTAGATCAGTGACTCCATTTCAGTTGGTGTGACAGCTGCATCTTTTTCATGTCAAGTTAATTTCAACTGTTACTTGGGGAGATGAAGTACACGTACAATACTGTAATCTGGAAGATTTATGTAAGGCAAAAATCATCATTCATACATTTTCTAGAAAGAATAATTAAGGTCCACTTTTGGTATCACCAATAAGCAGAAATGAGCGATGGTTTTTTCTGACACTGCAAACTGAACTGGAAAGTTACTATGAAGCAAAACTATGCACACTTTTTGGGAAAGACTTGTCTTGAGTTTTAGCAAATTAAAACAGTAAAATGATCTAAGACTTCTCCCAAGAAATAAAAAATTAGGATCTATATAATAATGTTTAAATGTGATTTTTCTTAAAAAAGAGAAGCAACTTTTTTTTTTAAGGCTCTCATATCTGACTTCTCTGAAACTCAGACTCCCACAAAATCATAGGAATCTGATCGAGCCTGCCAGATATCCCAAGAAAAATGTAAAAAGTGTTTTCTTTATATATATAGTATATATATAAAAATCAAATAAATATGAAAACATTTGTTCCATTTTCATTTATCTCTCACTCTGCAATATTAAGAAAAAAAAACAACCCAGCAAGAAAGAAAAAGAAGCAAGAAAACCCCACAACCCTTCCCCAAACCCCAAAATAGCACGTCTGATGGAAAAATAACCATGCGTTCCTCTTCCTGAAGAACTAGAAAGCAAAGCAACCCAACTGCAAGGCAATGGAGGCATTCACTTCCAGTTCACAGTATTGCAGTTAGAAGTACAGTGAGGTCTAGGTAAGTGACGGAGCAGGAGCTGCCCGGAGCAGGGAAGGAGGAGGTGTTCACATGACAATACAGCATTGACATCGCTTTTTCTTTTGTGTACCTGGGGCAGCTTCCAAGGGCAGGCTCTCTTCCTTCCCCTCAGGAGAGGAGGGCTCTGTTGTGTCCGACAGTGGCCTACCAGAAACCAGCTCAGCGGCGTTCCCATCCATAGTGGAGATGTCTGTCACTGTCTTCTCTCGCAACGACTTCTCGTCGTCTTCGTCGATCAGGACCAGCTCTGCCTTGATGGTCTCGTCATAGCCCAACACTTTCTTTGTCTCCTCTTCGTCATCGATGTTTTGGTAGCCCATAAATATCATTGTCACTGGCTGATCTGTGCTGGCCTCGGGGGCTTTGCCACCGGAGGGTTTGTCTTGGGGCTGAGGGTTCACAGCATGCCCTTTGCTGGGCTTGTGCACCATTTCCAGCTTTGCCTCCTTGAAGAGCATTTGCTCCTTCATATGGCTAAGATTTCCATCGACTATCGCATTTCTGTCTGACACAGTCATTACTTCATACCCTCCTTTTACACTTGATTGTCCAGCTTTTTGCATAAGTTCATCTACGTCCTTTGAGCTTAATTTATGTACTCCATTTTCTACCACTGTGCCACCAGAGTGAACCTCATAGACTACCTTGGTACCATCATCATAGACTTTGAATCCTCTTTGATGGGCCTCATCTGGGCCAACAGGTGAAGCAGAGACAATCTTGGTCTCTCCTGTCTGTTTGTCTTTCTCCACATTAATTTCCATGGTGCACAAAGCTTGAATGAAAACAAGAGAGGAAGTGCATGTTACAACAAAAAAAGCCAGTGAATGGTTAATTGCCAAACAGACAAAGAAAACTATGGTGCCCCTTTTCCTACCTTCTGCCAAGTGTTCTACATTAGAGGTGGGACATAATACTGTGGACTGAGATAGTTATTACACTACAGCTTTTAGGCAGCTGGAGGCTAGGCGTACCTGCATCCATCTCATTCCACGTGCATCTGCCTCTAACCGATTAGGAATGCCAAGACTACTTGGTTAGGTGTGATTTAGGCAAAGGAAAGTGAAAGCATGCAGGCTGCCCTCAATCTTTCCATTCTGAACTTGCCTCAAAATTCAGAGAGAAACTCAGCTCCAGGAACCTCTCTACTTTCTTCTTCTCTGCCATCAAACTGTCAGTTAGCTGCTAACAAGTTTTGTTTGCCTCAAGTAACACCCAGGCTGTTTCATTATCAATGCTTGTTATTGCTTAACTCTTCCACCTGTAACATTCAAAGTGTTTTAGAGAGGTGAAAAAACATTGTTTACCTCTCTGTTCTACAGGTGAGAAAACAAAATCACACATTAATGGGATGCATGATGCATGGAAGGGCAGGTCTCTCAGTGACCTCTGTTTGCAGGTTAAGAGCATGTACACAATGGCCAAGAGGTGCCCTCTCCTTTGCCCTAAGCACCACTGCCAAAGCTGAAGAAAAAAGTGATAATGAACTGATTTTCAAAGCATCATGAAACAACAGGTAAAAGCATGCGTGTGAGGGATGCTGCTTTAGAATAATGAAGAAACTTTTCCAGCAGTTAGGAAGGACGCAGTAACACGATGAGAATTGTGGAGACCACACAGTAGGAACACACAGGCAGTCTACAACACTCTAACACCCATTTTGAAGTATGATGGCATCCCACTAGACAGCTTTTCAAAGAAAAATATGCAAAGGTCTCACAGATTTTCCAGTAGTGGTCATCTGTTTAAGCATTCTTTGTATGCAGATGAAGACATATTGGTTCCTGGACAGACATCCACAGACACTTACTAACGAATTACCACAGGCAGTGACAAGTATTCATGAAACTTACAGCAAACATTTTCATCATTGAAGCTCCAATATAATCATGATTTGTCATACCTGCCCACAAACTTATCACCACAAACTGACGTGTTGTCTTTTTTTCCTGACCTGTTTTCAAGTGAGTACAGAATATCCTTGCTCCAAGAACCAATGTAGATTGGTATGCTTGTGTTTAAAAAACCATGAATATAAAATAATTATTCTTGATTTAATATGTTCCCTCACTCATTATTCACACACAGATTTTTTTTTCCTGTATCCTTAAAGGAAAGTATTTAATCAGCAATAAGAAGTTTATCTTTATGTGCATCATGCCCTTCCCCATCCCAGCTCTAAAGAGAAAATTCATGTATTACTCAGTGGATGCATGCTAGCCCTCCCGAGGTGGTCTTCTCTGTACCTCAGGAGTGCAGTCTGGTAGAGAGCCCAGCCAAATGGAGGGTATGGCCATTTATGTACTGACTGCATTTTCTCAGAACTTGGTCAGTCCTGCAGGGTTGGAAAGGTCAAGTGCAATGCCACACAAACACCTGCACAGAGCCAGAGGATGGAGGTGTTGATGGGTGAGGAAGCATTGCTACCTCTGAGAGTGAGGCACTGCTGAAGCCTGGAGTGGGGTGCAACAGCAGAGATCTCGCCTTGGCCATTGCAAACTAGGAGAATATCCCTAAGGACTGTGTTCAGAGCTGTCATGACCCTGAGCACAGGATGCCTGTTTTCACAACACAGTAAGGGTTATCATTTTTCTTATTTCCCTCCCCTTGATGGAGTTTTCATGCCTGGTTATCCCACAGGAGCCTGAGCAGCCAGGAAGAAGCTGCAGGGCCAAGAGCTGGGCTCTGCTTCAAGGTGTGGGGAAGAGATTGAGGGGCAGCTGGCTTGGACTGAAACAGAGGAGTTAGATTTAGGCTGGAAATAACACTGTCATGGAATCATAGAATCATTTTGGTTGGAGGAAACCTTTAAGATCCTTAAGTCCAATCCTTAGTCTAGCACTGTTGCCCCAAGGCAGGCAGTAATTAAGCCCCAAAGCAGGTTGCTCTAAGGAGCTGTGGCAGACTGTACCATGGCACAGCTCAGAGAGCAGTTGGGATGAATCACTTGCTTGGGACCATCCCAGTCCAGGAGCTGGTGGGAAAGTGCTCTTCACATATCTCTGCTCTGAAACCTTTAATACAACGTATAGAGGTAAAGAAACAAAAACATGCAGGTGCCATCACTAACACTCTGGAATTTGCTCCCTTCTAGGTACACTTTCTTGGGTGGGGATGACCAGGAACAGGAAAGGTAGAGGACTTTTTTTGTTGGCTTGGCCCTCAGGCCCTGGGTGAATGGACTCTCAAGACTGCTTGAGCTCACTAGGGCTGCTCAGGCAGATACTGTTCAATAACTTCCAGCATTACAAAGGTAAAAGTTTAGGCTGCATAGCCTGTGGTGAAGATGCTAAAACGGACACATTGGCGCGTTTTTGAGTGGTAGCCAGCTGAACTGAAGCAAAGCTAAACTATGAGTGAGCAGCAGTACGTCCAGAAAATCATCTCTGATGGACAGAAGTTTCTGAATTTTCCTGAGCCCCACAGCCCAGCAGAGAGATCCCTGGCCAGCCCATCAACCTGCTATCTTCTGGGTGAGACGCAGCATTCTGAGCTCCCATGGAGGTCCTGTTCTCCTCCATTTCTTTGTAAAATAAAAGTATTACCTGAGGCATGACTTTTCAGTCAAGATTGATGATTTTCCTGCTGTGTTATTGCACATATTTTAGTGCAGAAGAGGGTGCAGTCTGCCAGACAATCCCTGTTTTGATGTACAAATTGCATTCGGTAGTGTGCACTAGAAAAAGTCATGTAGAGTGGGCCAGAATTCAGGAACAGCTAGGGAAAATCTAACAGCTGAATCACGTGGACCTGACCATATTTAAGAGGTGCAAGATACATCTTTTTAACTATGCTATGGAGCACTGATAAATTACATTGTCTTGCTCTGGAAGGAGACTTTGGATTAAAAAGTTCTAGCACTACTTGGAAGACTGCATCCTACTGGCTGATCTGATCTAGAAAGTTACCAGGCATGGCTGTTGAGTATTTTATGTTTGGCTTATTTACTTGAGCATTTGCCACTGTCAGTATTTCCTTTTCATTTATTCTACTGTGAATCCAGCAGCAGTTTTTTTAGATATTGGCACAGCATTTGGTTTATGACTTAGCCCAGGGATCACATTAAAGCTACTTGTGCAAGCAGATGTATAAACATAACATGATTTTCTTAGAAAGCTGTTCACTAGTGAAATGTGTTACCATGGGAGAAGTGAAGAACAGAACCTGATTTATCTGTGTATATGCATAATGTTTGTTCTCTGCAGGAAAACCTAGCAACCCATCTTGTCAATTTAGCTGAATAATGAACTAATGCTGATTTCTAAAATGTTTTTACCTAACCATAACTTATTTACTGCAAACTGTGCTCTATTAATAGAACACAAAACTCTCTGCCAACAGAGCTGAAACTGAAAGCAGTACTTGAATATGATATAGCCAGTGTTAATAAGTACAAATTATCTGCACAAGCTTTAATTACACTGTAACATGATGCAGTGCTTCATGACAAGATCCCACCATGCAGACGAAAGAATGTGGCTTTTGCCTGTTTGGTGGGTTTAATGGCTCTTTAAAATCATAAAGAAACCCCAAGTTAATAGACTTTGATCTTGTTTCGAGAGGGATGCTTACAGTCTACCTGTGAGTACATACACCTGTGCCTTTTCTTGAACCTATTGCGCACACATGATACTCTTATCAAGGACTACACGAACAAGGATTCTGGGACATCTGAAGAATGAAAGAAATTATGTTTTCTTGGTTTTAACAAAATGGCACAAAACACACAAGGAAAAGCTTGTTCTTAAGACAGATCAGGATAAACACCGGTGGAAGGGAAGCTTTTGGAATGGGTTGCAACAGAACTTCTGAACAAAAGGGCATATCCCATAGCTGTGTACAGTGTCTTAGCTGCAAACATTGTTTGCTACACTTGTTAACCCATTCTTCAAGTAAGCCACCTTTCATTCCCACTCCTTCAGACACCTCTTAAGTAGCCACCAGCAATTTGGTCTTGAGATAGGGAATACACTGTATAGAAATGAAGGATCTTGAAAATAATAATAAAAAATATAGCTTTTAACAATCACATTGCTACATTTAAGACATATACTTAATCTGAAAACCAAGTATTAGGAAATTCTCTTTATGACTCCAAGCACATAACATGCCCTAATTTTCCCCACCTTTACCCCAAGAAGAATGGCATACCAAGAAGTATAAAAACGGCATGAACAGTTGAAACAAGTATGGGATCTTGTGGGCGCCTGTCTTTCTCATTCATCTTCATGGGATTTGCATGGGTACATGGGAGGTGACAAAACCTTGGCCTAGATACAATGCATGTGTACCAGCATATATAGAAAGAACTGAATGTTTCCGTGTAAAAAACCTGGACCTGTTTCCTCGGCTACTTGCATGTAGCTCAGTTACATTGTTTTGAGAGTACTCATTGCTGCTCAAAAAGCCTTGACTTATTTACAGAATACAAATCAAGAGGCATTTCCTGGCATTTCAATGATATCGGGACACCAGACCCATTAAACTAATATAACAAAAAAAGTTCATGGCTACTGGACTAGTATTAGAATACTTTGTTCCTTGACACTTACCAGCTACTCTGCTTGCTCTGTCCCACCCAGGAACTGGCTCTGCTGTTCGTGAATAGAGGGTTGGGAGTTCAGGGATCTGGGAGTAAACGTAATTTACTGCATCTGGTGTCAGAGAACAGGAAACAGTTAGATTCGTGCTACAAGCCCCAGTGGCTTCATTGCTTACACAGCAGAGTGTTGTCAGCCCTGACAATAGTCACTGCAGCTTTGTACTAGATAATTGGATCAAAGCAAACAAAGTGCAAAGTCACTGTCGTGTGATTGGTGCTCAATAGACTAGCTGAGGCAGGAGAGAATGGGTCCAGATGACTCAAACCTTATGTCAGTTGAATACGTAAAATTATTTGTCAGGAGGTTCTGGATTTATCAAGTCTGTGACCTTTGAAATGGAGAGGAGAGAGGGGAAAGGTAAGGACCAAACCTAACATGATACTCAGATACATGACATTTCAGATAGAGATATAAAAGCCTAAAAATGCTAGTGTTGACTGAATCAGATGAAAGGCCAGCTCTTTTGCACTGGTTGTTTCTGTCATTTTTGAACCAGCAATTGGCTTTTTGTTCTTACAGCTGAAATCTAGCTAATAACAAAATCACATATAGATACTCAAAGGGTGCCCAGTGTGACCTTCAGTATTAAGTGCCTTAAGTATTCTGCAGTGCCATCATTCATTAACAAACTCTGAACTAGTAGAAACCTGTCTTAAAGGACTGACTTGTTTTACATTTGAGCTTATGATTATTTAGCATATGCTAAGTAAGTTTTTTAGATGAGACATAAAGTAATTTACAAATATTTACTGGGACATGTTTTGTAGCTGTGTTAAATATAACTAGATAGCATATATTTTTCCGCTAGAATTCAGTGGCTGAGCTAAAAGTAGAGCCCAAAGGAGAGATGTGAAAATAACAAACTTACAGTTTAGGCATCAAACCAACCAACCAAACAGAATTAAAAAGAATCACGTTCTTTCCTATCAACTGGAAATGTTTTCAGTTTTGTACGGAAACAGTTACATGTCTCTTCAAATATAAGATCCTCTCTGGTGTGAGAGAAACAGAGCATTCTTTTTCCTGCAAGGGTACTTTGCTGGTACAGTGTGTAATCTGTCAAGCCATTGGTATGGCCTAGTCCATATGTTAGGGTAGAAGGCAGAATCCACCTTCTTTGATGCCTCTTGTAATAAGCAGGTGAGATAGAAAGACCAGCACGGACCATAACAATGAATTGGTGAAAGCAGATAGAAAACAAAATGTCCTTTAGTAGGCTGCTTGACTGCATTTGGTGAAGGAAAATACTCTCATCACATTCCCTACGGGCTAACGCCCATCCCAGCAAAAAAACTCCTACACCTCATTGTATCCACAGCAAAGACATGGTGTGCCACCTCAAATCCCAAAGTCTGTTCCTTTGGCAGGAAAATTGGGCCTGGTATTTGTGAAATCGTTTCAACACTTTAATATCCTGAAGTGGCAACTAGTGCTGCTGAGTTAGTAATCACAGTCCCTAACAAGACACCATCCTTCCATGAACCACTGTAAGTGACTTAGGCAGGAAGGTCCTCTTTAGCTCTTCCTTTGTCAGAGGAGGATGGCACAGAGGCACAGTACAAATTAATTCCAGAAAGCTGAGAAATTGGTATAAAAGTTCAGTTTGCAAAAGATCAATCAGAAAAAAAAATCAACAAACAAAAAACACAGCCAGGGAAATCCTATTTTATTTCATACTTCAGTGGACAAACGGCAGTCTTGGCAAAGGCTTTTATATTTTCAATGCATACTGTTTCCTAGAAGTTTTTTATTTTTAGCAGTAAGGCTTAGGAGAAATAATTGTTAAGGACACAGCTGACTGAGCAGAGGCCAGCAACAGCTGCTTTCTTTTGCAGGGTTTCTTGCCTCTTATAAGAAATTGGTACAATGCTTGCTGTTGTTTTTCTGGGAGATGTGACCAGCAAATGAAAGTTGAAGTAGTTTCTCAGAAGGAAGAAGCGGGGACTATGTTTGTGGGTCAGAATAAGAAGACACTTTGAGCTCTGGAAATGGCAGAAATTTAGTAATAACTCTCCCAGTAGCATGTTCTGCTAGAACAGTAGTTTCCTTATGCACTCATCCAGCAACTCGAGTGGCAGACCTATCTGTCCACAAATGGATGTAGTCAATGCAGACCTCAGCTGCTTAGCTAATTGTACTTACTACTTTTGCAGTCCATGAGAATAAATAGGGCATGTTTAGGGTACAGTTCTCATACTCAGGGTGCTGTAGAAGGCAGAATCTTTTTCAAGTGTTCGTTTTACCCTAGTGCCTGTGCAGGGAACTGAGCTGACGACCCTGGCAGCGAGTGTTGCTGATGTCTAGCCAAAAGCAAGATCAGTTGTACAGCTCAATGGTGAAACTCCCACTTCGTTGCTGTACATACATCTGGGGGCCTTAGGAATTTCAGTTTGGGGGGGGGGTTGTCTCCTGTGTTAAGACAATACCTAGGTCAGTGTTCGATGGTGCTAATATTGACTCATTTTAGAAACTTCTCTGAGCGTTACTTAGAACAAGCTTCAGGGCTCCCGACAATCTTTCATTACTGTCCTGAGAAAAGAATACCAGGATGGTGGGGTGGAATTCTCCTGTACATTCTTCTGAAGCAAAAGTTATGCCATGTGTCAGAAATGTGATATTTGACTAAAAGAAGTTAGGGCCTATATTGAT
The DNA here is from genome assembly GCA_013396975.1 of Bucco capensis. Lineage (NCBI taxonomy): Eukaryota > Metazoa > Chordata > Aves > Piciformes > Bucconidae > Bucco > Bucco capensis. The sequence goes on from VWZO01014497.1 coordinate 27,329, forward strand.
TCTGCCAGTTCCTGTCTCATCTCCCCACAAAAAAAAGAGCATGCTCCTTTTCCATTTTCTCACTGGCAACGTTTGTCTCATTTAGTAGCTTTAAACACAACGTAAGAGATCAATTTTACAAGGAGTAGATGAGATGCAAAGTAGCATTTGTTTCACAGGGAGAAGTAAGACAGAGCATAGAGCTTTCAAACTGACAGCATTGAACATCTTCACTTCAACCTTTGATGAGTTATCAGTACTAAGGATGCCAAAAAACACATCCTTGTGGCTTTTTTTACTACTTAGTAATACTTACAACTAACAGCATTTTAGGACTATGGCACTATTCCATATTATCAGACAGACAAGTGCTTGGGAAAACATACAGGGCAAGATAATCCTTCAAGGATGCTTACACAAACCTAAACCCTCAGAACTGCTCAGAATAGCTCCCACACAGAGGATTGTGGCCAAATGTCAGACAAGCTCATTTTCCAATGGCTGGATTATCTTTAGAAAGTCTGCCTACCACTAAAATTAGTGGAGGATCTCCTGCAAATACTGGCTCCCAGGGCAGGGTTGTTCCACCTGCAAAATCCTCTAGGGCTCCCTGGAGCTACATCAGAGAGAACAGATATTATGAGCTTCCCATCACATTTGTAAAACTATGAAAGGAATTTAAGCACTAAGTTTTGCTAAAAGCAGAATAGCTTGGCTCTGACTTGGTGAATCATACTTTAAACTAATGAATTTAGGGGATAGAGTCCACAGCAACAGGGTAGATGGCCACACCTACCAGAGCAGTAAAGGAGTGGTACCCAACCCTTTCCAAAAGCAAGAACACTAAGTTCAGACCCCTTAATTGTATGTATCGTAGAATCATAGAATGTTAGGGGTTGGAAGGGACATAGAAAGATCATCTACTCCAGCCCCCTGCCAGAGCAGGATCACCTAGATGAGGTCACACAGGAATGTGTCCAGGCAGCTCTGGAATGTCTCCAGAGGAGACTCCACAGCCTCCTGGGCAGCCTGGTCCAGTGCTCCATCACCCTTACTGTAAAGAAGCTTTTCCTCATGTTAATACTAAACCTCCTGTGGTCCAGCTTGCTCCCATTCCCTCTTGTCCTAAGACTGGATGACACTGAGAAGACCCTGGCACTCTCCTCCTCCTGACACTTACCCTTAACATATT
>VWZO01014499.1:0-38141 GCA_013396975.1 Bucco capensis
GCCATGAATGTTCTGTGATTCTGTGATTCTAGTGTTGAACATCCAATATGATTCTGTTTATTCATCTTTAGTCAGTGATCTCATTCCCTGTTCTTACATAATGGTCATCTTTATCCAACATCTATGGTCAAGAAGTAACCTCGCTGAGAGTCAGTCCCTCACACAATCTGTGCTCCTCTTCGGATTTCTGCGTATTCAAAATTTTTAAGTTTTTGAACACCTAAAACATTAGTCACCCTATTTCAATTCAAATGTTTTTGAGATGCAGAAAGCACAATGGTAGTCAAATGCCAACATTTAATATTAGATCTGAATTTTTAAAAACCCCTTTATTTTTCCAAAGAAAGGGTTTATACAAATAAACACTGATTCCCAGTCTTGCTCTCATACCAATTTTACTCGAGAGTTAATTTGCATGGTCAAATCTGAAAGTGTTTAAAGGAGAAATATTCAACAGCAGCAGGTCTCAAAGAGCCTATTTCAGGACCCAAAGATCACCCTCTTATGCCATGAATGCTAGCTGGTGATTCTTTAAGAATCGTAAAATCCTATATGCCAACAGAGAAGCCAATCACTAAAAGACAAACTGCTCCTCCTCTGCAGTAATTCAAAAATCATGGCATTCCCTGAATTCAAGAGCCAAAGATTATGAGTCCTCAGGTCAGTGAAAAGACTCTCAATAGCACTCATGAAGTTTAGACCAAACCAGTATTTTCAGATGTAAATTAATAACATATACACTGTGCTTGTACATCTTCACTCTTCAGTTTTTCTTAAGAAAAGCCTGCCAGTATTTTAATCCACATTAGAGTTTAGCAGAGAGAACTGACTCTTTTTTGCACAACTGTTCAATTCACAACATCACAGCATCATGTATTTCATGAACATTTTCCTGACTCTACTAGTTTAGCCAAATACATTTCAGAGCCCGCTATGTGGACAGTTTGAAAAATACAACCACACTACTAAAATGGAAGAGGTTTACAAAACGTGCACCACTGATGTATTCTCAAATGTGTCACTTTGATTTCCAAATCACACACAACCAAACTGTCTTCAATGCTACGAGTCAAAGAAGGTTAAGAGCCAGAGTATGCATAACCTTCATACATGAAAGTCACATTAGCTGAAATCTGTAGACCGTCTCTGTTGACAAAGCTCTTTTTCAGACAACAGACATTTGAAAATCAAGTCTCAAAAACAAGCTATGTTAAGATACAAACCAACTCTAAAGGGAACACAGTCTACCTATAGAACTCTTCTGCATCATTGTGTACAGACCTTTTTTCAAAGTAAAGGCCAATGTTTTTTCATGCTAATGCCCTTCTGACAGGTGCACTGTAATTTCTTGACACTCAAATTCAAGTATCAAGTTAAACCCCTTAGTACGGACTGTGCACAGAAGACACTCATGGCCTGAATTTCCAATAAAGGTTTTTGGTATCCTGCAATATTTTCTAACTATGTATTCCCTAAATTTTGGGAATATTCACAGTGTAATGCTAAGGGTACTAAAATGGCTTCCTAGTCAAAATAATAATTTCAGTTAAGCACTTTGCCAGTTCTAAGAAGAGGGATCACAGATGGCATTTGAACCTACCACTGTGACACAGAGCTGGGAGTCCTACTCCGACTCACAGGTCCACTGCATCTGTTATAACCACATTTCATTAACCCACAAAAAGCACAGGACGCATTTTTGGCCAGCCTTGTTTATAAAGAGTATTTTTGTCTTATACTTGGGGACCATTTCCCACAAACCAAAGTTGTTTCTATTTAAAGGAAAACCACAATGTGGCAGATATGCATTGCGCTCAATTTCAAAATGACAGCTCAAAAGTTTTATTATCTTAAATGTAAGTTACTATCAAGCAGATAATCACTATGTAAAAGAACCCACGTAATTTTCCTCAGAATGGTTTTTGCACTTCCACACCTTGCATCACAGGTAAAATAGGGCGTTGGTGTAATCATCACTAAATTAAGAAGTCCTTTCATGCAATGCTACGGGACCTTTTCACTGAAAATATTTCTGTGTTAAAGACCAAGAGTTCAAGCACAGAAGAGCCTAGTGACACACAGAAAGTAACCTAGAGTGGTTCCAGGTCTCCACAACGGAAGTAAAAAAATCTAAGCAGATCTGAAAATACCATGTGGTGCCTTTCTGGCTCACAAGTTACTTCTATGAATTAAATTTAAAAAAAAAAAATACTCGAACCTGTTGGATTTATAGTGTGTGTTTGGGATTTTTGGAGGATGGGAAGGAACTGTCCCAAAACTCAACGAAATAGTGTTCTTTGACATGCTTTAAATCAGCCTTTTAATTGCCCAGCGAAGTATAACATAGTAAAGACAAAGGCACAAAATTATGAAAGCTAGCAGTTTTAGTAACTACTAAATTGGTAAAAATAATTTTAGATTTCTATTAAAAGTTTACTACACAATAATTATAGGACTACGCCTTTCCCAGTCCTTCTAATAATAAACGTTAACTTCCTTTGTGCAACCTGCTTCCTAGTAATATGTGAGAAAAATGCCACTTCTCAGTAACAGAATCATTCATCGTAAGTCAAATGAAACACGGGTATTTGTAAAGTCTGTTGCAAATATTTTAAATGAGTATAGCAAATACTGTGTAAATACTACTTCAGCAGCTTAAGACTAATTATTGCAGTTTTCCTTAAAACGTTCTTGCCCTATGTAAGCTGCTATTTATCTCAAAAAAATCCCAAACTTCCAGCACAAGAGGCAAAAAGGCATGTTACCCAGGAAAAATTGGCAAGCCAAAATGGTGTTTTTATGAGATTTTATTTTTGATTGCCATATGATGATGGTTCTATGGTAAAATACGCTGCAAGAATAATTCACACAAACTCCTGTCCACAGTACCTGGGCTACTAACATTACAAAGGCTCAGCAAACAAAAAACTTGAAGAATTCATCTTTCTTTTGCTAATTAAATTACTAGAAGGTCCCTATAATTTGCTCCTCCAATCTTGAAACAGATGAGGCAAAAAATTAGAAGTATAGAAATTAGAGGAAAATGGCAACAACTTTCTCTAAAATGTAGAAAATTTAGGTGCAGATATGACTTGGGCTTCTGCATAAGCAAATTCTTATTTCCTAAACAGGTGACAAGCTGCAATCTGCAAGAATTTACAGTAAGGCTAAGTAGGTTTGTCATGCGCTGAAATGCAGAGTTGAAAGCACAGCAGAAGTCCAAAAATTAACAGGGGCCTACTGTAACACAGGCAAGAGGTAAGCCATGTTATTTCTGAAACAGCTCCCAAGCTATACTCCTAATACACTAAAGCAAAGCTGGCCACTTATCTTAAGAACATTATTTATTAGATTATCACCACCTAATGGCACTTGACAGCACTGACAGGAACTCATATAGGCTTACAAAGGAAAAGATCTGAAAATTCCAGAATTCAATTATAGTCCTTCCTCCAATTTACCATTTCTATGCTTTGTTGGTGTGCAAAAATGCACTGAAATCTCAGAACATATTTTTAAATTTGCCCATGTCTTGTTAATGTACTGCAGTCTTCAAATTTACACAGAGCTGCAGTTCTCTTGGTTATTCTCAAATGTCACTCATCTAATTTAGCATGATAGCTTAGAAAGGATGTCAGATGTGTTACAGTTCAGTTTAAAAAACATCCTCTACCTGGTATCTCTGCAGTGATTGTCTTGCTGCTCCCCGAAACCTCTTCATCATCATCTGATGAACTCGTGCTTGAGTCACATGTCAGGTCACTATCACTGGTACTGCTGTCCTGCAGCAGGTTGTACTTCTTGCGAGCAGCTGCCTCCCGTTTCTGTCTTAAGAGTCGGATTCTTTCTCTGTGCTTTTGGCTTCGATGACCTTTTACCTTCATAACCCGACCATTCTGCTTATCACTAGACTGTCGGTTTTTCTTGGCAGCCATTGTTGAAGTGTCACTTTCAGACCTGCATCGCCTGGATTTCCTCCCAACTGTAGCCCCAGACACTGCAGAAGAGTCTCCCTCTACCACAGCTTCAGTTTGACAGGGCTCGTTCTCTTCAGTGGAAGACAACGTATCTGAGTCAGCCAAATGCCCACTGGAAGAAGGGGAAAGCATGCAATGATTAGAAGAGTCACTTTCATAAACTCGACCACCCATTGGCTTATCACTCTCTGTAGAAGCTAGCTGAGACTCTGAGGAGTCTCGCCTCAGTTCCATCAATAAGCAAGGCATTGAAGAGAGCACTGCAGAGTCTGCTGCAGTGGGCACAGTATCTTTTTGAGTTTGTGTCTCAAGTTCTACAGGACCATCTTCATCAGGAGCAGTCTCTTGTTTTTGAGAAGTCTTTGGTAGAACTTCTGAATCAACAAGTTCTTCTGCTTTTCCCACTGCCTCCATCTTCANGTGCAAAAATGCACTGAAATCTCAGAACATATTTTTAAATTTGCCCATGTCTTGTTAATGTACTGCAGTCTTCAAATTTACACAGAGCTGCAGTTCTCTTGGTTATTCTCAAATGTCACTCATCTAATTTAGCATGATAGCTTAGAAAGGATGTCAGATGTGTTACAGTTCAGTTTAAAAAACATCCTCTACCTGGTATCTCTGCAGTGATTGTCTTGCTGCTCCCCGAAACCTCTTCATCATCATCTGATGAACTCGTGCTTGAGTCACATGTCAGGTCACTATCACTGGTACTGCTGTCCTGCAGCAGGTTGTACTTCTTGCGAGCAGCTGCCTCCCGTTTCTGTCTTAAGAGTCGGATTCTTTCTCTGTGCTTTTGGCTTCGATGACCTTTTACCTTCATAACCCGACCATTCTGCTTATCACTAGACTGTCGGTTTTTCTTGGCAGCCATTGTTGAAGTGTCACTTTCAGACCTGCATCGCCTGGATTTCCTCCCAACTGTAGCCCCAGACACTGCAGAAGAGTCTCCCTCTACCACAGCTTCAGTTTGACAGGGCTCGTTCTCTTCAGTGGAAGACAACGTATCTGAGTCAGCCAAATGCCCACTGGAAGAAGGGGAAAGCATGCAATGATTAGAAGAGTCACTTTCATAAACTCGACCACCCATTGGCTTATCACTCTCTGTAGAAGCTAGCTGAGACTCTGAGGAGTCTCGCCTCAGTTCCATCAATAAGCAAGGCATTGAAGAGAGCACTGCAGAGTCTGCTGCAGTGGGCACAGTATCTTTTTGAGTTTGTGTCTCAAGTTCTACAGGACCATCTTCATCAGGAGCAGTCTCTTGTTTTTGAGAAGTCTTTGGTAGAACTTCTGAATCAACAAGTTCTTCTGCTTTTCCCACTGCCTCCATCTTCATTTCAGAACATTAAGGTCCCCCGGTCTCAAAGCATGGAGCACACGGTCTTGAAGACTTGGTGAGCTAGATATGGACTTCAGCAATACAGGGGCCTGCACAAGAACAGAACAGTAAGAATAATTTACCCACACAATGCACTCAATCCTGCTCTTCACAGCATTAGCTAAACAACTCATTGCATTCAGGTTTTTTCCAGGGTGGACTGGTGTCATACTGGTTTTCTTTATTTACTTTTACCTAGTGAAGTCATCCTGTTACACCAAACTATTCTTCCTTTTATACATCCATGAAAAATGGTACTGAAATCACATTAAACGTAATTCACCTCATGAGAATAATCAAAACAGATCAGAAAATAATAAAAATATTTCTAAACTCTTACTCTATAAAATGTAAATTGGCCTATAATAAGCAAAATATGCTAAACTCCTTTATCTAGATGTTGAAATATATTTTAATGGAGAATTTTAGCCTTTATAAACAATGTCAGCCTGAAAATTCCCAGACTTGGTAGTCATCTACCTGGACAGACAAGAATATAGCTCAGTTTCCGTATCTATGAGAAATCTATTTTCAGCAGAACAGGACCACAACCTTATAAAAAAGTACAATGTTTTCATGGTAATTTGCAAACTTATAGTTCCAGCATGACAAAGTAGGAAAACAGTCACTTTCAGCAGAAACCACGCAGCTGCTCAACATTAACAGAGCAAAACTACACATTCCTTTTCCAGGAGAACTGTGCTACCAGCAGATCTCACATGACGACGTATTTATAAGAAGCACCATGAAGTGAAAATTGTCAAGGACACAGTGTTTACAACATCTGTGGGCAAGGTCTTGAAAAACATGGTGAGTCATGTAAAGACTTTTTAGGAGCATGTAATACAGTATTCAAGTGCTCCTTGCATGCCTCCCATACAAGTCCTGGTTGTATGAGAACCTACAGACTGACCTAGTTTCTCTCAAATCTATCAGAAAACCAGCATCAAATAGCATGGGCTGCAAGGAAGAAACAATACCCACCCACACCAGTATCCTACATTTTACATCAAGTTAAAATTTAATAAATTTCATTACTTCAGTGCAAATACAAAAATCAAGCTATTTATCCTCTTGATACCCTTCATGTTATCAACCCAAAAATATCTGAAGTGCCTTAAGGGAAACTGCTTTAGAGAGCAATATTCATCATTTTATCTTCACTATTCACACTTTACCTTCCAGCTGAATTTGCACTTGGAATTCAACAAAGAATTACCATATTCACTTACAGATAAATGGTATGGAACAACATCATTAATGGCTGTAAAAGTAAAGTAAGTGATAAATTCACGGCACTTCAAAAAATGTGTAAACAAGAAAATGCAGTAGTAAGATTTAATCTATTCTTTTAAAAAATGCTTTTCTGCAGACAAGTACAATATACTTGAGCAGCTTCAAAAGGCATGGATTTTTCTATACTCTGGCAATCCTTCAGTTTCCTGGTCCACCCTAAGCTACCTGTAATTGTATGTACGTAATTGTATGTATACTGCTTCCCCTTCTCCATCTGCAGCACAGAACAAGGCTTCTTTCCTGTTTCTAAAAGGTGCTGTGAAAAGCTCAGTGTCCTGTCTGTCCTAACTCACTTTGAAAATTCATTACTAAAGAATACCGAAACAGTATTCATCCTTCCTTCAGGCAAATTAAGGAAATGCTGTACAGTGTAAGGGAATTAGGAAAACATTTGTGGAGAAACATCAGTTAAGGAAAGAAAGTTTAATTAGTATCAGACAACAAAAGAAAGATTGAGATGACAACTTTAGGTCTGCTAAATACTAAGAAGAATAAAATACAGAAACATATGTATGAAGAAAAACGTTTGCCAATACTTGTGCTGAGTAAAATCCTCTTGAAAGCAACTTAAAAGAAGAATTTCTAGAGATGGTATTTAACCTAGACAATAAATATCATATAAGAACCAATTTATTTCCAGGCAACAGCACAGCATCAGCAAACCCAAATGATGAATGCACATGTTCTGAGACATAAACACATCCCAATACTGTAATAAAAACAGTATTTCTACCTACTTCATCTGCGAATCTATATTCTCAAATAATCCTCATATCACAAAGGCAAGTAAAACACAGATCTGAAGACTGAATGGCAAGAGTTACACAGAGTGGGGTATGTATTGTACCCACTAGTGCAACTCCCAGCTTTGCTCTGGTCATGCACTTAGAAAAGAAAAATACTAAGAGTTTTTAAAATGTACATTCAAAGAAAAAATTGGATGCTGAAGCATATACCAGAAGAATATTAGCTTGGCCAAAAGAAATGTATTTAAATATTCGTATTAATTACTGCAGAACAGCTTCTGCACTATTCATCCTTTTAGCCTAGGGAGCAAAAAGAACAGAGCTCAACAAAAAGCTAAACAGCAGCCAAGGTGAACTATAGACTCTTTTCTTCACAAACATCCTACTTGGGAACATTATCTACCTCACAGTTCCCAGAGGGACTCTAAGAACACCTGTACTTGTCTTTCCATCTCTCTGGCCTACCAGCCACAAGAAAACCCTGTTTCATCTACATTGTCACCTTGTTAACAGGTAAAGACTGTTTATTATTAAGTAAGATCTTACTTTAACAACTCAAACCATACTGGTTTGATAGCTCATACAGCGATCAGTAAATTACATTTTCAGTCAGAAGGCAGCACAGAGACTACTACACAAAAGTGTATTTGGTCAACATGGATGTGTTTCTGTATACATGGAAAAAATACTGGCACTGAAGAGCCAACCAAAACACACAAGCTCACTTCATAATACAGGAGAAACTTCTGGCAAAGACCAAAGTTATGTCCTCTTCTGACACAGAGCCATATAATAAAGATGTGAAGTGCTAATGATTCTGGCCACTTCCAAAGCCTCCCAAAAAATTTAGTAGATGTATCTGTATGTTCATCATGCCTCCCACCCCCTTGAAATTGCCTTCCTTCCAATTAAAAGTTTAATTGAGCAAACTCACTAGTGATATTCCAGTATGAATAACACATACAGATATGCTCAACCACAAAATGTCCAAGCAGTTACTAATCAAACTAATCAATCCAAATAATTAGGCCTTTATCAAAAAAGGCTAATCTGCTCCCAGACAATTGCACAAGTACCAACTCTTTCTGGACTTTCCACCTGTTGTGGTTTGGATTTGTTCATTTCCTCTTCACTTACAAGTGTCACACATACCCATGAACCTAAAATGAGAGGAAGTGTGAACAGTACTCACTAATTCAGGACAGCTGACTCAGCTCTGTGTAGATGTGGGTACATGATGCTCTAGAGCAGATTTTTCATAACATTAAGCTACCTTCACATAGATACTGTGCAATTTATGTAGTGTTCCTCTGAAAATGCTGCCCTGCAGCTGACTCACTGGCACACAATTTCACCTAAGGCACATTTCTGGGAGTGGAGCTGGCTCTTTATCAGATGATTCATAAATCAGGCCTGGTAGCAATTCTGATGAATAGGATCCCTTGCAAAAAACTTGGTAAGAGAACTGACATGGTAAGAGAACTGCAGTGTGAAACAAGGGATGAATGAATTAAACTAATGCTATGTTTCAACTGGTTTTGCATAAACAAAGGAAGGTTAAAAATAGGCTGCTCCTACTTAGTGTTCAACAGGCTGCATATACAAATTATCTCAGACTGAATAAAAATTACATGTGTTAAAACAAAGGTTTATTGAGCATCCTTTGCAACCGTGAAAGGAACATTTTTCACCGTAAATAAGAAGCAAGACTTTACATTTAAACACAAGGGTTTTTGCATTCTAATGCTTAAGGCACACATTCTGCCTCCTTCAAATGACAGGTAACTAACTAGCAGCTATGAGTTAGTTCACAAGCCTGCACACAGACTTCCAGAATCATTCACCAGCTGCACTGGAATCACACATACCAAAAAAAAAAAAATTCACAGTTCTTATAAAAATAAATTCAGTGGCAGTCCCACTGTTGCCGTACCCCCTTAAGAGTAGACACACAGTACAAGGTTAATGGAGAGAGACAGAGTTACCTTTAACTGGAAGCTCCTACACCTTCAAGATCTTGTACATGGACACATGCACCCCGCCCCAAGGGATTACCTCTTTTATACATTTTATTAGTAATTAACATATTGGTATCTAAAGCCAACCCTGGCACTANCACAGTGGAAGAACTGTGAGAGTATACTGAGGAACTAGAAGATTACTAGCTTATGAGAAAGCCACAGTACAAAAAAACAGTAGTCTTAACCTCACTTAACTATCATGTAAAGTTGCTTCTTTTTACTTCAGAAAGTCTGACAATACTATTGAAGCATACAGTGTAACCTCAAACAGGTATGACAGAAATGTAATGCCCCCAATGAAAAGCACATTACTGAAATAGAAGTAACTGCATCATCACACAGACAACTGGTATCATAAAGTCTGGCTCTCAGCTATTCACTGCTCTGCTACTGTGAGTCAGTCTCTATCCAGTTTGAATGAATGACGTGAAATCTGCCTTCTCTAAAGTAACTCTTGAAAGGCTTGAAAAGCACCATGAAACAAGGTATTACTGCACAAGCGTATCACGAACCAATCATGATCTGGCTCTTCCTGCTCATTTCCAGGACATTTTGAAGCATCAAAGCAGAAAAGCATTGTGCAGGACACTGCTAAAGTCTCCCTATAAAGTCAAATGCGTGATCCACGTATAGTGAAACGAAAATGCCAGCCTGAAAGAATCTTAAATATTTGCATTTAATTAAAATGTGCCCACCTGTTCTGTTTATTATTAAAAAGCTGTCAGACTGAGTCCTAACAACTTTTAAGCTGTCTTCTTGGAGACCAGGTATCAGAAGGTGTGATATGGCTGAAGCTTGTACACTATTCTGCTACTTAAAACAATTTCTGAGCATCCGAGAAACTGACTACATGGTCAAATTGCTATAAACCCCTAAATACCTTCTTAAATAAATAAGGTTATAGGCTGGATCATTCCAAACCTAAAGCTGACTCACCACATGACCATGTACATGTTACTTGACCTCTCTGTGCATTTAGTATGCATTTGCAACACTATAATGGCAACTCCTCAGTGACTGAGCCACATCTCATTTTCAGTCCTGAATGAGTAATTGATGTGTGTCCAAACCACAGAAAGCAAGTCAGATCTACGGAGAAATTGCTATACTGTACAGGCTCTATTCATGCTCATCAGATACTTGAAAGAGGAACACTAAAAAGTGGGAACAGGCAACCAGAAATTTAAATTCTATCCCTCAGCAGTAACACTGACAAGGTATCAGTCACTCCAGTCTAGCTCAGAGATGTACTCTGGCATGAGAAGCACCTGCAGAGGCTAATATTTACGCTACATGCACATTTTCATTTATGGTATCTTTCATCCAGTTCTCTTTCTGATCAGAACTGCACATTTGTAAGGACTGCACTCCAGATCTCAAGTCACAGACTTAGAACTGCATTATGTATTAAAAACCTGTAACAAAGATGTGACTGAAAGACAACACAAGTCATTATAAAAGTCACCCTAAGTTCTCTGCAATATTTGCTGCCAAGGATTCCAGTGTCATAACAGTTCAGCTACTCCTGTCTTACAGTGCTGAAGTAAAGGCATAAGCATCCATTCTCTGCTTAACTTAAACTCATGTACTGGAAAACTGAAACAGAAGTGGTTTCCTTGCCATGTAAGCCTCAGGTTATCTCAGAGCTGTAACTGCACAGTGACACACACTGTACTAATCATGATGGTCTTTGCCAGAGCTACACCTATCCTCCTCTCCCACTGCTGCTTCACTTCTGCTTCCCCATTGCTACTGATAATGTTCAAGGCAGCAAAGATACTCAAGTTTTTGTACTTCTTTTCCAGCGTGCTTGTGCTGAGGTGTGAGCTAGACACTTGCAACGATGGTATTTAAATCTTTCACTCTGGTCTAGTAAATGCGTTATGAAATATGCTGCTCAGTTTATGTCAGTATTTAGTTTTCTAAGTAATTTAGTCAACTACAGATAAAAACATAGAAGCTGAGACCCACTACAAACCTAAAACTGCCAAGAAGTACCACCACCACACTAACTTTGAAATGTAATAGAAAATAAAAACTTGAAATTATTTACTCATTTGAAAAGTTTCCAAAACTTTAACATAACTTTAACATCCATTTCCCCTCGTCCTAGCACTCTCCACTAGGGTGAACAGACCAGTCCCTGCCTCTCTACAACCTCCCTTCAGGTAGTTCTANTCTTGTTGCTTTGATCAAGTTACAGTAATTTATCTCTCTAATGCTTATAATTATTTATTTATTGTGTATTAATAATTATTTGTTATTAAGAGTTATTCTTTATTAATTATTATATTTACTCTTTGTTCATCCAATCTTATCAGTCCTCACCTCTTCCACACTGTCAGCTGCCAGTGTGATCTGCCCATTTATCAAACACACACAAACATCTTTCCTACCTCTCTCACCAGTTAAAGCAGTGCTTGGCTTGCGTGTTGTGGCCACTACACACTGACTGTTTCAACTGCTTTGTTGTTGGCTTCAGGTTCTTTCCCTTTTCCCCTCCCTCTGCAGTACCCAGTTTAATGTATCCAGTCACTTACCAACTTCTGCACTTCAATTTCTATCAGCAGCTGGCAGCCTTCAAGCACTCAGTGAGCACAGGCATAGATGGCCAGGCTGTACTGCAATACCCATCACAGGCTTGAATGTGTAAGACTACAACCCTTTCCCTCTTCCTGATTTCTCAGGAATTTCTCACAGCACCTTCTTCATGATGCCAACTAGCAATTGGGCTGAAGACCAAAGAGAAATAGTTGACACATTATAATTAAAAATTTAAGTGTTTAAAAATGAGTCAGAACTGTTATTCTTATACTTGAACATAAACACCAGCTGGCCTAACTCACATACTATCCTCTATCACTCACACTGTCATTCCTCCTAATCTCCTAGGCAAAACACCAGCATTACTGGTATATCAGAAGCACAAAAAACATTTTATTATCTAATAGTAGGCATGTAAGCGCCCTCTTTGGAGCCTCTTTTGCCAGCACTAGACTGCTCTAGATCACTAGAAGTGAGAAATACTCAGAAAATGATGCTTGGACTTCAGTAAAGCATTTGATACCGTTCCTCACAGTTCTCCATACTTCTTCTCACTCCTTTTGTATCATATATGGAGGTGGGGGGAAAGGGGGAAGATGTTTAGGTTTCACAAATGCATGGTGAACAACTTACCATTCCCCTTAAAGCCTGGAACAAACTTACTCACTCCACAAAGGCAAAGTTTCCCTCCTCCAGGGCTTCACTGAGGTGACCGCCTGACTTTCAGCTCTCATATCATAGAAACAGCAATTACAGGTGCTAACTAGGGCAGGACAACCACAAGACAAAGACCTCAAAAGAGCACAATACCCAGCTTCCACCTCAAAGTCAAACACTAAAAAATTTTAATACAGTCAAGCAACATGAGACATCTTAAGAAAACTATTTAACATTTGTTTGGTGTTCTAAGGGGAGAACTATTACTGTTTTAGCTTAAGAACTGGAAATAGGCTAGTAATTGCCTGTAAGTGAACTACACATTACTTGGTGTTATGCTTGACAAGTACCAGAGAGGACTTGAAAACAAGTAAAAACATCGAGGGAAAAGGAAATTAAGAGAAATTTTTAGTTTTTGGAGAGATGCTCAAGTATTCAAAGATTTTCTACTAATTCATTTTTAAAATGAATGAGCTAGAATTACTTGCCAGTAAAAAAAAAAACCAACAAACAAACAAAAAAACCCCACAAAACCCAAACAGGTTTCATTCATGCCACGGCATCTCTACACACTGCCTTTTTCAGCCTTTGAAATGCTGCTAGGTTCTTTATGTTGGTTTAAAGTATGCAGCCACTTACAACTAAGACCTTGGTCAACTAAGTTATTGCAGTTACAGTTTCACAAAGTTTCACAAACTTTAACACAAGTAGTAGTTCCACAATTAACAACAAACTAAAACACTAATAGAACTGGATGCTACTTAGTACCAGTGGAAGCTCTCCCTACCAGCTACACAATGTAAACCTAAAAAAACCTCACCAAATCTCTCAAAAAGTGGCCTTTTAAGTAGGGCGGATTCAAAGAATTTTACAATACTGGAATTAGGGAAATAGTTAAAATAACACAAGTCTGTTCAGACTACCTTTTTCCATTTTAAAAAGAACAGTAGTACAGTTAAAGTTTATATTCTCCTCGGAAGGCTGTGCTGCTCAAAGCCACAACAGCAACTCATTAGGTGTTAGAAGCTCAAGGGAAATTCAGGCAGGCTAGACAAGCAATGAACACCTTGAGCATTTTTTCTGCATAAAATAAAATATTCCGACATCATCCAAGGTAAATAAGAAAAAATACAGAGAAGCATAAACCAAGAGCAAATCCACGTTTTGTTTTTCATTCAGTTTTTCTCCTAACAGCTAGCACGATCTCACAACACACTACGGAAGTCCTACATAACAGAAAGTGGTCAGAAGTTGATTCCAGGAACTGTGGCAAGGCTTTCATCAAAGTTAAAGCAAAAGCGCAGCGCCAGGCTGGATTCATGCGCTCCAGGCACCGTGTTATGCCGGGATGGAGGTCACCCCTCATCGAGGCAGTCATCCCCGAAAGCCACCCACCAGGCACCCACATTTTCCTGAAATCCCTCGCCGACGCAGAGGATGCTCGGCGCAGGCAGGGCTGCTCCTCCGGCCCTGGTGGGACTAAGCCATGGTGCCTGCCTGCTCCGGGGCACCGCCGGGCCGCCCGCTCCCCCTACCACTGTCCCCGGAGGAAGGAGGGATAGGCCGGTGCCGTCATCATGGTCCTCTCACCCCTCCGTCGCGGCCCGCTGCTTCCCGCCCGCGCGGAGTTGGTCTAGCGGCAAGAGCTCCACCGCTCGCTCGCCCGCCCGGTGCGGCTACGGCAAGGCGGCTCGACCCCGTCAGAGCGCGCAGGAGGAGTGTCCCGGCCGCTCCGGCCCCACTCACCTGCACGACGCAAAGCCCCTCCTGGCATCCCCCGCGGGGGGCATCAGCTGGGGCACGGGCAGCCAGGAGAAGCCGGGTCTCAGCCACGCCACCGCCAGAGAGACTGTCACCGGAGGCCGCTGAGGCTCCGCTGCGCGACGTCACTTCCTCCCTCGGCCGGCGGAGCAGCGGAGCAGCCGAGCAACGCGCAGAGCGACCGCCGCAATCGCCGGCGCCACCACGCGGCACAGAGCGGCGCCGGAGGGCGGTGCTAGGAGCGGGCCGGCTCCGCTTCCTCCCTCCCCGCCCTTTTGCCCCACCTTTTTAGCGGCGCTTACCGCTTTCAGGTGTACACTGCGTGTCAGCAGCACAACGGCACCCCGCCTACAGACGCGGGAGAGCTCCTTCGGCGCCCGTCCTGGCAGCCCTACGCCTGGTGGGGCGACCGAGGTGTAAGAGGCTGAGACCGAGTGAGGGGTATGGCGGCAGGCAGCCACCGCCAGAGGTGTTGGAGCCAGCAGGTGCTATGCACCTCGTTTGGAGTAACTGTGTTCAGCTCTGGAGTTTTCAACACAGGAGAGACGCGGACCTATTGGAGTGGGTCCAGAGGAAGCGACAAAAACAATTGGAGGGATGAAATACCTCTCTGCTATGAGTGTCTACATTTAGCCCATATCCAGGCCATAGCAGTTGCTTTATTACCCAGTGACCCCTCCTCAGCAGGGAATGGGGATCAGAAAAGGGAGAAGAGGCCTGAGGGTTCAGATGGAAATTGACTTAATGAAACAGACAGATTAATTACAATGCCAATATAAAATACGCAAAGATATAAGCAGCTCAGCAGATGTACAGTGGGCACAACAAATGGGAATACAGTCATCAGGAGAAGGAGAAGTTGGAGCTGGGGAAGGAGGATCTAGCTGGCTGCCAGTCACCAGTGGTGTCCCTCAGGGCTCAGTTTTGGGGCCAGTCTTGTTTGGCATCTTTATTGATGACCTGGACATGGGCATTGAGAGCACCCTCAGTAAGTTTGCAGATGACACCAAATTGTGTGGGAGTGTTGATNAATGACAGAACCAGAGGGAATGGTTTGAAATTGAGACAGGGTGGGGTTAGACTGGATATTAGGAAGAAATTCTTTACAGAAAGAGTGGTGAGGCACTGGAACAGCCTTCCCAGGGAGGTGGTTGAGTCACCATCCCTGGAGGTGTTTAAGAAACATGTAGATGTGGTGCTCCAGGACATGCTCTAGTGAGGGCAGGGGTTGTGTGGTTTGTTTTTGTTTGGTTGTTTTTTGGGTTTTTTCTGGTTGGACTCAGTGATCTGAGAGGTCATTTCCAGCCATGAATGTTCTGTGATTCTGTGATCTCAAGCAGGAGTCTCTGCTCTCCTCAGCAAACTTCGTCTTTTATAATCAGCATGACGTTTATGATTTTGGTATACACCTGTAGTCAACTTGGGTCACCTGCCATGGCTCATTCCAAGCTCCTAATGGTCTGAAGCCCATGGCTGGCCTAAGATTTTGTCCCAGGAAACCAAGGACAAAGAGGATAGACTGAAGGCTGAGGTTGTTCAGCTTGGAGAAGATAAGGCTTCAGGGACACTTATTGAAGCCTTTCGGTAATAAAGGTGGAGACAGACATTTTTATGCTAGAGCTGGCAAAACAGTGGCACATGTTGCCCAGGGAGGTAGGAGAAGCCCTATCTCTGAAAGCATTCCAGATCTGTTTGGACAGGGCTCTTAGCAACCTGATCTAGTTGAAGATGTCCCTGCTCACTGCAGGGTGGTTGGACTAGATGATCTGTAGTGATCCTTACAACCTGAAGTATTGTACAATCCTGTGATAAAGCTGAGGTAAATCAGCCAGGACAGAGACCTGCCTGCAGGCTAACAGTGCACTGCTTGCTTTGGTTTTCCAGCAGCGAAGCAGAAGCGTGCAAACCAAGCATCGTGGTTGGAGTCAACTCACAGGGGGAAAGAGCAGAGGAGGAAGCAGAAGGAAACCAGGAAACAAAAAGAAAGAAATGTCTTCCCATGGCACAGAGGCCGTATGACAAGGAGGGCTGAGGTCAGGAGAGATGCAGGTGAAGGCAGCAGGAGCCCAGCACAGCAAAAACCTCTCTCCAGTCTCTCAGCTAGTGATCATTGTTGCTGCAGTGCTGCTCCCAGTGATCCTGCCTTCATGCTCCCTGAGATTAGAGACCTGGGGGCTGGGTGAGAGAAGTGTGGTGTGCAATTAGCATGACATTATAATGCATACATTAAACATTGTTGTGATGTTTCTTAATCAGAATATTTAGCTTTGCATCCCCAGGGTATATATGCTGCACAACTGCACAACACATTGTAGGTGGTGCTTTGCAATTTGTAACCATGTGGCAACAGTCATTTCAGCACAGTCCTTAAATCCTGACCAGGACCTACAAACACCTGGGAAATTTAACTGTTAAACCACGTATGATGGTATAGCAGAGCCACCCATGGAGGATTCTGGTCCCCCGCAGCCACTGGCTGTGGTACAGAATCAATTACAGGATTAATAGTATGGAAAAGTGTGTATGCATCTACTCCAGCACCCAAATCATATATGTAGACTTCGGAAACAGAGAGAGACACCATGTACTACCTCAGAAGAAGTTATCATATTGAGGAGAAAAAAGAGTAAGAAAAGAGATTCGGGTTGAAGTAGAGCTACGTGTTCAGGAATCAATGACAACAGTACTCAACAAGGTATTTCTCACCAAACATGCAAAAAGCTTTCTTTGCAAGAGCACCAACCTTGTCTGTGTATCCAGTATCTATGGCGTCAGCACGAAAGGGAACAAACAGGAGCAGGGAGGCAATCATGCCCCTTTACTCAGCTTTGGGAAGGCCTCACCTTGAGTACTGTGTCCAGTTTTGGGCCCCTCACTACAAGAGGGACATTGAGGTGCTGGAGAGAGTACAGAGGCAGGCTACCAAGCTGGTAAAGGGCTTAGAGCATAAGCCTTCTGAGGAAAGACTGAGGGATCTGGGCCTGTTTAGCCTGAAAAAGGGAAGGTTGAGGGGAGACCTCATTGCTCTCTAGAACTACCTGAAGGGAGGTTGTAGAGAGGCAGGGACTGGTCTGTTCTCCCTGGTGGAGAGTGACAGGACAAGGGGAAATGGATGGAAATTGTGCCAGGGGAGGTTCAGGCTAGACATTAGGAGGAATTTCTTTACTGCAAGGGTTGTCAGCCATTGGAACAGGCTGCCCAGGGAGGTGGTTGAGTCACGGTCCCTGGAGGTGTTTAAGAGACAGGTAGATGTTGTGTTGGGGGGCATCATTTAGTAAGTTGATAGGGCTGGGAGAAAGGCTGGACTTGATGATCTCCAAGGTCTTTTCCAGCTTTAACTGTTCTATGATTCTATAAGCAGGGTGCTAACAAAAACATACTTAAGAAAAGTAAAAACATTCTCTGCCTGAGGCTACTGAGGGCTTTAATCCAGAGCCTGCTCTGATTTCCTACATTGCTCTAGCCATGCCCTGCCACCTGCTAAAATCAGCCTCTGCAATCCCATTGATTACTTCTGGGAAAATAACCCAGAATCTGTATTTTACAGGGAAGGATGTGCTTTGGAGGCACAACTCCTGAAAGACACTCGGAGGACAGCATGCTGTTGCACAGGCATTAGGACAAGGCAACAAGGAACAGGCAATGCAGTCTTGGACAGCACACAGAAAAGCATGACACAGCTGATGGCAGTGCATGTGCCTCACATTTGCAAGAAGAGTGATAAATGGAAAGGAGTTCAAAGAGTCACAACTGAAGGAATCAGCAGGCTGAAGGCATTGCAAAACAAAAAGAGAAATTCTGTCATACCTACAGAGGAATTAGTAAACCAAGCATAGGAACATTAGTGATCTGTAAATATTTGAATCAAATAAGTGGCACAAACGGAGAAGACTGGTGATACATTAATGATTTGAATGGTATGAAATTAAGGAAGGGCATGTTTAAGCTAAGAATTAGAGTGGAAAGCTTTTGGATGGAGAACCATAAACTAGAAAGTTATCTCCCTAAGGAAAGCGGTGAAAGCTTTATTGCTTGAGATTTTGAATGTCAGATTAGGAGAAATACCAGGGGACTCATTCTGAATTTTAAGGGAGATGGGCTGAAAGATTAGGGAGGGAGGCGGAAAGCAGGAAGCAGTGCTGGGTCCAGAAATTTAAGGAGTACAGTCCAGAGCCTCTTCCAGGATCCTCTGATTCCGTTTTATCATTCTTCAATCAGCTCTGCCAAAAGTGAAATGATTGCAACATTAGTTACCTCCACAAGGAAATGATAAGAACTCCACAACAAAGAAATGTGCTTGAGAAATGGGAGCCTCAGTGGGACATCTCTAGAAAGGATCACGAGTGATGAAGGCAGCAGGGCCCAGCAGTGCACTGCAGCCCTGCACCCAAGCTTCCAGGGGACTGTCACCGCTACTGCCACCTCCCCTTCGTGTTGAAGAATTAATAAACCCAAGTCTGGTTTGCTTGAAGGAGTGAGCACCCTAAGAGCAGAGTGCTCCTCAGTTGAGGTGGACCCCATATTTATTGTCTCCAAATACCTTATTTATATGAGTATTTTGTCTAGTTACATCCAACTGACCTTCAGAATGGCTTATTGAGATTAGGTTGTAGTTTTGAAGTTGTTGGCTATATTTTTTACCAGAGATTACATAGTTCAGGAAGGTTGGTGTGATGTAAAACGACTTCAAGGCAGATGGAAGCAGTGCTATATCCTGCCAGAAAGGTGGTGCCTAGTGAAGAGAGAAGGAACCATAAGTTTTACTTTAAACACACACTTACTGATAAAGCCTCTACTTACTCATTTGTGGGGTTTTTCAATCACAGAATCACAGAAAGGCCCAGGTTGGAAGGGACATTAGAGAACATCTAGTTCCAACTCCCCTGCCAGGGGCAGGGATGCCAATCACTAGACGAGATTGCCCAGGGCCATATCCAGCCTGGCCTTGAACACTGCCAGGGATGAGACATCCACAACCTCTCTCAGCAACCTGTTCCAGTGCCTAACCACTCTCTGGGTAAACAATCTCCTTCTAATTTCTAGTCTAAATTTCACTTCCTTCTGCTTGTAACCATTCCCCCCTTGTCATATTTCAATCTGACCAGCTATAAAGTCTCTCCCCTTCTTTCTCGTAATCCCCCTTTAGGTACTGAAAGACTGCTTTAAGGTCCCCTTGAAGCCTTCTCTTTTCCAGGCTGAACAACCCCAATTCCATCAGCCTGTCCTCATAGCAGAGGTACTCTAATCCTTTAATCATCTTTGTGGACCTCGTCTGGACCTGCTCAAACAGGTCCACATCTTTTTTATGCTGAGGAGCCCAGAACTGGATGCAGTACTCCAGATAGGGTCTCACAAGGGCAGAGCAGAGAGACAGAATTACCTCCCTAGACCTGCTGCTCATGCCTCTCCTGATGCAGCCGGATTTCTGAGCTGCAAGTATACCTTGCTGGCTCATATCCAGCTTTCCATCTGTCATGACCCCTAAGTCCTTCTCTGCATGGCTGCTTTCAATATGTTCCTCACCCAGTCTGTACTGGTATCTAGGATTGCCCCTACCCAGATGCAGGACCTTACAGTTGGACTTATTAAGCTTCATTTTACTCTCATGGGCCCACTCCTCGTGTTTATCCAGATCGCTCTGCTTGGCATCCCGCCCTTCTGGCATATCAACCACACCACTCATGTTCGTGTCATCTGAAGACTTGCTGAGGGTGCACTCAGCAAGTGAAGGCATTGAAGAGCACCGGTCCCAAGACAGAGCCCTAAGGGACACCACTTATCACTGGTCTCCACCTAGACAAAAAGCCATTGACCACTTCTTTTGCAGAAGTATTTATGAATTGGAGAAGCAGAAATCCTTCCAGCCAGGTACTGATTTTTTAAAAAAAATGTTTCACATAAAAAATGTTTCTAAACCTGCCTTAAGTTACTAGCAGCAATTGCATAGTCATACTAACTGAAGGATTTCCTGTAGCACCCGAGCCCTTGTGGATGAGGATTACTATTGTTTCACTGCTGAATGTGTAATTTAAAAATCCACAGAATAGCTCAGAAATACAAGACCTATTCAGTAGTAGATGCAATTAAAAAAAAATCTTAAGTACACTCACAGTTTGACACATTTTTTTTGCTTATTAGTACACAAAACAGAACTGAGTAACAACAGAATATTTGGAGTGTTTTACCGAGATTGTACAAACTGCAACGAACTTCCTTTCAAAAAATATACTGAAAATATTTTAATATTTTTAAGTTGTATTTCATTACAAAGTCACATTCTAATATTCTATATCTACTTGAAGATCAAGATAAATGAAAAAAAAAGAATACTTTCAGTGAAAGGAAGATTAAAAAGCAACAACAAAATGTTTGCAACAAGTAGTGTATTTCTATAGTACTAGCCAAAACACATAGCCACAAGAAATTTCATCCACATCTTGTGATTCAATGTGCTTTCAGTAAATACACACATATTTCATCTCAGTAGCCTTAAATCTGCCTCATGTATTTTGCATTTT
The DNA here is from genome assembly GCA_013396975.1 of Bucco capensis. Lineage (NCBI taxonomy): Eukaryota > Metazoa > Chordata > Aves > Piciformes > Bucconidae > Bucco > Bucco capensis. Next base: position 20,899 of record VWZO01014499.1, read on the forward strand.
TTTTAGCATTTTAATTTAATTATTCTGGTAGTAGTACCTAAACACTTTCTTTTAAATAAATTGCTATCACTTAGCTAATTTGGGATGAATTATAATATCTTTTCCGGAAGCAATTCTTATCAGGCCAAATACAAAATAATAACAATATGTTACTTTGTGGTAAAACGTATACAAATTTATACTTGAGCTTGACCATTGGTTTTCTAGTGTATGATTTTAATCTGAGGTCTTCATTCTTCTGGGGTTTTGGTTTGTTTTTTTTTTCTTCTGGTGGAATTTTGATCCTCACATTTTCCAGGAGGAATTTATCACATGGTAATAAATCATGCATATCTTTTGCACTTTGTCCATAAACCAAGAGGCCTGCAAGCTCCACCTGGCTCCAGCCTCAGACCATGAGCAGCTGCCCTGGAGCTGTGGGAGCCCCACACAAAGCTCCCAGTGAGCACAATTACTCTCAACTTGAAGGTGTTAATAGACAGGTGTCTCCAGAAATCAGGCTTGGAGTTCAGACCAGAGCAGTTGATGCAAGTTGAAATGAGGCTGGAACAGCAAAGCACCTGCAGGCATTTGTGTCATTCTCATTTGGGTGATTTCATAATACACAACAGCCAATTCACAAGGGGTCCAGCTGGCAGCATCCTCCCAGGTTGCCATTGCTCTTTACCACCCACTGTGACCTCCATGGAAACACTCAACAGCTGTCAAGGCAGAAGGTGAAACCTAAAATCAAACATTTTCTCAGCCAGCCACTCAGGCTGGAGTACTGGTATCTCATCAGACCTTTGTGAGGTGTTCCCTGTGCCAGCATCCCATCCCCACACTGGAAAAGCTGGACCACCCCAAAACACCAAGGGTGAGAAAGGACATCTCCACTTGCCTTTCAAGGCACTCTGCCTATTCAAACACAACTGCAGAGCTTAGAAATCTTACTGACAGTCCACTGGCTGCATAGATCTCATTTCTTTGACTTCCCACATTTCCATCAAAAGCTGAACTGTTGGACCCAGCAACTGGCCACTGATTTATGCTGCATGGGCTGCAGATGGCTCAGTTGTGGCACACAGCACACATGCAGCTGCTGGGTACTTTTTCTCTTTGTGTTTTGAATGCTAGGAAGCAACACGTGGCTGTCTTTACACAGTTCTTGAGTCAGAGTCTGGCCCTGTCACTGCCTCTATTCAGGCTCTTTGCCAGTGAATGGGACATACAGCACATGCTGTGAAACAGTAGCAGCTGGGGAGCAGTGCAGCTGCCCTGTGGGTGCAGGGGACAAACACCCTCCAAATGACACAACAGGCTCCCAGGCCTTCAGTTACAGTTACATGTGCATGATAGAAAGCCTTCATCTAACATGAGCTGATGATTAAGTCTCAAGGGTCTCATCGAAAAGCAGGGCTGGAAGCATCCTCAAGCCCTCATCTAATCCATCTTTCCATCCCAAAGCATGATCAACACTCCCTTGCATTATAAACACTTAAGCAAAGCACTCTGATCTGCTCTTAAAAGCTTCCAGTGATTAAGATTCTTTAATTGACAGGCCATGACCTCCAATGCCTTACTTGTTAAACGCTTTCCTGTTAAATCATTCTCCAGTGCCTACCCAGCTATGGTCTGATGCCTTTCAAGACTCTGACTGCTTCCTGCTTCCACAACTTCTTTCAGCAATTTATTTTGGTGAGCTCTAGCTGTACCCACAGTCATCCCTGCACGATTTTGCCTGCTCCATATCTCATCTCAGTTACCCTGAGGTAATTTCCCCTTAGCCAGTTTAGCCCACATGTAAAAAAGATGGTCTGTCCACTCACTTTTGCCACCTTGATTTCTAGCCCAGAAGGAATTGAAGATAAATAGCCATGAAACTAAGGCAACTAATCCTTCCTAATATCCTGATTTAGAAATCTAACAGTAAACAGCAACTCCCTCCGGTATATGGAAGATAGAATCATAGAATGGCCAGGTTGGAAGGGACCCTAAAGATCACCTAGTTCCAACCTCCCCACACTGAGCAGGGATGCCAATCACTAGACCAGGTCACTCAGGGCCACATCCAGCCTGGCCTTGAACACTGCCAGGGATGGAGCATCCACAACCTCTCTGGGCAACCTGTTCCAGTGCCTAACCACTCTCTGGGTAAAGAACTTCCTTCTAATCTCCAATCTAAATTTCCCCTCCTTCAGCTTNGCTTTTCACCCAGTCTATACTCATATCTAGGGTTACTCCTACCCAAATGTAGGACCTTGCATTTTGACTTATTAAACTTCATTTTATTCTCATGGGCCCACTCTTCAAGTTTGTCCAGATCCCTCTGGATGGCATCCCGCCCTTCTGGCTTATCAACCACACCACTCAGCTTCGTGTCACCTGCAAACTTGCTGAGGGTGCATTTGATACCTATGTCCAGGTTGTTAATGAAGATGTTGAAGAGCACAGGTCCCAAGACAGAGCCCTGAGGGACCCCACTCATCACTGCTCTCCACCTGGACAAGGAGCCATTGACCACAATGAGGCTGAAGCTTCCCACGAGCAGTGGATCTCTGAATATCCTTCAATTCTTCCCCATCATGATGAAACAAACAAGGACACAAGGTGAGAATGCTGTAGCACTCTACCAACAGCACTGTCATTCTGAGCTTGCAGCTTCTTAGAAACCAGAGCTACATCCTAAGCATGACATAGATCTCATGTCCCTCTTGCTTCAAGGGAAGACATGAAGCAATAGAAAGCATCTCTCTTCCAGCAGATCAAAGACATCTATTTCTTCAGTGAAGTAACAGCTCCTGGGGACAGGCACACTGTGCTAAATCACTGCTATAACCCTTTGCAACTCCAATTGTATATAGATGTAGCTACAAATTGCTACCAAGAATCACTGCTATTTGTCTGGACGTTGCCCAGTATAAATGGGATCTAGTTTATGCTTGATGTCCTTAGGTGCTGCCACTATTTCTAGACTTTGCTTTTTCCCCATCCACAGGTAAAATGACGCGTCCCAAGCCTGACCTGACAAGAGAAAACAAAACAAGGGAGCAAAACCATTAATCTAGTAGATGTAGAGTCTGTCATCACCATACCTGCATCACCAGAGAGGCCAGGAAAAATCATAATCCAGATCCTGGACAGGGAAAAAGAAGAAAACTAGACTCCCTGATCAGTTCAATTGTGATAATGGCCACCCAAATCGTTTCAGGGACATCACATGGTAAACGTGCCACATGGAGGCCAGCTGCCAGTGTGTATCACTAATGGAAAAGGAACTGACAAGAAAACAGTGAGTCTGGGAGTTATTTAATGAAAAGTAGGTAATGTTTACAAATGCAAGGCTACATGACCTACTAGTGACTTTCCAGTACTTAAAGGGAACTTACAAGAAGGCTGGAGAGGGCCTGTTTGCAAAGGCCTGGAATGAAAGGACAAGGGGCAATGGTTTTAAACTGGAGAGGAGGAGATTTAAATTGGACATTAGGAAGAAGTTCCTCAGCACAAGGGTGGTGGAACACTGGAACAGGTTGCCCAGGGAGGTGGTTGAGGCCCCATCCCTGGAGGCATTCAAGGCGAGGCTTGACAGGGCTCTGGGCAACCTGATCTAGTTGGGGATGTCCCTGCCCAGTGCAGGGGGGTTGGACTAGATGACCTCCAGAGGTCCCTTCCAACCCTAACCATTCTATGATTCTATGAACACCTAAAAATGAGCGCGCCTGCTGAAAGGTCACAAGTGTGCCATCCAACAGCAAGAAGAGAAAGGCAAAAAGCTGCAGAAGTGCAGGAAGAATTCCAAATTTTTTCCAAGACTTCAAAAATTTTCACTAGTCCAAATAGACAATAGAAGGGAAATCTTCTCCCAGCAGGCCACTTCAGGTGAACCGGAGTTTCCTGGGCTATAGCAACTCATGAGTCAGCTTATCAACCTCCTTTGAGATCTCTTCATCCAAGGCTTCCTAGCAGAAGAGAAAACCAAGAAGAATCAGTGACCATGAAACAGTTTTCTTACATTTTTGTTGGACAAAGGTATCTATGATAATCAAACCTTGGGTTATTATTGGCACTGATTAACCTAAATATTGAATCAGGTGGTCTCAGTAAGCACAAACAACAGTAGGCTTTACAGACTACACAGAAATTCCCAAATGAAGGGCTCGAGCATCTCAGTTGCCTTCATGCCATGTCCCAGTTTTTTATTAGGTACCTCTAAGCTGAACAGGCACACTCCAGAGGTGAATATTTTGACCTGAAAAAAGCCTGTGCCTGACAACTGTCTTACCAACCTGAGCAGTCCCATCTTAAAACGTACAAAATACTCTCAATACTTGTGATTCTCTGATCACAGCTTTAAGGCTTATCACTGGATAAGTTGTGCTTTATCTATGAGCAAGCAGACAGCAGCCCGGAGAAACAAAGGCAGGTTTTATGTTCAAATCTGGTCCAGCTCACTTGGGAAAGCTGTATATTAACTTCCCAAACAGGTTTACATGAATGTTTCCCAACCACTACACCTGAAGTTCACACAAACATGGATGAAGTGTGCATTACATTTTATAGGGGAAGGTCCCCGTTACAGTCTACTAGGCAGCTGTTAAATAAAATACGAGCACCAGAGCTCTTAGATTTAAGAAGCAGCAAGAAGGTTTTAAGACCAAGAAGCTGAAGCATAGCTGTAGGTACAGACATTCTGACAGGTGAAGCAGACAAAATCCAGAGGAATGTCGATACCCAATCCCCACCAAAACTACTATGCCCAGCTACCTTTGTAGTTGATGTATCATTCCTCCACCAGTTCCTCTTACCTGTATGCATGGTTTCTGCCTTACCAGAGCCAAATTTCCCTCTAGAGATCATTAAGACTACAATTTAAGGAACATCATTTTAGAATAACAGCAATCATTTAAATCTGTGAAAGATATCGAACTCTTACCAGTTCTCGTTTCATTTCTTCAATCTTCACTTGTGCAAGGGAAGGACTCTAATGAGAGAAAATGGCATAAAAAAAAAATCACAAACCCGTCTTTCACTGGAAACAGAGTCCCTGCACCATTCCAAGAGTCTAATGATGTGCTGCAGGGGAATTTAGGAATAATGAAGCTATTTTGTATGCACCCTTCACAAGTAAGAGGTACTGACATTCAAAGCCTAGTATCAGTTTGGTTTGGGCAGTAACACTTTTCAGAAGTCTGGTATGGCCTAAAGTATGGTATGCCCCCCCCCCCCATTTTTAGCTATTTTCCAAACCTACCAATCAAGGAATTGGATTTCAAACATAACTGAGTATGAATTTTCCAAAGCACAGTAAGCCTGCAAGGTAAACCTTCCTCTTCTGTCTGCACTAGAAGGAAGGCATCAGTCGTCTCCTTGTCTCCACCTTCAAAAAAATTGGAAGGAGAGGGGAACTGGAGAACTTAATCCAATTTGAATGTCCTGTTTCACTTGAAGAAAGGAGGCAGCTGCTTCTTCAAGTAAGATGGAGTTATAACAGAAGCAGTCTCATCTTGTCCCTTCATCTTTCTCTTCTAGGAGCAAGACAGCAGTAGCTGCATGGAGATGTGCTGAGAAGCAGGAGCTTGATGGAGGGGCTAAGGAGATGGAGAGACAACTGTGGCCCAGCAAACAAGTCCCTAGCTCATAACACAAGAGATATGAGTTTGTGTGAGTTTGGACAAGTCTCTGTTTCTCTGGACCTTTACGCAACATTTATAAGGACTGGAATAAACCTTTTTCTCAATTTATGAAGAGGTCTGAATTTAGCTCTACTAAAGCCTATATAGTACTCAGATGAGGAAGTAACAGGGCCCATACCAAGTAATAAATACAAAACTGTAAACCAGACAGTTACAGTTGTATTTAATAAAACCAAAACCCATTCAGCTATTCACACTCCAGTTTTTGTACTTCTCCCCTGAATGACACAGAGAAAAGTCATTAATAGTTATCTGTAAAAGCAATGGCAATCTTTCAGAGCATAGTGGAAATACTTAGGTTTAGTAGTCCCAAATATCAGAGGTGGTGATGTACAAATGTCACACAAAGCCAAGGCCTACTGTTTCATGGACTAAAGCCTTGTTTACCCATGATTTCTTTAAGCCACTACAAAGCTGTTCATGAACTTACGCTTAACTGAAACAGTCTTTTGTAACAAGTGTTCTAATTATAAAAGACACTCAGCACATCACCCTGATAGTAGCTGCTGGTACAAAGACCAATAAAGACAATAGCCAAAATATAAAATGGATAAAAGATATACAGACAGCTGCTTTCAGACCTGTAATGTAGGCACCTAAATGAGAAACCTTTGTTTTTAGGGCTGAGTATCTAGCACCCTCAAGAGAAATCAGAGAAAATGATGGAGCAGCCAGTACACACAGATGTTAGAGTACTCGTTTAAGGGACAACACCTATATTTGGCCATTTCTTCATAATCGTTAAAATCTTGCTCAAAACTCCAGCCTCTGCACAACGTCCTAAGTCCACCATATTGACAGCCTGAACATATGTATAGCTACTATACTGGTGAATCTCAAACCAGTTTTTATACCAAGAAATCATATTTTCTTCCACATTTCCTTGTCTAACTTCTAGCTAATGTATCTTGACACTGAGCTCAGCCAATAAATCTGTGCATTTTCTTAGAACGGTGTTTACCTGGTAAGCATACTTAATTTCTTGGCTTTGATTTATTAAAGATTGATCTGTTAATTTATCTATGTATCTGCCTTCTGTTCACTTCAGTGAAGTCTTCTGTTTACGCTGTCAATAGACCTCTAGGACACCTACCCATCTACTGAAACCATCACAACAATATATTTTATAAACTGAAGTCCGTTAAGGTTAATCTGATGGAAAATACAAAAGAATAGCAGAAAAAAAACATTTACAGCAGGTAAATCTAGGTAGAACTCCAGTTGCTTCTTCAGAGGCACAATGTCTTTCCGCAGTTTCACTAGTTCCTGTGAAGAAAGCAAGACAGATTATACTCTATAATCTTACCTGTAGATGTGATGTAAATAAGCAAAATAGATTCACAATTATCTATAACATTTCAGAGTTCACAGGTGCTGGCAAGAGCTTTCAAGACCCATCTCAAAACCCACAGAAAACTGAAGGTTTGCTATTCATTCAGTTATCAGTCAAACAGAGTTAAGATTTTACAGAGATATCTATTAATTTTTATTTGTTCTTAAGACACCTTCAGATACTTTTCTTACAAAATAAACACCTTGTCTCACCTCCCTGCAGTAAGAGAGGATTTTAAATGAGACTCCAGAGGAATTCCACTGTAGGCCAAAGAGAGAACCAAGCCCCAAGGGAGGGGATACATCCTCATGCCTATGACTTCTGTGTGAAAACAGTTTTACATATAGCTGCAAAAAGATTCCCCTTAAACTTGCACTGCTTTGGTTATTCTGAATACAATGGTAAAAAATTCTCTTTGGGGCCGCTGAATATTGAGCACCTTCTGCAAACCAACTGTTTTCAAGCAATCAACTTGAAGTAAAAAGAATGCCCTCCAAAAATAGTCATTTGTGCTGCCCAATTCACCAAGTTTTTGACAAAGCAGATGCAAAAATGTCATAGAATCAAACCTGCTCTTATCCTCAGGTTCTAGAAGACGACAGATCTAGAAAATTGCCTATGAGCTTTTATACATAAAATTCCAACAAATTCTTTTTGTTTGGTACTGGTTCTGAAACACTGTGCAATGTAAACATTGCCACCCAGTGCTGGTTCATGAGAACGACAATATAAAAATCAGAAAACCTATTTTCATTGTTCAGCTTAACCTGCAAGAAAAGCTAGCAAAGAAATGGGGAAAAAGACTAAGTTCTCACTACAGTAATAGCAAATAATATTAAAAGGGACTTGGTGGTCCTGGTCGATAGCAGATTGAACATGAGTGAGCAGTGTGCTCTGGCAGCCAGGAGGGCCAACTGTATCCTGGGGTCCACTAACAACAGCACTGCCAGTCAATGGAGGCTGATTGCTCTACTTCACACTGGTGCAGTTGCATCTCAAATATTGTGTGCAGTTTTGGGAACCACAGTATAACAAAGATATCAAGACATCATAGAGTGTCTAGAGGAGGGCTATGAGGATGGTGAAGGGTCTAGAAGAGAAGCCTTATGAGGAGCAGCTGAGGTCACTTTGTTTGTTTAGTATGGAGAAGAGGAGACTGAGGGGAGACCTCATTGCCGTCTTCAACATCCTCACGAGTGGAAGTAGAGGGGAAGGCACTGACCTCTTCACTCTCGTGGACTGTGACAGGACTAGAGAAAATGGTATGAAGTTGAGTCAGGGAAGGTTTATGTTAGATATCAGGAAAAGATTTTCACCTCGAGGGTGGTCAGGCTGTAGAACAGCCTCCCTAGGGAAGTGGTCATGGAACCACAAGCCTGAGAGAATTCAAGCAGTATTTGGACAGTGCTCTCAGGCACATGGTGTGATGCTTGGGGCGTCCTGCACAGCACCAGGAGTTGGACTTGATGATCCTTTTGAGTCCCTTCCAACTCAGAATATTCTGTGATTCTGTAAAATGCGGTGAGTGCAGAAAACACATACGTATTACGTGTCTACAAATGCTTCAGCACAAACTGGAGAATCTATAGCTAGTAACTCAAGAAATCTGCTTTTTCCTCTAACAAGTTATCCTACTGGTCTTACAATCCAGCTAAAAAATAATATATTTACAGACAAGAAAACAAGCACACAGTGGTTCAGAATTCAGGCTTCACTTGACCTCTGCCCCTTGAAGTGTTTGAAAGCAGGTTTATTTCACACAAACTAGAATTATCAGGGTCATTCTATCCAGTAATTGCAATACACAGGTAACAATGGATATAGTCTGCAGAACATCCACTCTGTTTATAACATCGATCACAAGGAATGAAGGTAGATCAGAGGCTGCCAATTTTCTTCTGGTGGCAGGGAATTTATTCCATGGGAATTCTCTAGTAGACTATATTCCCAATTACAGGTAGAGTCAGAAAGAGATGGAAAACCAAAAGGCAACAGAAGTTAAGAGCCCAATTATTCCCCTCAATCCATTCTGAAGGAAAGCTTTCTCCCAAGTCCAAAAATAAACGTACATCTTACCCTGAAGAAAAGGTACCCATTGATGCTTCTCAGTTTTTAGGAGAGACAAACCTGTCCAAAATATTCATTTGTTCTTCTCTTTACCATTGATATCTGTTCAGGTAACCAAACAGCAAACTACATTTCCTGAAAATATCTAAGAAACAAACCTGGTCAGTGCCACTGTAGAAACATCTACCTTGTACCAAAAGACCTACCTTAGACAGGCTCATGAGAGAGTCGTGGGTCAGCGATTGGTCCAACCCCCTGGCAGTAAGCTGCGCCTACAAACAGGAAAGAGTTTGTTCATAACTGACCACAAAATATAGCAGTGAGGACAAAGATTTTACCATTTCCTTGGGTTTTTATCTAAACAGGCAAACGGGAACACAACTTGTCAACAAAAGGAAAGTATGCTACTTGAACCACAGCTGTAACTGGTATAAAAATCAGTTGCTGCTAAAATTTATATAAAGAATAACAAGTCTTTCCAGATTATGCCACATAGTTTCTATTCTACTGGGAGAAGAGCACATGGCAAGGCTAAGAAAAGGCTTCTCAGTAAAATGTCATCAACTCTAATACATTTTCCATCTCATATTTGTTAAGGTATCGGACAGCATTCAAGTGTTAAATAAAGCATTCACATCTCCTTCATCAACCAGGACATGCAGGAAAGGTGAAAGAGGAAAAACAGTACAACTTCTGCCTTATGTGTTTAATCATTCATTAATTTAAAAAAAAAAAAAAGCTATATTCCAAATTTTGACACATAACCTACCTCAGTGAATCAGCTGCTCTACTGGTAGCTGTCTATATACTCTTGTATGACAGTACATCACAATAAGCACAATGTAATCTGTGCTAATACAGTTCTCAGTGAAAGAAGTGTCCTTGCATTTATCGTATCTCGGGGAGAGACAATGAAAATAGCAGGAATAACCAAAGCGTAGTAACATGTTGTCCTGTTAGCCCAAGAGTCCTCTGTCACGGAGTTTACAAAGCTCTTGGGTTGTCTCTTTCAACTAGAATTATAGGCCTGACCAATCATAATTGTACCATCCCATCACAATGTCTTAGAAAATTCCTTCAATCTACCTCAGCAGCCTTAATCCTGATTTTGAAATCCAGAGATTTATCTTTCAGGAACTTCAGGTTCTGCAATTTGCTGCTAATCTTGGCCTTGTATACTTCCATTTGTTTCTCTGTTTCTTTAATATCCCTCAAAAAAAATCAAAAGGAAAGAACTTTTACATTCAAAGACATATCAGGATACAAACACTGCTTCATTATCTACATTCAAGCTAAACCCTGTAATACAAGCAATACAAGGGAGAGAACACAAGAGAACTTGCATTTCCCTGTAAGATTTCCCAGTGGAAACATCCACAGCTGTTACATCCAGAGTCCCAGAAACCTTGAGGAAAGAAAAGGCTGAGGGGAAAGCAATTTGCATTAAAGCAAAGGGAAATAGTCTTTTGCTTAATTCCGTAACTCAGTTAGAGACCTGTTACGCAAGCTAAACTTTAGATCACGGAGAGGGGCCATGGCAAACCTGCACAAAGTACACAGGTCTCATACCTCTGCTACAGGCAGCACAATTACTACTTTAAAAGACAAAATCCAGAAAATAATTAGTCTGGAAGGGGGCTGTGGAGATAAACTGGGCTAATTCCCCACTCAAGGCAGGCAGGGATTGGTACTGCTATGCTTGGCAAAGCACTTCAGAACACATCCTCTAGGGAAAGGACTTAATAGTGACTTTTTTTTTTTAAAGTCTTCCACACACTGGTTAAAGGAAATTACTACCTGAGAACAGTTTTTGTTTTGCCTGGCTCATTCACTCTGTCTACAGAGCCCACAGTAAATGTAGTGAGAAAATCAAGCTTGCCTTTAACCTCAGAAAAAGGCAACTGGGGAAAGATGCCAGCCCATATCTGAAGACTGCTTACAGAACATTTTTCGTTTAAAATGACGGGTTTGATGGTACTCCAAATCTCTTTTGACTACTGAAAGTGTCCATTGCACATGGCTTTTCATAGGTAAGTCCAAATATTGTGAATTAGAGATGCAGCAAAACCCTGAAAACTCAGTTATCCTTGTTAGCTCAAACAATGCTCCACAGTGCAGAGATCAGCAGTACTGCTCACAATTTTCCCCCTTCTAACCCATTACTCACTCCTTTAAATGCTCCTCCAGTATCAGAGCTGCAGATAGTTTTTCCTTGATTTTACTGAATTCCAGTTCCATTTCTCTGTTTTTCAATTCTGCTTCACACAGCTCTGAAGCTGTATCACTGATGGCACCGAAGAAGCTATAGAGAGAGTCAGTGGGAATGCTCAGGAGCCAACTCTTCTAAAACTTAGAATTATTATTATTTTCTTCATATTTTTCACAAGTTACTTTTTTTTTTATTCTCATCTCAGATAACTGCAGTAAAGTAAAATAAGTCACTAAAGGTATTTGTTTCCCTTAAATAACAAAGATTTTGTCTGCAGCGGAAAAAACAGCTCAGCAATCCCAGTAAAAGGAGGTGAACAAGACCTAGAACTCTAGTGAATACAACCATGGGTTTGAAATCATCAGATGCTCCGCTCTCAGCCTGTCAAACTGCCTTTATGAACAACTGTATTCAGTCCCTGCAAATGCACATCACTGAGACATGCCCAGCAGTACTTCAGTCTCTTCCTCTTTCCAAAGGGGTTCAAAGCTGCTTGCCCCTCAAACTTGGCGGAAGAGCTGTCAACGCCAAGCTTGTGACCATCACAGAAAAGTTGGATTCCAGGGCAGATTTTGGCTCTTCCTTACTGCCTGTGTTCAGTACAAACCTGCTGTGTTAGGGATCAAATCCAGGCTACAGAGATAGGCCGAGGAAGAGCAGACTAACAGCTGCCATTTGTCTGTGGCTGAGCAAAGGGAGTCTCCTTACATTTACTGAGGTCAGATTAGAGGAGACAATAAGAACCCGAGACTGAATGAATGATCAGTTAGACTTCCCCAGCTCTTGCCTAAGCAGTATGAATGCTGCTTGAGCTTATACCACCTGGCACAACAGCTTCAGTGGTATCATCCTGCAGCCACTGACCACAAAAGGGGTGAAAAAGAGATTTAATTCTGAGGCACTTCCTAGGCCCCAGAAACTTCCTTTGCTGGAATAATCAAAGAGTTCGAGTTTTGTGCTCAGTTCCAGTGTCCTCCAAAGCTGCTCAAGAGGTGCAGAAGAAGCCAGAAAAGTAAGATTACTGGTATGAAAGTCAAGTTTAAAAACTGTTGAATTGAAAAACTAAGAGGAAACAGTAGATCATTACCCTTGATGCAGTGAGAATAATTACCTGGTAAGAGAAGTGTCCTTTGTTTCAAGTGCCATTGCACCATCTACCAGGACTTGGACGTTGCTAAAGCCTTCATGGGACATACTGCATAGGTAAATATCCAGGCTTTGGAGAAGGCCCTGTAGATAGTTAGCTGGAAAACAAATACAACCTCAGATAGTAATAGCACTGTTCTTTTAAAGCCTAGATTTGACTCTTTTAACATATGTGTTAAGAATGTTTTATGATACCCTGACCCACTCACTTGCTCAAAAAAAAAACCCCAAAAACATGTTATCACTCACTCTATAGACTGCTCCAGCATAACTTAATCACCTCACTGTTATTTCAGATTCCTGAAGTGTTTTCCGTAACATTGGATTAGCACCAGTGCAGACTCTTAAATCAGCTGTAGGGTTGCTTCCTTGTTTATCCAGCCAATATTTCAACACTGTGCTACTCGGCCTGGCAGGCTAGGAGGTTTTAGCAATTAATCTGCTTGTCTGTATTTATAGCCTGCTCAAAGTGGCTTAAAAAGTTGCTCTTGACCAACTTTATGTTACCACAAATTTTGCTGAAAGGCAGGCATGGGATGCACTGTAGTGAGAGCTGTACTGGGACAAAAGCTTAGTTCATTCCAACTGTTACATAGACAACATATATATATTTTTTTTTCCTTTTAAGATTTTAACAAAGACAACCTTTCAGGGCCACTAAAAAAACCTAACTTAGACAAAACAGAGAACTGGAGCTTCAAACTCACCTTCTGCTTCATATTCTGTTGCCCACTCCTTCGTGCCCTCTATCAGCAAAGAAAGATCCTTGTTTCTGTCTTCATTGAATTGTTCAAGCTCATACAAGAAATCAACTGTCTCTGCATTCACTTCATACTCTGGAACAGGCAAATTCCCAAAAGTTTTCCCTAGCCATGAAGAAACCTGCCAGAGAACGGGAAAAAAGAGTAAACAAGTGGATTAAAGAAACTACCTGATAGATATGAGAAATGCAAAGTGCTGCAAGCTCTCTTCCTGAAGAGTAACTCCTCCACCAGTTGAGGAATGGGTGGAAAAAGAGGAGATGATTCCCTTTTTCTTTTCTTCAAACACCCTCTGTAGTTTAGTAAACTATTTCCCTTTTAAACTCCCTAATTTCTCTGGACATCACCTTATCTCCAGGTGATAAAATATTATCTTTTTTTCCACATGACCTGTTTGCTACAGATATACTAATGATCAAAGAGATGTTAAATGAGTATTTGGGCAGCTGGTAAAAATGCATTAGTACTATGTGAGATAGAATTGCCTTAAGCATAATCACTGGGGCAGTCTGTATGGGCTAGCATGGAAGAAAGGGTTACTACAGTGTGCATGCATATGGCATCAATGCAGTGCTCTTGGGTAGCATAGAAAGATTAGATTGAGATGTATAATAATCGAACATTGACATAAATTCTTGCCTTATGCTACCTAAGCAACCTGATGGAAAAGGACCCAGCCTTTTAACTTTAAATTAATAAAACCATATAATGTTTCAGATTGAAAGGGTCCTTTACAGGTAATCTAGTCAAACTCCCCTTTCTAGCATGTCCTTCTTTATGCTTCCACCATACCAACATCTCGGGGCTGCACCTTGCACACAGCAACATCACCCTGAGCTAGTCTGGGAAGAAAAGCATCAAGCCCTTAGAAGCAAACAGCAGCAACTACATGTCAAAGAAAACTCTAATCCCACAAGAAAGCCAAGTTTATAAGCAAAGGATGAATTATATCTGTACAGTGCAAAAAAAAAAATTGAAATGCAAATACTTCAGGCACCTAAAATCTTCATAACCCAGCTGGGAGCTTATGCTCTAAGATTCGTGAGCTCGAGCTGTTATCTAGTAGGTAGCAGAGGATGAAGTGGGTGCATGCAAACATCACTGGTGCAAAACCCACCCAACGACCACATCTTGCCCGTCCCCCAATGCTCAAAGGGTTAAGAAAACGACACGGGCCCGTTTCTAAGCCTAAACGGCGCCCGACTGAGCGCCGGACATCGGACGCGACAATCGCCATGGCCCCGCAAAACCTCAAGCGCAGCCTCGGGTGGAAGGACTGAAATAATCGCTCTCGGAAAAGTAGGACGAGGCTCCGGTAAGCCACTGCAGCAGGCTCTGCGCCGGCACCTTGCCCACCCCTGGAGGGGTAGGGTTGGGGGAGACACAGCACCCGTCCCGCCCAACATCTCCCCGTTAGACTCTGGTCCAGGCCAGTGGGCATGAGCGCCCTGAAGGGTGAGGGGCAAGAAGGCCAGCTTAACTATGGGGCCACCTCCACACCAGGCCCAGCCCAACCCAGCCCCGCCATTACCCGCGTAAGCTTCTCCTCCATAGCAGCCACTACCTCCTCGAACTTCCCGCCGCTGGGGGACCTGATGGGACTTGTAGTTCCGGGGGCGTGTCTAGCGGGGGCGTGTCAAGCGGGACATAGTTTTAAATTCGTCGAATCATGGAGTCGTTTAGGTTGGAAAAGAGCTTTAAAATCATAGAGTCCAACGATTAATTCAACACAGCCAAGTTCACCATTAAACCATGTCCCCAAGTGCCACATCTACAAGTCCTGTAAATACCTCCAGCAACAATGACTCCACCACTTCCCTGGGCAGCCTGTTCCAGTGTTTGACAACCCTTTCAGGGAAGAAGTTTTTCGGAATGTCCAATCAAAACCTCCTCTGGTACAGTGTGAGGCTGTTTTGCCTTGTCCTATCACGTTATTACATGAAAGAAGACACTGACATTCACCTTGTTCCAAGCTCCTTTCAAGGAGCTGTAGAGTGAGATGGTCTCCCCTAAGCCACCTCTTCTCCAGACAGAACAACTCCAGTTCTCTCAGCTTCTCCTTGTAACTCTTGTACTCTAGATCCCTTCACCAGTTTCATTGCCCTTCTATGGACAAACTCCAGCATCTCAATATCTGTCTTGTAGTGCGGGGCTCAAAACTGAAGAAAGTTTTCAAGGTGCAGCCTCGCTAGTACTGATTACAGGTGGACAATCACTTCCCTAGTCCTGCTTGCCACACTATTTTTGACACAAGCCAGGATGATGTTGGCCTTTTGGCCACTTGGGCAGCACACTGATTGTGTTCAGCTGCCTGATGACCAGCACTCCTGGGACCTTTTCCACCAGGCAGTTTTCTAGCTACTCTGTCCCAAGTCTGTAGTGTTGCATGGGGTTGCTGTGACCCAAATGCAGGACTCAACACTTGGCCTTGCTGAACCTGATACCATGGCTCAGTCCATCAATCCCTATAACTTGTTACCTGGGGGAAAAGACTAACACCCAACTTGAAACACAGACAAAAATATTAATTCACTAGCCATAGTGAATGCTTTTGCCAAAGTGGGTTGAAAAGCTCTAAATTATTTGAAAGAATTTGCTTTTCCCCTTTTACCCAATACTTTTAAGAAAATAAGTCTTGAATCAGTAAAATAATTTGAGCGGGTTTTATTTTTTTGATGAAATATTATATTTCGTGTCTTTCATAAAGTAAATTACAAACAAAGGCATTATAGAAACCTTAAGCAAAAAGATGTGAATGATATTTTAAGTTCAAAGGTAAAAATTGAAATCTGAATAGTTTATATATAATTGCTTACATAAATTCATGTAAAAAATGTACTTCTTTTTGGAAAAGACACCACAAAAACACATCTTCTGAGCTGAACTCTTAAAGCAATTATTGAGGAACCTCCTTACTTTAGTAACATAACTAAAGCACAAAGGCACAACACTTAAGTAGAGTATTTAAATCAATGTGGGGGATTTTTAAGGTAGTTTTAAAGAATTTAAAGTGATTACTAAAGTAATCAGCATGAGAAACATTGCTGAAGCCTTATGTTTGACACAACACATGCAAAAATGTGCTAGCACAAGACTTGTTGGAGTAGGTCCAGAGAAGGCCACAGAAATGATGAGGGCTACACCACCTCTGCTATGAGGACAAGTTGAGGTAGTTTAGGTTGTTCAGCCTGGAGAAGTGAAGGCTCCGGGGAGACTTTATAGTGGCCTTCCAGCATTTAAAGTGGGCCTACAGGAAAGACGGCAAGGTTTTCTTTATCAGGATGTATAATGATAGGATGAGGGTTAACAGTTTCAAACTGAAAAAGGGTCTATTTAGGTTTGATGTGAGGAAGGAATTGTTTACAGTGACAGTGGTGAGGCACTGACACAGATTGCCCAGAAAGGTGGTGGATACGCCGTCCCTGGAAACATTCCAAGGGAGGTTGAACAGAGATCGGAGCAACCTGATTTAGTTGAAGACACCCTTGCTTGCTTCAGGTGGGTTAGACTTGATGACCTTTAATGTTCCCTTATAACCCAAAGTAGTGTATGCCTTTGACACTGTTAATCTTAGAAGTCTCTTCCAACCTTAATGATTCTATGGTTCTCTGATCTGTGCTTCACTAACCTCTCTGGATTACCATAAGGACACAATCACACTATGCCTGCCCAAGTTTCAGCACTTGCCCTCTGGTAGACTAAATCCTGTATTTCATAAATAGGACTTGTTGCCAAATGCTCTGTGCCCATGAGGTTAGGCCTGATCACGACTATGGCAAATCATGACAAGAGAAAAACCTTCACGTACTGTAAGCACTACCACCACTTGTAGTGAGGCTCCCCCTGGCTTGCAACACTTCTACCCTGTTACTGTCAACGCTGATGGCACCTGTAAGGTAAGCTTTTAAGGTTCAGATATTATCAGCAGATTGGCTAAAAATTTAATCTCTTCTGTAGTATCCATAAGAAAACCAATATGGTGCTGCACATTGCATCCCTCGTTTCCAGAGCTCTGGTGAAATGCCAGCACTTCTCTGCCACGTCTTTCTCCTGCC